>JAGFMF010011638.1:5893897-6025766 GCA_019455555.1 Galemys pyrenaicus | reverse complement strand
ATGCTTAACTTAGTAACTATGTTCTTTGTCCTTTCTGTATTGTACCCTAATTGTATTAAAGTTCCTTTCCATTAAAGGCTTTATATGTTTGTCTTAATGCGGCGGATGGCAGAACCCATTCAGAGAGGGCAGGTTTGGGGGTTCTGGGGTGCTCCTCTCCCTGCCCTGTAACACTGGGATAGTTCCTTCTCTGAAAATCTCCTAAAATGGCAGAAATAGCAAGAGTTACTGTGTAATGGGTATAAGTGCTGAACCAAATTCTCTTGGTCCTGAATGTGAAAGGTTTAGGAATGGAAATAAAAATGCTTTTTATCCACCTGTCAGTTTTTTTGAGAAGGGTCTGGTGGGTATTATTACAATGTAATAGGTTAAATAAGATAAGGTAATATTTACTGACTAAGCTCTTGGTGGTAGCATACATAAGCACTTAGAGACTACTTAGACTGGCAAGGAATTATAACTAAGAATATTAACCATTTAGGACTGGAGATGGTCTTAGAAATTATCAATCCACACATCCTCATTTTGTTTTTTAGGGGATTGAAAGCTCTGCTGATTTAGGTGTCTATTCAAGTTATATGCCATATAACTGATACTAATAGTAATTTTTGATGTAGCAACAGACATTTCTTTAAATAATAGTAGACTGTATAGTGGGATATTTTGCACATATTATCTCCTATAAGTAGGTGGTATAATTGGGATACATGTATTAACTCATTACCTCCCAGTAGCTCCATTATGATGTAGGTATTTGATTTTCTGCTTTTATGGATGAAGAAACTGAAACTCAGGGAAGTTAGGTCAATTACCCAAGATCACATATTCCTATATAGAATCTGTCCATTTGCCTCCATCTGCACTGTCTAGTTTACACCAAGTTACCATTACCTCCCACTTGTACTTCTGCAAAAACCTTTGAACTGGTTGCTCTGCATCTGTCGTGTTGCCAGATAGATTCTCCTTTTGTGGATTTAATGATTTATTTAAAGCTCCAAGGTGTTTGTGACTCTGTCCCCAATAGTGGGACCATATTGCTTGCAGGGTTTCCAGAGGCATCTTTCATCCTTTCTCCTTTCTTTGTCTCCCAAACTCCCTCCCCTAGCAGAGCCTTTGCCTTGTTGTCCCTCTAGCTAGAACACGCCTTTATTTCCTATGCGCCTTTTCATACATTTACTTCTGCCGTTCCACTTAGATCTTAATGGAAGGACACTACTTCAGGGAAGTCTTCTCTGATCTTCTTGGATGCTACTATCACAAGCCTTTGAACCCTCAGGGACTGTAACTATTTGATTTACCATTGCATTCCTAAAGTTGATTCACACCCAGCCCTGTGGTAGCATACAGTCAGTATTTGTTGAAGAAAAGAAGGAAGAAAGCCCTAAGGTATCAAGACTGGTTCATTCTCCTTTCAACCTAGATTAGACTTAGGGCTGGATTTAGGGTATCTGATGTGCATCCCCACTGTACCGTGTGCTTATTGGGAAAATGTTTGAAATGGAAAGCAAAGGCATAGGTCGAGTCAAAAGTGATGCCGTGAAGAATTTTAGACTGTATTCTCCACCCTAAAGGCAGAGGACCATAACAACCCACTGCCTAAACTTGGCCTCTACAGAGTGAATTCCTCCCCCAGAAATATCGAAAGGAACTGGAAGGAGAACCTTGACAAACTCTACTCAACCAGGTGATCAAGATCAGCATCAGCGATAAGTCCTGTTGATGGTATGTACCTTTGATATGAGAGGATGAAAACAGCACTTTACTTCTGTGGTCTTCAGTCCCAAGTCCAAAGCTCCTGTCTAATTATGAGAAAACCATCTAGCATATCTCAGCTGAGGAATTCCACACAATACTTGCCCCATACTCCTCAAAGTTGTCAAGGGCACTGACGACAAGGTAGATGTGAGAAGCTGTTATAGTCAAGAGGAAACCGAGGAGATATGATGACTAAGTGTGGTGCTATGTCCTGGATGGGATCCTGGAAAAGAAAAGAAAAATAGGTAAAAAGTAAGGAAATCTGGATAAAGTATGGGGTTGAGTACAGAATAATGAATGAGTACTGGTTATTGTTTATGACAAATATACCCCACTCATCTAAGATGTTAACAGTGGAGAAACAGTGTGAAGTACAGAGATGGGAACTTCCATATCTTTGAAACTTTTCTACAAATTTAAAATGATCCAAAATAGAAAGTTGTGTTTTTTTGTTTTGTTTTGTTTTTTAATGATGCTTAGGTTTTGAGGTTGGGTAACTGGAAAAGAGCCACTAGTTTAAAAACAGCAGGGGAATTGATCAAGAGGCGGACATTGGGAAATGTGCAAGAGATTGATCTTGAAATCAGACATCAGAATTTGGAGCAGCCAAGAGCTCAAGATGAAGTTTTACAGAAAGTTTGTCAGAAGAAGAAGAAAATTGAATTAGAAGTAGAAGAGTGAAGTCAGCGACAACAGAAGTCAGTGAAGGATTTTGTTTTTTGAAGATTTGAAGAGATGTATATTTACTGAAAACATCAGAGAAAAGGTTGTCCAAATGCTTGTTTTGATGACATGTAAGAGCAAGGCTCTAGAAAGTGTTGGTTAAATGTATGGTTAGGGATGTGGGTGGGTTGATTTAAGAGTGACCTTGAAATGAGCCCTTTTTGTTGTTGTTGAGAAAATGCCCAAATATTGGTGTCTGTCAGACCCTCATCTAGACCTCCTCTTTCCCCTGAACGAGGTCCTCCGTTGTCCTGCCTTGGGGATACACAGTTGCCTGAGTGACTCCTGGGTGGCCAGTGGGGAAGAAGGATGAGTCTTCAAGTATTCCTATAATGCCTGTGTTTCAGTACCATGTCAGAGAGAGACCCCTTCACTTCCCCTTTCACTTCATGTCTCCTGGAATTTCTGCAGCTCAATTTCTCCCAAAGTAAGGAGGAAAAGTGGCTGTTATGCTTTGTCAGGTGTAAATGGAAGATGTGGGGGACAGATTTTCAGCCATCCCTACATGTTCTTGGCTTCATGCCTCACCCCTGCCTTCCACTAATATAGTACACCCACATTCCTGTGGGTCCTGCTCCTTGGTGATATCCCATTTTGCCTATGTTTGTGGGGTACTTTGCCTATGTTTGTGGGGGTATTTGCTGGGTCTTTACAGCAGTTACTACTTTTTCCTCTTTTTTTCAGCATCATATGTCAGGGCTGTAGGTCTGATGTGTCTCCTTTTCAATAAAAATGGTATTTCTATTGCTGCTCATTGTTTCAGTGATAATTTCTGAGACTAAGGGGTGGGTAAAGTCTTTCTCAGAAGTGAAATTCTAGGGTTCAACATAGAAAATCACCTTTGTTTTCTTATAGGTATCAGATAGTCTGCCTGTTTGTTTAATGAAAAGGCAGCTGTAATTAAGGCACAGAACTATCAATTTACTTTTCAGAGTGTGTATTGGTTTAAGGTTTAGTTCTTGGCTTATTATCTTATGCCTTTAGGACAGTCCTCAGATTTTTGAAAAGTAAGCAGTCTTTGTCAAGTGATGCAAGAATCAAAGGTTATTTTCTGGAATGGAAACTAACTGACCCTGAGGCCCTTCCTTGTACCACCCCATTCAGGTTTTTCTCTTTTTAATATTTTAGTGATTTTTTTCGCATGCCAAATAATGATTCTGACTCTTGAATTCTTTCTTGAGTTATAATCTCTTGTTAGCTAGCTGAGGGTAGAGTAGCAGAAGAAAATTTTCTCTGCTTCTGCAAAAGGAGGAGACTAGAGGTTTCCCAGCTTCATGGTCCCTAAAGATACAGCTCATGCAATCCAGGGAAATTATTTCTCCGTGAAATACTGTCTTTCTCATTCATGCAACTTGAATTTGCCTTTGGTGAAGACCCACTGTGTTCGAGAATCCTTTGTTTTTCTCCTTTCTCCTCTAAGAAAGCTTTGCACAACCCTCTGGAGTAAGGTTCCAGTAACTGCCCCAAAGGATATCACTGTCTTAAAAAGGGAATTAGTCCACGGGACAAAAAGAGAACATGCTCCTGAGAGTAAATATCAGCTTCAACCAAATCTATTTGCGCAGAGGTTTCCGCATGGATACATCTTCATTTTTCCATATGGCAACAGGATTATTTGAGCCCTTTTTGTCACCTGTGCTTTCCCGTAGGACTAGAGCTTGTATTGGGAGGGATGGCTGACCATGAGGTATCAATCAGAATGAACTACTGCTTACAGCAGAACATAGTTCCTCCCTGCAGAAGCCAAAACCATGTTTGGCTTCTCATTCTGCAAACTCTCAAGTTACTAAGGGATACTTACCTTTAGGAATATTTGTCCCCCCCACAAATTGTCCCCTAAAACTCCAGACCTGCAGAAGTTTATTTCTTTTACACTTACGTCAGCCTTTGGTCTTTCCCCTTATGCTGTCATGTCTTAGCTGGTGAGGCCAAATTTTAGTTTGTAATCATGAATGCTTGGAAGGCAAGAGGCCAAGGCTTCCTAAATTGCTCACTATGTCTCATTGTAAATTTATATTGAACTCCTAATGGTGGAAGCATTAAAAAAATTGGAGCTTCTGAAAGGTGATCTCATCTCAGTATTTTTTTTTTCTCTTCTACAGTCCTGGGTTAAACCACATTATTTAAAAAAAAAAAATCCTTATTTAAGCCAAAAGTCTGAAAGTGTAATTGTCATTGAATTTACTTTAATGATAAAAATAGGAAGGATGTAATCATTCATTCAGAAAATAGTTATTGGATCTGCTATGCCCTTAGGCATGTTGCTAGCCTTAAAGATGATGGTTCTCATCTTCTAGTCCTTAAAGATTAGAAGAACAACAAAACATCAAAACCTTATAGTAATTGTTAGGATGTATTTTGCTGCATAACAAATTATCTGCATGCTTGATGGCTTAGAACAATACATATCTGTTATCTCACATAGTTTCTGAGCCAGGCGCCTAAGAGCAGTTGGCTATTTTTGACTCTGGGTCTCCATTGAGGTTGTACTCAAGGTTGGCCAGGCAGCAGTCATTAGAAGGCATGGCAGAGCAAGGGGACTCTTCTTCCAAGTTCATTCACATGGCTGTCAGCTGGAAGGTCCAGTGTCTTACCACCCGGACCTCTCCATATGGCTCACCGTGGTAACTGGCTTCCTCACAGACTGTGACTGACAGTGAGAGAGGAGGGCCAAACGGAAGCTGTAGTGTTTCTTACAAGCTGGGCTAAGAAAGGCACACCATCACTTATGCTGTATTGGATTGGTCACAAACTTGATCCTAATACAGTGAGGGAGGGGACTACGTAAAGACCTGACCCCAGGAGAAGGAGCCCTAGGAGTCCCTTATAGAAGCTAGTCCCACAGTCTCTGCCCTTAATACTGACCTGCTCAGTTCCCAGGAGTAGCCATGAAGAAGCATGGTTGCAGTTACCAGGTTGTTAGCCAACACAGGGGAAGAGAAGGGCAGTTAAGTTTAGAGGTGGAGTGGTGGACCTGGAAGGGAACTATGGCCTAGCTAACAGGAATACCCGCCTTGGATATCTGTCTAGGAAGCTTGTTCTATGGAAATTCTGAATTTGAGCGGTCTGGCATGATTCTGCCTTTGCAAAGAAAGGAATATAAGGTCACTGATCATATTCCTATGAATAGCAAAAAAGGTCTTTTTCACTAAGTCATCATGACACCACCAATGGGGGATGGCATGAGAGGCTGTCTTTGAGTGAGTCCCCTGCACGGCTTGTCTGCAGTAATATCAGCATCAAATGTAGCTGAGCAATTTCCTTCATCCTCTGTAATGAATGGATGCAGGTTAGTTGTAAGACCGTCTAAGAAAATTTTTGTCAGTGCATTTACAGAATTATTTCTGACTGAAGTGCCATATTCTACCGCATAGTTATCTATTTAATGCCTGAATTATTTTATATTATTAATAGCATTTATTCAATCTAAGAAATTACATATTCAGGTACTTTCTTTTTTCTCTGTTGTCCCCATCCTATCTTTGCTTCAAAGATCCAATTTTTCATCCCTTTTCTTCTGAATATTTGTTTTTGAAGCAGTGATTGAGGGTAGAAATATCTAAAGCAGCCTTTCTCTGCTGTTCTTCGTCTGCTTTAACCTGACTGAAAAAACACATAAATAAAAGTAAAAGCTAGAGAAAGAGCAAGACTAAGTTACATTGGTATTACTTTCTAGCACTGCATTTAAGCTCAGACTGACTTCCAATCCTGCCTTCATTTAGGACTGGATCTAAGTAAATAGACCAGATCTAGGAAATGGCATGAAATGAGATATTTAGCAAATCAGGCCAGGGTGTCGAGAGATAATACATAACTCTGACAACATGTCCTTGTGTATGGGCTTTAACAGGTTCTTCTGGTATACATGTTATTAAACTAGTCCATTTTAAATTTGATATTTAGAGACAAATGCCTTTGGTAACATGCATTAATTATGGCTGATTCCAGAAATTGTTGGCCTTCTTTGAGATTTAAAATGTATTCTATGTATTTCTAACACAGGGACACAACAAAAATCTAGTTGACCGAGGAAGGACTAGTTGTGACTTCTTTCTAATAAACCAAAAAGGGCACTGGGGGGAGGCTGGGATCTCGGATAAGGCTTTTAGTGAAAGACGTTTAATACTGTCCCTTGGGCTGATTTCCCCTTCTGTAAAACTGGAGAAAGTCTAGTTGATTACCAGTGTTTTCCTAGTTCTAAAGCTTTATCAAAAAACCAGTATGGATGACTTTGTTCGAATAGAGCACAAATATGTTTTATGTGCCAGTGGTATGGTAAAAATGACAATGCTTGTAAAAGAAGTACAGACGATCAATAACCAACAAAAAGTTCTTTTCTTGTTAACTGAATTTCTAGATTGCTTTTGTAAATATATCTTAGAATGCTTTGTGATGGTCTATGGCTCCACTGTATTGATCATGAAGAGCACATGTCTGAGAAAAGAAAGTAATGGTTTTGCAAATGATCTTCTCAGAGACCAAGTCTTTCCCCAGACCTGATGTTCTCTGTGACACTAAGTAACTGTTTATACTTTTTATTCCTTAAGAATGCTTTCAGCTGCAAATAACAGAAATGCCATTTAATGTTGGCTTAAAAGTAGGCATTTAATTAGCCCATATCACTTAACTATCATTTAACTATCCCATATCCCAAAGCTTAGAGATAAGTAGTTCCAGGTTTATTCAGCTGTTTCATAGTTCTGAGATTCTCAGTTGGCATCACAGCTTTTCTGTTATGTCATAAGATAACTGCCCAGCTCCAAGTGAGGCATCTCTGTAGAATAGGAATTCAAGCAAATATTAACTATCCTCTCAACCAAGCATGGGTAAAGAAGACAAAATTACTCCATCAATTAAGGTCCATTTTAATGCATTGCTTTAGTGTGCACGTTTTACCTACACTTCAGTCTGGTCCTGAAATATATCTGCCCTGGTACTAGAGTCTTCTACCATAGCAAGTGGTTTTCTAATTGTCTCTGAAAATGTACTAGATTCTTCTACTATAGTCAGCTTTTCTCCATCCTTGCCCATCATCTTTGCAAGTTTAAATTCTATCCAAATTATGAAAGGTAATCTGAAGTTTTTCCTTTTAATCTTCTTGCATCACTTAGAAAGACCTGTTCCTTCCTTTGTATCCCTTTATGTATAACCACCTTTTGCAGAATGATTTCTGTCAACATTCTCTTAAAGAAAAAATCCATTTTCCAGATGGGGGACCAGATTAAGAGGAATTGAGTGATATTCTCACAGCAAGATACCAGCCAATGTTAGATTCAGTATCTGATGAGTTGTAACTAGAAATTTTCTGTAGCAAACATTCTCCAAAGTTGTGTGGAATAAAGAATATGAACGTTTATTTTTGACTCATGTGAGAGATCAAAGTGAGTGCTGTAGATTGGCAGGGAGACCTAGTCTGACAGTGGATTTGCTGTCCTCTTTAAGAACACAGCCTCCAAAATTGCACTGACCTTGGTCATTCCAGTTGAAGAAAGGGGAGGAAGCAAAGCCCAGGTTCAGATATTTTCTCACGAGGAGGAAGGTGCATGCTGCTACCAGTTCATGGGTGAGAGCTTAGTCCTGTGGCCCAGCAGCCGCTGGAATGGAAAACACAGTTTCATCTTGAGTCCAGGACCGAGGGAAGTACAGATTTGGAAAGACAAGCACTCCTGTCTGTCCCAGGCAGGGAATACATGCCTTGGCCTGAAAGTCTATTTCAAGTGAATACACTGGCCCTTTCTCCCCTGTGATAAAGCCAAAAAGGTGGGAAGTCTCTGGGAGAATGAAATCCTGTGTGAATTGTAATAATTAAGCCCCAACAAGGAGGGAATCCCCTTCAGTCCTGGACCACTCACATCCCGTTTTAAAAACCTCTGAACAGCAGTTTTCTTTAACAGACACAGAAATAGCATAGCAGACCTTGTCTACTTCCCCAGAGGGGACCTTTAGGTGCAGCAGAGCGGACTGGCTCCGATTGTGCTCTTGGTAAACTCCCATCACTATCAGCCAGCATGCTTTGTGCTGCCTGGCTGCCAGCATGCAGCAAAACATGCAAAATGTTATGATTTGTTGCCATGCTGACAGTGTCAACTTAACTACGGCTGACAAACAGTTCTTAAATAGAACATGTCAGTTCATTACAGCATTTTCCATCTGTGTGGCTTTTCCCTTTCTCACACGTAACACAAAACATTTGAAGAATGTCGCCCGCCACCAAGGTTTCGTTTGCACTTCCAGTCCTTGGCACTCATGACTTTCCAGTGATTATATTTTGGAAAAGAGCAAAACAATCACCAGTGTTTTTTTTTTAAAAAGGAGCCCCTTTTCTTGCTCTAGGAGGCAACCCCCACAACCACGTTCACTTGCTTGGTTTTCACCACCTACCCATTGTCCTTTCTTGCTCTTGCCTTTTTCAGCTCAATGTGAATATGGTCACTGACAGGAGCTTTTCCCTCCAACTTGGAACAAAAGTCCCCTGCGGTTTAGAGAGCCCGCTGCAGGAGGTCCTGGCCTGCACACACTGTCCTCACACTGTGAGAACGTCTAGAATATTCCCCATCGTAAAGGCTCAGCTCACCAGCTCTTGACAATTTGCTGAGAGTGCAATGGTACTGCCATTCCTGCACTCTCCCTTCTCGCCATGGCCTGCTCAGAAGTGCTTGACCCTCTCCTCTTGCTGCTTAGGGAACAGAGGCTGACATTGCCCATTAGTAACTTTTAATGTCAAAGTGCTATAATTCTGATTAAATGATGTGTCTAGTCAGTGTGTATGCCCTTATAATGAAAATATAGAATGACAATGTAAGTCTGAAAAGTCTATTCCTGTGATGGTTCAATTTTGCTAGCTTTTGTGTCACTACAGATTTTTAAATTCTAAAGAAATTTGATTTTAAAAAATGTCTTGTTAATACTCTACTTTTCATTCCCGGCACTGAGGGTGTTCCTGTTTTCGTAGTTGAAGCTGCAAATGTTTGGACATCAGCTCAGAACATCGTCTCTAAGGGAACATTTTGCAAGTGTTATCTCCTTGTTCACAGGAATCCAAGGTGGACATAGTGGAGAATTGTTTAGTGATAGAAACTGAAACAGCAATAAAAAGAGGGATGGTCAAATTATGTAAAATCAGACTGCATGAATAATTCAGTGCTCGCTTGAGTGTGATTTTTATTTTTATTTTTAAAGAATACTAGCATTTCCATGAACTAATAACACAGAGACTAGCCAACTGGTAAGCTTTTGTTGGGGGTTTGGGATGACAGGAAGGCGGTAGGGAGACAGGAATGTGGGGCAAATAGTCCTCTTTTAGAAATTGAATGTACTCAGTAAAACATCATATAATCATCTGTTTGGTGATTCTTCAACTATTGATATTTTGGAGAAAAGGAAGCTGAGCCACATCAGAATTCATGTTTCAATCGTTGTTTTTAGATTTTCTGAAATAATTGTTATATTAATCAACTCCCTTTTCTGTTGGACCTTAGCATTTGAATTTAGTAGTTTATGTATGTATTTTTTTAAACATAAATTCTATTATAAGTGTGTGTGTTTCTGTGTTCATAGAAATAAGGTATATAAAGGTTTTGGTTTTTATGACTCATTAACTATAACTGTGACACAGAATGAAAACCTCTGCCAGGGACTTAATGGGACTTTAACCCTGAAAAAGTTATTTGTACTTTATTTGTACTTTAAAAGAGAAGAATCTTTATGATACTTAACAATGTCATGGATACTTAAAACAGGTTAAGAGAACAATAAAAAAAGACCAAAAGATGTTAAATTGTTGAGGAAACAATACACTTTGGAGGGAGAGAAAAAGAAGTTCTATATTATGTAAAAGCGGCTCTCCAAGGAGTATGATGGGGGTCACTGGAACTTCTGACTAGCGTGCTGAATCTATGGACAGTGCTGTTAATAGCCTTGCTTAATCTAATGAAATTGTAATTAACTCAGGAAGAACTGTATTACCTAAGAGATCAGGAAACAAAAGCAAGAGCTTGGTACAAAAACAAGTAGATGGGATCCAAAATTAGATGGGATCATCCAATATTGCAGAAGAATGCCAGATAGTATATAATATGATTTTGAATACCAAATATTTTCTTTTTAATCTAATTCTTCAATAAGGGAAAAAAGAGATTTTCTATGCCAATAGCAGGAAATATATTGGGGCCAGATTTAGTTAGGCTGGAGTTCTAGGGACCTTTGTCTTGGGGAACTCTCTTAGAAAGCAGTCTGGCCGCAGCGTTACAGAGCTGGCCCAGTGTAAAATGGGTTGCCTGACTTTCCCTGTCCTGTAACAATAACAAATACCACCAGACACTAGGAAGAGGTAGAAGGATTTGAATTCTATTAGGGATTTGTGATCAATTGAAGAGGAAGTAGGTTAACTGATGTGGAAACTATGACTAAGTAAGCAACTATTCCTTTAGAGATACACAATCAAATCTAAAGGTAGAATCAGGAAATGTGACTTCTAGGGAGTAAAATCATCTAAATTTATTTTGAAGTTTAATTAAAGATCAATGATGACAAAAATGTAACCCGTAAAAGACACTTTCTGAAGGACTTCATCTTGTAAAGCCAACTGTGCTATTAAGTACATAAGTATCCAGTAATTATACAGCTAATAAAATGGGATCACTTTTGCAAACACCCCCATAGGTGTGTGTACATGTGTTTCAAATGCACATTTGGTATTCAGCATGCATATGCACACACACGGAAAAAGGATAGTTATAATTGGCCTTATTCCTCAGATGCAGCCACTCTAGAAAGTCTCTCATGGTAAATATATGCTTCTAAGGGAAAAGAGATTGGAACCATTCATAATATAATTGAGACATATCAAGCAAACCAAGGAAATATACTGTAAGTTGTTAACCAGAAGATCTATCAGAATCTCCTAAAAAGCATATTTAAACTGCAAAGACCCATTCCCTCCCCAAGACTCTCAAACTCCTGCCTCTAATTATTCTTAGGAGAAAAATGTAAGACGGGAGTTATTTCATTCCTTATTCCATCTTTCTGATATCTGTACATGAGATTATTGATAGTGAAAGGGGAAATTTCAAGTTAGAATTTTTTTTTTTTGTTAGGGTGGGGAAGAGAAACAAAGAAGGAGAAATTATTTTTATAAATTTCTTATTGGTTCAAAAGATTGACTACCTGTTAAAACTAACAAGAGCTCTTTTTTATTTTCAACCACACATTTCCTGTCGCCTTCTCTGGCCTGCTTGTTTTATTTATTTTGTAAGGTAGAAATGATGACTGGAAAGCTATTTGTGTCCAGGATCTCATAGTCTGATACAAAGAAATAGAAAGGGAGATTGCAGACTCTCTGGGTTTTCATTAATGATGATCATCAGTCCGGTTCTGGACTATTGACAAAACCTGATAACCTCTTATAGCAGAACCTGTATTCTTTTAAAAAAAGAACTAGCCCATTAGCAGCTCTTTTTAATGAAAATGAACCAATTCCACTGGTAAGTGCTAACTTAAAAGCAACAACAAAAAGAGTTTGCAACAATACCTGTTGATGCCCATAAATCTGAATTAGAACAAGATGGGGGCTTGAATTTCTAAGATACTCTCTCTCTTCCCCCTACAATTGCAGAAAGTGTTTGCCTGCATTTTGACAATCATCATGGAAATTAGATATTAACACAAACAAGGAAAGACATAGTCAGAGAGAAACTACTTAACACCCCAAGAAGGAAGGAAGGTGACATACTCACAAGTGACACTGCCATGAGTGACTTAGTCAACCTGTAACAATCCACCTCTCAGTCCAAAACCAAAAGGAGATTAAAAGACTGGTACCAGCCCTGTTATATTTAAGTGCTCTTGTGTTTTGCATGAAAACCAAGGCATTTATCATCAAACTGTAACTATTTACTCACCCAATGCTTGCAAATAATGGAAACAAATGTGAAATCAATTTCTTTTATATGCTGAGAGAGATGATGTGTCCTCATTATTTTTGAAATGAAGCCCTAACTGCTTAACATTTATTAGGGTTTATTTTCTAAAAATTTCCTTTGTCAGATGAAGTGACAGTCAATGCACGAGACTGCAAAGGAGACTCACTGACCTCCAGATGTTTCTGTGAGAGACTCTTACCTTGAAGTTGCGAGCATTTGCATAGGGCATGTCTGTAGTGCGCTGTGCAGGACACAACTAGAACTTTGGCCAATCTGTCTCATACTATGCCCATTAATGACTGCTAGGAATTGTCTGGAAAGTAACTAGAGAGCTAGGCTGCCACTACCCTGTGATTTTGTCTTAGCAGTTACAAGCCTGCCTTGACTAGGTAACCACTGCAGGAGGTGGAAGAGAAGGGGGAATGATGCACTTGTGAATATCTCTCCAACATCAGGGCACCAGGAGTGGGATAAGCATTGACTGACTTATTTTTGCTTGCACTGAGTAGTATCCTAAGATAGAAGCTCTTTTGAACAAGGACATGTTTGGTTAAGAGTTTAGAAGGCAGAGGCATTCAATAAATGTTGATTGACTTCTCGACAGATATTTCTACATCTGGGTTAAATCCTCGGCTGCATTTTGAAGAAAGAAAATTTTAAGGCTAATAAAGAAGATGCAAACAGAGTATTTGTTACCTGCTGTTACCACCACTGCTCTGAAACAACTGAATTTCTCTTTGGTCTTACTCTCCAACAAAGATTGAGGGAAGAGCTTTTTATCCTTGCTGTCCAGACATAGCCTTGGGGCTGAGCACACTGTCACCTGGTGACAATAAATACTGGCTGAATGAGAGAGTGTATTATGCAAATGGCGGAGAAGTTAAGCTAGTAAACTACAGTCCTCTTCTGTAGACTTATTACCCACAAGCCAGGTGTATTTCTTATTCGCTTTGCATAAAAGTGATGTTGCTTATTCATTTGAATTTTGTTTAAAAAATAAGTTCATAGTTAGCAGTTTTAAACGGCATCACAAAATTATTTTGACATTTATTAGATGAATTTATTGCTGAAGTAGAGAGGTTATCTGGTCCAGGTGTTTGCTGATGGACTGATGGGTCACAATACTTAGTTCTGTATGGTGAACATACTCAGTTTTGTTTTGCTGAGAACTTTCTAATCTCTGCTCTAAAGTCAGAATCCAGAAGGACAGGAGGTGAATGACAAGGAACAGGTCTGGGCAGTGGGTTCGAGGCATTGCTTGTCACTGACTCGTTAGCTGTAGACTTTCACAGATCTCTCTTCTCTGGACCCATTTGCCCTTCTGTAAACTCCACTCCCACTACATGATTTGGTACATTTTAGAGATAATACAGATTAGAGGAGAGTCATCTGAAATAAAAGGAGCCCCCAGACCTCCCTCTACCCTAGCTTTCTCATTGGTAAAATGAGCATAAGGTAGTAACCAACCCACAGACCTTCTGGAACAATTGAACAGGTAATTTATGCCCCATGCCTGCTTCAGTAAGTGTGTAGCAAATTTTCACCATTACTAGCTCTTATCCAATATCTAAATATATGATTCTGTGAGAAATTGTCCTAACCTATCAATAACTCAACTTAAAAAATGTCCAGGCATTCCCAGGGTCCATCCTGATAACTTCTGTCAGGTAAAGAGAAGAATTGCTGGGTTTTTCCATTTCAAATCTTATACACAGCGCGTTTTCAATTTTGAAAATGTCAGTGCTTTGACAGCGCTCCTTTAAAGGCAGCTTTGTTGTTTTTAAATTACATTTGTTAAGCTTGAAATCCATAATGTGAATGATAGGCCCTGGTGGTATTTATATAAAAATTAAAACTGTCAAGTTGTATTAAGGTGTAATCACCGGCGGTGGCACGTGGGCTACTGTTCCTGCATGTGCCCTCTCGATGCACTTTGTTACAGATCTAAGTTATGAAAACATACACTTTTTTTATATATATGCCTTTTTTTTTATTAAGATGCCTGCTCTTAAAAAATAATTCATTGGGTTTAGGTAGCAAATGACAAGGCAAAAATCTGAATGTGGTTCTGTGCAGGGCACACCTGCTACAATAATATGCGGGGTCACTTTATCTGTAGAGCATCATTTGATGCTCAGCAATACCCCACAGTACGTTCTTATCATTATTACTTACATACAGGTGAAATGCTGAGTCTCAGCTGCCCATTGGCCAAGGTCATTCCCAAAATACTGAATTCTTACCTCTCCCAATGTTTAGTATCTCCCTGGATGAATCTTTCCTAATGCCTGTGACTAGATTGCACAAAAGATGTGTTAAAATCATTTCAAGTTCATTCTGATTCAAAAGAGCAAGACAGCAACCCATACTCATGTATGGCTAGGGGAGGCTCTCAAAGTGAACTAGATAAACATTTGCCTGCACTGTTCATCGTCCAGCCATTTAAGGCTCCTCATAATAACAGTTATGAATAATATTTGCATTACCACTCAAAAAGGGACTTTCTTCAGCGTTTGGTTTTGTGCTCTGGAGTTGTCTGATGGTGTCCTAACCTCGTGGACTGACCTTGAGGAGAGCTCATGAGCTCCCAAGCTGACATTGCCTCCTCCCTGTGTCCCTCTGGGAACCTGAGGCCACAGACAGGTTTCCCTTCAGAAGTCTGGGTTGTCTCTCAGCACCAGTGTGTTTATCAGGACTGAGGAATGAGCTCTGTGCTTGCTATTTTCTCTTCTCAGAACAGTGAAGTTGGGGTTTTTCCTCTATGGGTTTAGTCCCAATCAACTATCCCTCAAAACAGGAAGAATCGTAATTTTTTATCCAGGTAGTGAAATTTGGCAATGGGGCGGGGTGGGGTGGGGGGAGGCGTCCTGGACAATTCAGCTTGAGGTAAGCCTCCTGCATTTCTACAGACTGTGGGGGCTGGGGAGCACACTGTGGTCAGAAGCTGCTTTCTGGTCATTGGAGCCCCAGACTCTGACTCTGCAGTGGGTGCTGGGGGAGACTTGGAACAGGTGATTTGTGACTGGGGTGCTGCTGCCAGGTGCTCGGGAATCTTTAGAGCTGAGAATTGTGACATGACCCTCACCCCTGTAGGGGGCACTGTGGCATGTGCCCCAAGGGCCTTCCTGGACCCAGAAATTCATGCCCACAATGGTCAGAAACCATGTCTCTCAGTTCAGTCCCTTGCCAGGAACTAGGCCCTGCCAGCAGAAGCTGCCCCTCCTAGTGGCCATCACTGTTCCACACAGAAACATGAAGACTCGGCTCTGCTCTCCCTTTCTGTTCCCCTCACCACACACTTCCCAACAGACCTCAGATTCTATTTCTGAAGAAGCCCAGGGCAAGTTTCTCTGACCAGTTTTATAATTTCCACAGATGTAAGTGCAGATACCCAAATGGCGCCTAGTTATTTACTCAGCGATACTAGTCTCAGCAGGCTGCCCTTCTGGTAATTACTTTGCAGTGACAGGTGCCCAGATAGTGAAGGCAACTATTGTTTAAATTTAAGGTAGCCAGAAATTCTAGGTTGGACTGTGGACAGCAGCCCCAGTCCTGCTCTTGAGTCAGTGAGTCAGCGTGGTAGGAAACAGAGAGTGTGCACGTCGTTTTCAGGCAGAGAGCTGTGGGAAATGTTTCCTGTGTGTGTGTTCGGAGTATCAGCTGCCAAAGAGTGTGTGTGTGTGTGTGTGTGTGTGAGAGAGAGAGAGTGTGTGTGTGTGTGTGTGTGTGAGAGAGAGAGAGAGTGAGTGTGTGTGAGAGACAGACAGACAGACATGGAGCAATCATTTGCACTAGGACTGCTAAACTGTGTTAAATGTTGAGAATTTACAGAGGGGTGAGACAAGATTCCCATTTTAAAGGGAATCTCCACGATTATCAGTAGTAATATAATTCCCACGTGATGGAGTCAGAAGTCAGCTGTCGATTCTATTCCAATAGCGTCCTTTCCATAACAGCTTGCTGGCTCTTATTGCAGGGTTCTGTAACTCAAGCCTCTGTGTAAAAATAGGTAGAATGAAAGCAAAAATACCACTTTGGACTTTGATTTGAGGTCATAAATACTGTGGAAACTTCTCAGTAGTTCTTGCTGGAAAGGGCTTGTGTTGAGCTGGCAGAGAACTGGACTGCTGGGTTCCTGTAGGGTAATGGGGTGAGCTGCCAGGCAGGATGTTAGCTTTCCCTGAGAATGCCATCTCTCACTGACTTCAATCCTGGATCCTCTGTGCTAGAGGGGTCTATCTGTGGTGCTTTATATTCTATTACCCCATAATATACAATGCGTTTTATTTATGTTCATCATCTTTTATACAGAACTGTCACAAAATACGTCACTGCTGATTACAATCTGTATGGGCAAGCTACACGGGTGAATTATGCCCCCTACCATCCATCATGCCAAGAGCACCTGGCTGGGAAGAGAGGAGGATAAATCCAAAACAATGATAGATGCACTTCAAAAGGTTAAGAGATGCCTGGGGGTGGAGACAAATCTGCAGTTCAGAATGCCTAGAGGTTCCTCTTCTGTCTTCTACTTCTGAGCTCCGTGTCCATCTCCTTAGCACTTGCTCTGCCAAGCTCTTGCCAGTGTTTGTGGCTTCTCGTCGCCACATCCACGTGGCCACATGTCTAGTGGTAGCTTCTGTGACCATCCCCACCTTCTCCTTTAACGTTTAGTAGGGCTTGGGGGAATCTTGAGATTTCTCCCTTTCTTAATATCTGTTTGCATATTTGCCTTCTGAATTCTAGAGGATCCACTAGTACTGATATATGTGAAGGGCGTTCTCTATTATATATTAAGTATATGCAATATAAATATATCAAAATATTGTTCATGCTACTAACACATTGGATATTTGAATAGAATTTGACCTTTAGAAATAGGCACTCAGCATTTACTTATGCTGCGATAAATGTGGAGGGAATATGCTGGGGATACACGATGATGAGTAAGAGTCTGCGGTCCAGTGCAGGAACGCTGACCCCAAACCCGACGATGATAACAGAAAGGTCAGGATCCCTGGGATCCCCTAAGGTGCGTCTGAGCCAACCACAGTGGGCCAGGAATGTCCTCAAGGACAGACCTAACATAAGTTAGGGGAAATTTGTGTTAGGGTATAGTGGGAAGGTATTGCCATATTGTGCAAAGGACAGAACATTTGAGAAGGAACAGTATGGCCCTAGTTATGTTTATTGTGGTTTGTTAAGGTTATTTGTAAGCTTGGTGGGAAAGGGAAAGAGAGTAGGAGTGGAAAGTCTAAATGTCAGCTTAAACCTGGCCAAAAGGGTCCTTATAATGCATATTAAGCAGTGAAGGGTGTAATCCTAAAGAATAATGGGGAGTTATTCTAGGGATTTACAGAGAAGAGTGGGAGACCAGAGGCCCTCTCTGTTTAAAAATGATCACTGGGACTCCACTGAGAATCTCCAGTGAGATTTGGCCTTTGGCACTGACTTTGTTGACAGGTGAGAGGAGCTTCACAGTGACAGTGGGAAAAGAGGCGAGTGCTAATTTGGGGTAGTATTTTTGAAAAGACATTCTATTGAAAAAGAAAAGACTCCGTGGCACCAGGTTGACTATTGAGAGGAGAGTGGGGGACTTACCTGCATCAGGAATCTAGGAACTGGAACAGTGTAGGAAGGGATGTGACATTGGATTTGAGGTTTTTATAGGACAGTCTGGTCATGCATCCGTGGGACTCCTAGTACCTACTGTGGCTGAGTGCTCAAGAACTAGAGATAAAGACCACTCCCATTGTTGGAAAATAAGTAAAGAATGGGGTGGATGAATTCACATAGGAATGTGGGGAAACTGAGAAGGGACTGATCTTGGAACACAGAAAATACACTTGCTACCCAAGAAACAGTTGAACAACAGATGGCAGAAGGCAAACTGAAATAAGACACTATTTCCTTGCTCACATTTTTACTATAGCACAAGTAGCATTTTCAACCACCACTAAAAACTAAAATGAGACATCATTCACGGCCTCGCTGCCTTCACTGTTTCCATCTCTCTGTTTAGGTCCCATTCTTAGGTTCCAGTTTGCATTCTTTAACCATGTGGTTCTAGTGTTCATCCCTGGCCTGTCTTTGTGTATGATCAACATCTTTCCTGTTCCTTCAGCATCTTCCTTTTCTGCACAATACCTCTGAAACATGACACCACCTTTAGGAAAGTGTGCAGTCCTCTATTTGTAAGAGAAATTAAAAAGAGACAGATTTGGAGAGTTTAGCAGTGAAGACTTTCATTCATAAGATGAGAGAGTAATAGGATGATGGCCCAGCCCAACTTTACAGTGGAGGCTTAAGTTTCGAATTTCATGTTGCTTTTGCAATTCGTAATCTCTGACCACACTGTGTAATGGAACAACATGTGCTTTCACATCTGAGAGATGAGCATAGCGCTCATGCAGGCTCAGCTGTGGCCCCTGCGGCAGGCATGTGACTTGGGATACCTCATCAAATTTTAAGGAAGCTAAATATTTCGTCCTGTTTTCCTCCACAGCTGGCTTCCAAAGGATAAAGGTATGAGAACGAGGGAGACAGAGCTGCAAATTGTACTCTGATACTTCTAAGGGCAAATTCTGACCAAGCTCCTTAATGAAGCACAGGAGCAAAGTGCACTAGTCCTGATGTCACCAAGTCTGACTGCAGATTCATATCTTGGCTCTGTTCTCCTAAATTATATGGTCTTTATGACTGTGAATATATTCCCCCTTAAATGGTGGCTAAATATCCCTTTTATAGAATTGTTAGAAAGACTAAGTGCCATAATATATAAAGATGTGTCATACTTCAATATTAGTTATTGCTTCATTGTTATTACTATTATCATCCAGCACTTAGGATTTATGTATAAAATGCCTTTAGCACTTGGGCTAGTTATGACTGGCCAGTGTCAGTTCAGAGGCACCTATCAGGACCTTGTGCTACCTGACTTAGAAAGGCCTTTTCACTCCTGAAAGTGTCTGATCCTGCTCATATCCCCCCACGCCCCACACTGTTCATCATCTCTTTCATGGCCTCAAAACAAACTGATCTGCAGCTGCTTTCTTCAAGATCCCATTCTGACTATCTTTTATTCCAGTCTAATCTTTAATTCTGACCAAAATTAATTCTTGGGTGGAAGTAGGAAAACAGGAAGAAAATAAATTTCTTACACAAGAGACTGTATCTATCTCCAGGCAGTTCAGAATAAATAAAACTTTTTTTTTTCTTTTGCTTAAATTAGATAATTGTAATTCTGGTAGAAGTTTTCAACTCCAAACAGGCTATGTTTGTGTGGAAAATGCATGCATTCCATGATTCCATGATGGATCTCTTATCTGATTGGTAAACTGAGTTTCTAATTCCTATTTCTTTATTTTATTTTACTGTGTGTATGTGTGTAGAAGAATTGGAGTGTAAGCCAGAGGTGTAGGAGGGCATGAGAGGATTCACCAGAGACAGAGTAGGGAGCAGAACAGGCAGATTGATTGGAATACACTGCTGAGGGGAGCTTGGGCAAGACAGGAGAGGTCTGCTACACCATGTGGGTCCCTCCCTGGCCAGGGATCAAACTTAGGCTGTTGCTATGATAGTGCTGAGACTTAACCCCTAGGCCACCACGGCTTCCTAGTTCTTGAAGCAAAAAACACTTGATACTCTTAAACTATGAACATTATAGACAGGCATATGTAGTTTAAGTCCAAATTTTCTGTATTTAAAAATTCAGATTCGGGCCCGCCCTGGTGGCGCAGTGGGTTAAGCAACACACTATGAAGCAAACCGCAGCCACTGCAGCATGAGTTTGATCCCTGCTGCCGGCCAGGGAGGGGACCCATATGGTGCAGCAGACCTCTCCTGCTGTGCCTGCTGCTCCCCTCAGCAGTGTGCTTCCATTGATCTGCCTGTTCTGCTCCCTACTGTCTGTGGTGAATCCTCTCACCCCCCCCACTCCTCTGGCCTGTACCCCAGTGCTTGTATGCATAAATAAATAAGTCTTTTAAAAAAAAATTCAGATTCCTTGATTGAGAATTTTTCATGCCATGATTTACACGTTTGGCTTTTCCGTCTACCCACATGGTCACATCAAGGGCAGCGTGAGACCTTTAGAAACTGCTTTGTATATTTTATAAGGGATGACCACCTCGTCATCTCTGACCTATAGTTAATTTAAAATAAAAACTTGGCATTTTAAGATACCCTAAGAAATCAACAAAGTTCAAGGTTCTTTCACAAGAATGCTTGTTTGTTTTTCCTAACTTGGAAACATCAAATTGCAGCTTCTTTCCAAAAAATGTGTTAGTGTCTCTGCTCTGTTGCTACCCAAGCACATTTCTGAGCCTCTCTTTGGGTAACTTGACACTGGGTCAGATCCGCAAAGCTATTTGGGAATGTAGGTCCAAAGCCAGAAGATGTTGGTAAGCGAAAAATAACTCAGTATGTCATCCTGTTTTATAAAACTAGCTTTCTCTGAGGTCACTGGCAAGTAACACCTACCTCTTAAGCTGGAGATTTTGTCTTTGAATATGTAGGAGTGGCCAAAGAATATGTTTTGACAGTTTAAAAAGCTATGCTAGAGAGAGAAAGCTTAGGTACTTCAGTGTTGGTATCTTGGTGTCAGAATTCTTGTTTTTTCTTCTTTTTCTTGTCTTCTTTTATTTTTCTAACTATGAAGGTAGAGCTGTACATATCTAGATGTTTTCAAAGACTATGGAGTTGAAGAATCTCCTATAACTAGTCAGGGGCAGCTTCTACTAAAGCTGCTGAGTTCCTCTGGGATATTAGCATAAAAGTGAGGACTTGAACAGGGCAGGTTCTTTGGGTTGATGGTCATAGGCTCACCCTTCTAGAAAACTGGAAATTCCTTTGCAATCATCTCATGCAAATTTTGCAAACTGACTGTACATGGGCCGAAGATTTGCTTTGTTTGATTCTTTTTCAATGTGAAAAATGTTGTTAGAATTTAAATCTACTTAGATGGGGCCCTTTTCCCATCTCAGTAAAGATCCCACTACTCTGTATTCCTTAAACCTGCCTGGCACCTGCTTGGCCCTGTGTGTCTTTGAGTTTATAAAACTGTCACCTTTATAGACCTGCCATAAGTTTCTTCTGTTCCACCTCATTTTTATAAAGGGATGGTCTCAGAGACTCAGAGATGTTGTCTTCAGCAAAGGTCATATAGAGCCACCTGTACAGATCTCAGGTCACCTGATTACTAGAGCAGTGTCATTTGCACCATGCAATTTGGTGTCTGAAATTTAAATTATTCCCATTAGCTAGGTCTTAAAAAAAAAAAAGAGGGACCTCCCTGGTGGTGCAAGGGGTTAAGGTGCAGCACTATGAAACTATCCACAGCCACTGTAGCACCAGTTCGATCCTCAGCCAGAGAGGTGACCCACATGGTGCAGAAGACCTCACCTGCCTCACCCATGCTCCCCTCAGCAGTATATTTCAGTGGATCTGCCTGTTCTTCTCCCCACACTGTCTCTGGTGAATCCTCTCACCACCGCCCCACCTCTGGCCTGTACCCCAGTTCTTATATGCATAAATAAATCTTTAAAACAGAAAACTCAATTTTAAAAAGAATCCTATACATAAAATTACCACTGCATCTAATAATATCATAGGAAAAATCCCACAATACAATAAATAAAATCAACAGGAATATCCCACAATATTTTCTTAAACTATTTCTAGGTAGCAGCCTATTAATTGTTTTTCTAGCTGTACACGAGGAAGCTTTTAAATACAGTATGTAAGCATCAATGAATAAAGACATATTCTTCCTATGGCAGGAATATTTTAGACGCATACTTGGACATAGTTATCAGCATCCCCCAGTTACAAAATTTTGACAAATTCTGACTTTAGAATATTTTTCACACACCATTAGAATACATTAGAATATATTATAAATTCCCTTAGGGCTGGTCTCTTCTTCCTTGTTCTACATATTTTACTTATTAGATAACTGTATGCACATGCTATGGCAAAGATAATAAGGCATTAAATTAGAAATGTGCCTAATTTAAGTTTTCCAATTGAATTTTTTCATACTGCTATAAGCATATGTGTATTTATGTTAAAGAACTACCAAGCATTTTAGTAGATGGGCAAAATTAATATAAAAGACAAGTTTCTTTTTCTCCCTCTAATTTGTCTGCACTTTAAAAAATTCCCTTAATTGAAATATATTTGGGTTATTTGACAAAGATATCTGTGACTTATTTGTCACAAAGTGAGAATGATAAATCAAGGCCTTCGTTTTATTTTATCCAGTATCTGGTACAAGGTAGTCATATTGGTGAATGGTTAAATGAATTTAAAGGATTGATGGATGGGTGGATGGGTGGATGGGTGGACACATCTTTGTAGTAGGGCCTTGATGGTGGCTCTGTTATCAGCCTTTGAAAAAAGAGCAGACATTGCTGAATAGTCATGAACAAATTGTAATCCAAAAATAAGGCAAATATTTGTGGTTTTTAGAGATTTAGTGAAATAATTCATGTAAAGTGCTGTGTAGTTATTGCTTAGCATTTTTTAATATTTGATTTATTTTATTTTTATTTTTTATTATTAACATTTTTTATATATATTTGACATCAATTGGAATCCCCATGTATTCCCCATCACCATATCACCAGTGCACCATCACCTCAGTCCCCCGTGCTCCCATCTGCCCTCAACCCTCCCCCTCTTCCCTCCCCACCAAGTGTCCCCAATTTATCCTTGTCTTTTCATGTTTGGTTTTTGTTGTGTCTTTATTGTTGTTGTTATTATTACTGTTGTTGTTGTTGTTTTTATTCCTTTCCTTGATCCTTATTTGGTTCTCTTATATTCCTCCTAGGGGAGGAACCATCTGGTATTTTTCTTTTGCCTCTGACTTACTTCGCTGAGCATCATCCCTTCCAGTTCCATCCATGTTCCTATGAATGTCTAGTTTTTTCTTTTTTTGATTGCTGAATAGTATTCCATCATGTATATGTACCACAGCTTCCCGATCCACTCATCTGTTTTTGGGCATTTAGGTTGTTTCCAGGTCTTGCCTATTGTAAAGAATGCTGCTCTTTAAACTTAGGAGTTGCTTAACATTTTTGACCTATTATTACTTGTCACTTTTATTTGTTCTTTTTCTGTTAATTTACAAAAAATAAAGTTCCTGAGAAATATCTATCTATCCATATATATATGTATAAATATATATATATGTATAGAAATGTGAGCAATGAAACAAAAATGCTGATCTTCTCCTATGGTTTAAGGAGATTATATGGGGAAAAGAACCAACAGCTGATCCATGTTCAATGTGAAGGTACCTTGGCACATGCTTGCAACATGTACTGGTGAAAAGATGCAAACAATGATAGAGTAAAATATAAATAGATGTTAATTTGTGCAAAAGAATCTAGAACAATGAAACTGGCTTTGGGGTAGCTTTCTCTTCTTACATGCTCAAAGTTCCTGTGTGCTTAATAAGGAATTAAAGTTTTCTAGACCCCACTCTACTAATGAGTTATTTCTGTCTTCCTCCTTTTCTAACCACAGATTTCTCCTAAGTGATTTGTATTTTTGACCTCTAGCTTAAAGAGTCACCAGTGTCTTCCTACTGTCAAATTGGCTGACCTTTACTCTCTTGTCTCTTATGCCTCTTCTTCTCTCTCTCTGGATTTTTATTTCTTTATTTATATTTTACTTACTTTCTCTTACAATATTTGCTTTCTTTTCTAGGTGTAGTCTCCATAGAATTTCCACCACCAATTCACCCATGTACCACAAGAACATTAATTCTCTGGCATTTGATTTCATGAATACCCTGCCACCATCTTGCCCAACCTCTCTTTTTCTTTTTGCACCATCCTAATTTACCTCTCTGTTTTCCTTGGTTGGTAACTCTCTTTGTTGCTGCTTCCCAAAAGTGAGCTCTTGCTTAGATTCTAGGCCTATTATTTTTCTATCCTCTTTCTTAGTATATTATCTGCCCAACATTCTAAAATCTTCACTTGCAAGTCAACTTATATCTTACCTCAGTCTCCTTATTTTTAAATGTCTACCAGAAACCTCAATTCAGATGTTCCTTCAGCACTTCAGATTCCAAATATTAACTCCATACCTCTATTACTAGTCAATTAGAAGTTCCTAGCAATTTGTCTTTGGCCCTGCTCCCTGATTGTGTCTTCTGTCCATCTCCAAACCACTCTGTAAACCTGCATAGAACTGTAATTAACATTGATACTTACTTTACTGCAATAGCCTCATAATTGACTTCTAAAGCAATGCCACATTTTTTAACCGAAACTTCGAGACTTTTAATGGCTCTTAGTGTTCTTTGCAATATCATCTCACTCTGTTCTCCAGCCTACACAATAACTGATGCTAATTCAACCCAGTCATTTTCTCTGCCCCACAGTGATATGCTGTTCCACCTGCCTGGAATGTCTTGTCAAAAATCCATCCTTCAAGGACCACTTGATAGGATACCCATGGAAACTATTCTGATCGTGTTTTTGGAGATGTATTGTTCCCTTTGGAATAGCACTGTGCTCTTGTCATCATTACTTTGGGACACTAATCAAACCCGATCTGTCGTGGTTTCAACACTTCCTTCAATTTGCCTTCCTCAAGTCTTAGCCCTCTGAGGTCAGGAGAAAATATTTTAATAGTGTTAGGGGATGCTTTTTCTCAAAGTATCTCTTTTATGTAGCTGATGTCAACAACTTAGACATTTTTTGGAGAATTTTGTAGTAACATGTTGTTAAAAATAAGTAAGTTCTATTCTGATACTAGCATTTTGAGACTTGAAATGCAGTAGTTATACAATTGGCTTTTAAACCAGACATGGGTGAGATTTAAATCGTGGTTTCTATTCTTTGTAGAGTGTGACCCTAGATAAGATAGTCACTTTTCAGAGACTGAACTTCCTTGTGCATTGAATTATTTATATGATATTTACTTCATGGCAGTCAATAAATAAAAGAGATACCTCCTTGTTTTAAAAAAAATTGTTTTTAAAGAAGAATATTATTAGGCTATTATGGCAGAGTTTGTTCACTAAAGTCACTTTAAAGCACCTTCTCATCCACCTTCTCAATGGTGGATGGGCTTTTTATAGACTGTAACAAAACAACTTGTTTCAAGGACACAGCCTGGGTTTTAGTACACTAAACCCCTGAATTTGAATGTAGATTCTGCAATTACTAGTCATGTGCCTTACTCTGGTCAAAACTAGTCCTCAGTCTTTTATCATTGGCTTTCTCAACTTGAAAGTGTGCATATAGTACCTTTCTTATAGGACTTTGTGAGAGTGATAAACAATCTCTTCTGAATGCAATCACATCTTCAATAATAACACACAAGGACAATTACAGGCAGATTTGGATAGGTGCAAAAGCTTTGTTGAATTTTTTCTTGAATTAAGCATTTGTATCTTAACCAATAATCTCAGGTATAGTTTCTTATGGTTTAGAGTCCTTACATGGTCTCAGAGAGGAACTGTTTTGAAAACTAAGTTAAACTCACCCTTTAGTAAGTTCTTTTTTAAAATCACTGCACCTTCCCTGCCTATTGGTCCAGATTGGAAACACATACTTTTGAAGCCCAGAGTAAATCTAAGTTTCATAGTGAGAAAATTTGTCTGAAGAAGAAAGAATGCAAAAGACTTTTCTGTGCCATTTAGACACCCACACAATCATAGGCATGTGACCGCTTTCTGGTTGTTCAACTATTTGCTCAGGGTTGTATAAATTATGTATCTATTTAAGTAAATGCTACTAGTAGCAATCAAAGACTTAAAAGATTGCTAATGTTTTTCTACCATAAGATATATTGAAAATGACAGACATCATGGAGCTATAGCTGACAAAACCCCAGTATCTTGTAATTCAAATACCTTTAAACTCATGCTTACTATAACCCATAGTAAACATTACAGGTGATTAGATTATGATTACGTTATCTCGATGGCATTTTAGGCATTGGGCTCCAAAAATTTCCCCTTCTTTCCTTATGCCCTTATTTTTCAGAAATAGTGTCTTTGAAATTTTGTTCTGTATCTACTCCTTTCTGTGTTTCTTCTTTTCTTTTTGTTCTTCCCTTTTCATTTCTTTAGAAGCCAGTTTGACTTTAAAAAATATAAGGAACAGGAAAAAAAAAGGAAACCTTGTTAACTCTGGAGAGTATGCTGAGTCAGCATGAGGAACCCAATCAAACACAATTTAAGTCAGGTTTGCTACTGTTTATGACCTCGGGCAAGCAGTATCTTGCTTGTGACAAGGGTGTCTTTTCCTTGGCTGTGCCTCAGTTGCATCTGTTAAAACAAAGGGGTTGGATTGCTGGGTTTAAAGTCGCTTCTCATTCTTTAGTTTGGTGATTATAAGTCACTTGAGCTTGATCAAGTTTTATTTATAAGGACAAGTAAGTTGCCTTAGCTCAGGAAAGAGATTATGTGATTATGTAATAACCACAATCAAATATATCACATCAATGCTAACTGAGTAATGGATAGAGAACAAGGAACAGACAGTAAGAGATATTTGTTCTGAGTCACGTCTGACCTGAAAAGAGTAAAATTCTTGACGCCAGTGAGGATAAACTTGAGACTTTTAAGGAAATTCTGCTCTTCCTTATGACTGCTAACAGCAGGTCAATATCTGATATAAATGTCAAGTTTCTTCTTGATAGTTACTGAAATAAGTATTCATTATCATCTCATCACATTTCATGCTGCTTCTCCTGCTAAGTCAGATAGAGACGTTGAAGTTGTTTTGCTCAGAAGCCCATAAAATGTACTGTTGTCCCAAAGCAGTTCATAGAATGTCAGGAAAGTTCTAGCACATGAACATTTTTGCTGATTGTTTTGTCTTAGTAATCTCCCAATTCAGTTAGGAATTGTGAGAAGCAGAGAGAAAGATTTAATGAATGAGGAACATCCATGAAAAATCAAGTAACTGAGAGGAAAAAGTTGGGCTTGTTTTTCATTTGTTCTCACAACATTTTCCTCATCACGTAATCCCCTATGCATTTATATCTTTGCATCACTGTACCTCCTGAGCACTCTGAGTGGGAGCAGCTGTAAACTCAGATATCCTATGGGATATCTGTTATCTTCATCCTTGTGGTGGGCCAAGAATTGATTGAGCTACAGAGAGAGACATAATACTAACAGAAGAGGACGGCTGAGTTCTTTTGTCCCAGTTTTACATGTGAGTGCACCTCTGTGAGAACAAGGATGCTGAATGAAGAGATCAAAACCCGACAGGTTCACGTTACAAGATCTGCTACGAGGCTGGCTTGGCTTTACTATGACATTCTATTTTTACCTCCACTGCCTTGAGATATTTTGAGTTTGTGTTTCTATTGCTACCAATATAAAGAGTTGTATCAGTAGCAAGAAATGAAAGGTGAAAAAGAACCAGGGATCCGTAATAACCCCATTTGTGAGTAGCAATAAAGCTGTCTCCCACCTCAGCACAGGGAGTTCAGCTAAAGCCCAGGGATTAGCTCAGGGCCTGGCTCATAGGGACAGCATGTTCAAAAGCTTGGCATGGCAGCAGGACTCCCCACTGCCAATGGGAAAACAAGCCACTCCAAGTGTGGTGTTCTAGGCTTTCTCCTCTCTCTCACACCCCACACCGCCTCATGTTTTCCTCAGTCCTCTTCATATGTTATTCCCTCATCTAGGACCCCACTTTCCTTGCCAGAGATACTGGGCTGCCTGCTAATTAGCCCTAACCTGAAGTAGTTCACCTTTCCATGCCTCAGGTTCCTCTTCTGTGACCATGTGGGGATTAAACAACTTATACATGTAAGGTCTTGATAACAATAATACACAGCAAAACCTCAGTAAATATAGCTCGTGTAGGCATCGTTATCGGTGTGAATACCTTCCCATTGTGCTGGCAGCCCGCCCCTCCCCATGCCTCCCATACAGTTATCTTCCTTCTACCCTTCCAGATCAACCTCCATGGCTTCCTCACCAGGAGCTGACCTCTCAGACCAGGTCAGCAGGGTTCCTACAGTCTCTGGCTTCCAGCTTGTGCTGGCCAATGGAGAAGAGATTGGAGAGAGGAAGAAGAGCAAGAACAGAATCTGTTCTCCAAATCCCATCGCTTGATCTGTCTTTCTCAACCAGGAAAAAATAGAATATTCCAGAACAAGGCTTCTTTAGAGCCCTCTCCCTTGTGCAGTTTCTACATCCATCTTTCAGGCTGTGGTGGTAACAGTTCCACACCGCTGACCCGGTTTCCGGTGTTATCTCCATGGTTCTCCTGGTTAAAGTCTTTAATCCCCTTGAATTCATCCCTCTACAAGCAGCCCCACCTGAAATTATCCTAGGTCGAGCATGCCCACTGTTTCCTTTGGGTCCCTTTCTGGTAGGAGTCACACATAAGAATCGACGAGTGAGTTTGTTGAAAATTTGCAGATTTCTGAACTCATATCCTAAAGACTGTGCACACATAAGCTGACACCACTGACAAGTGTTGTGGGGCTTTCTGATAGCTCTGGAAGTACCAGGCATACGAGACAATGCTTTTAACCATCCTGGTCTTTGTATCAGTCTGTTCTTAATTTATTTAATTTTTCATAGATTTGTCTTCTTTGTAGCACATTGAATAGTTGGCATATGCCAAATACTCACCTAAGTTTATACATGTGTGGTAGTTATTGACAGACCTATGCTCATTCCTGTTCTGTAGGTGCCAAACCCAAGGCTACCTGAGTAATTACCTGCTGGTAATTGTCTAAAATCAGCCACCTCTATGTCTGCTGATACCTAAAGCATTTGCTCTTCATTTCTGTGCTACTTACGCACACATGCTAAAAACTTTAACAACCTAACAATGGAGAGAATCTAAGCATGGCTGCATGTCAAAAAATAGAGTTGAATTTAGCCTTATGAGGCAGGGGAAAGGATGATTATTCTCACTAGTCAAAACCACTATGCATGAGTTAGTTTTGTAACCAGTTTTCTCTTTGATAATTTCTTCTCAGGGTCTTCTATTTCTTACCCTTTACCCTTTTCTGTCTTGCTCTTCACTATATGTTACTGGTCCATAGTGTGATCTAAAATGTGATTTGTAAAGATAAAGTGTCCAAATTGGCATAACCTTGTTATATAAAGCAATCCCCCCCATCCCCAACAATAATAAAGATTCTATTTTTTTTGACTTACTGAAATATATAGTACTTCTTGACAAAGCCTCATACCCAACAAGAACATGTTGTAGCCTGAAAATATTCACACCCAAGTCATTTTTTATTAAGTGTTGTATGAAAGTTCATTCAATACATTTAGGAAAGAAAGCAAGATAAGATGTGAAGGAAATGAGCTCAACTGATTTTCTCACATAAATGCCATTTCCGGGTGTAAATAGTCCCCAATATATACCCCCAATTGTTCTCCCCTTCTTGCTTCCACTAATTCCTTTTCCTTTTTTCTATAAGTGATAACAGATCAGAAAAAATAATTTTAAGAGCTGATGCTCTTAGGTAACCTGTGAGTCTAATCCCAAAAAGCATTTATTAAATGCCTACTGTATGTGCTGTCAAAAATTTACTAACTTGTGAATTTCACTTAAATAATAATCCAAGAATTTACTTACATAAGGCACTTCTATATATGGCCATCCAGTGTCTACCTTTGGAAAAGCATCTTGAATTTGAGAATTGTGTAAAATTTCTATGTCCAACTTGAAATATTCCTACAGGGCACTGGTTTTTACTAACTCCTGGTCCTGGGCTAACTCCTGGTAGCCCTCCAAGATTCAGTCTTATTTATAGGGAAAAGGAGCCTTGAATTAGATAACACCCATCCTAGAATATTATTGTGAAAATGTATAAGGCAGAGTTGGTAGTATTATTGCTTTGTTAACAACCACTCTAAGTGTCTGTGTTGCAGTATTTGAGTCAGACAATTGCAAAACTACATATTCAGCCTTGGACTTTTAAACCATGGAGCCACGTCCCTAAAGATTGGGTGATACGTTGAAAAGCTGCACACTGAGATATAGACCTCAGGTCTAGGACCATTTTGCAGAGCAGTACAAAGGAAGAAAGGATTTGTAAAGGAGCTCCTCTTATTTTTTCCTTATTTGGCAGGTGTTAAGGTATCCCCTGGTCCTGTTTATTCCTTTTACTGAGAACAGGCCCTTCAGGCTTGAAAATACAGGTAAAACGTGGTTAACTTTGCTTATTTTTCAAAGTATTCTGATGTTACTATTGTTGTTTTAAATGTTGTTTTCTTTAGATGACTTTCATTAGCTGGCACTGGCAGGGGCAGAGAGAATGCAGTGAATCCAAAGCAGCCCTTTTGGTTATTTGTGGCTACTCTGTTTGAACGATTTGCTGGGATACACAGCTGCAATTGGAATAACATGACGGGTCATTCATTCATTTAACAAACATTTACCTAAGTCAGGAAATAAGGTTATTTGTAAGATTTTTAATATTTTTTCTAGTTTCCATTAGCGAAATTTGCTCCTTTGAAATCTTGTTTGATCTGGAGGCCCATGTACTCTGCCTTAATTGTATGAATTAATCATCATTTTACTCAGCTGACCTGAACAATCTAGAGTATGCAAAAGGGAAATGCCAGGTATTAATAGAAAAAGTATATGCAGTGGTGGAACTCACTTTCTAAATCTTTATTTCTCTTCTGTACCTCATAGTTAAAGGGAGTTAAAGTGGATTTTAGAAGGTGGAACAGTGGGTTGGATCCGCTGCTGTCAAGAGATTTAGCCTGTGTGACAAAGAGTGAATGAATGAGCTGCTAGTGGGTTATCAAAGGGACTTCCATATGCCTTTACTGGCTTTACATTGTCTCCAGTCCTCCTCTCCTACATTCTTAGAACTGAAATGTTTTCATCTTCGTTGGCCCCCTCATAATGTTTGCGATGTGTCCATCCTGTCAGCTGAGGCCCAAAGATGATTTGTAATTATTGAGTGGGCACACCTTGACAAAATATCAATTTTCCTGGTCAAAATAGCAAGGCAAAAAGTGGATGTTCCTTTGTCTTCTTATCCTGTATCCCTCTACTAAAGTCAGTGCTTACCCTCTCCAGGAAGTTTTAAACTCTAGCCAGCATTTCCTTTATTGTTCATGCTAACTTTAAAACAAAATGCCAGACATTGGCTATCAGATAAGCAACAGATAGACACAGTAGATACGTAGATGTGTGGACAGATCTATATATTTAGTCTATAGCTTTACACTCAGTGGTACATTGAAAACTTGGATTTGAATTACAAGGGTCCACTTATACTTACATATCGAATTTTTTTTCATTAAACACAGTTAGTCCTCCACATCCATGGGTTCCATATTCACAGATTGAACCATGGACATTGGTTGTTCGAATGCTTTGTGGATGCAGAGCCTGCAGCTAGGTAAAGTCAACTATAAGGGGCTTGAGCAGCCAAGATTTTGTTATGAGGGGAGATCCTAAAGCCATTCCCCATGGGTGCCAAGGGACAACTGTTGTTAAGTTTTGGGTGCAGCTCAAGTTATATGTGGATTTTCGACTGTGTAGAATTTGTTGTCCCTCAACCCTGTGTTGTTCAAGTGTCAACTATAATATATACACATATATATTACTATATACATTATATATATAAATTTTAAGATATATATACTATTTCCACTTTTAAAGGATTTGAGATCATTTTGATTGGTTATGAGAATAAAGTAATTTATCTGGGTAGAACACCTTTCCTTTCATCCTCCCATGCAGGGCCTATTTGTTTATTACCTGGACCTTGTAGTCCCTTCCCAGCAGGGCAGTGGACCTCTTGTTGGGCTGTTGTCCCTCTTGCTGGAGAGGCAGCAGTGAGTGAACCTGATGAGTCCCCATCCCTTGTGGGGACCCACAGCATGGGGAAGCACCAGATGCAATAGCCCCTGTTGTATGGACTCTCACCTCTTCAGGGAAGCAAGAATGGGGACATATCCATGAAGAAGTTACCTCTGATCTCAGGTCTAAAGCTGAGCAGGAATTAGCTGAGTGAGGAGAAAAATGATCACAGCCAGGCCAAGGGAACTATGGGTGTGAATGTTTGGAGGCAAAAGTGCCCATGCCCTCACAGGAGCTGGAGTTGCCAGAGGTGAGCGCAGAAGGATATGAAGAAATGTGACTTTCAGATTGTCTTTACCAAATTATTAGTGCAAAATAAAATGCCATTGGAAAAAAAATATTTTTTTTAAATGGCTTTTTCTATCAGCAGAGTAGGTGTATTGAGGAGCAAATATTGGGGCACCCGGTGCCTAGCCTCACATTTGGAACATGAAAGCTACTCTCTCCATGTATTCTGGCTGGTAGGGCCACTGGTAGGGGCAACATTATGTAATTAGCTTCATACTTTGATTGCTGCCTTTTAGCATCTTTCTATTTTATTATGGAGCAGGTGAAAATTAAAAACAACAGAAGGGCTTTGAAAACTGACACGAAGTTGACAAAAGAACAGGCAAGGTTTAAATGCTTAGTGAAGAGTGGCAGCCAAGTGGGCTGGGAGTTCTGGGGGGCACCCATGGCAGCAGCTGGCACCCGAATGTCTCCACCCACGGAGCTGGAGCCCGCTTGACCAGAGCCCCTCTGCTAGGCCCTGCTGAGGAAACTGAGTCATTATTTACTGCTGACACTGACGTGACCTTGACTTCCTGGGCCCAAAGCAGAAGGCTTCTACTCCTGAAACTCCAGCCTGGAACCAAGGCAAGAGTTTGCTATGAAAATCCAGGGCAGAGGGATAAGAGTTCATAAGAACAAACCTTCCCAGGAGCTCCAGAATATGTGCTCATATAGACCTGAATTTGTAAATTGACATGGTGGTGAATTTTAAGAGGGCCTGATGGCTGGAAACATGCTTTAAAGACAGGTATCTTGTTTTTAAATGATGGGTCTGCCTGTGGCCTATTGCCTGACCTTTGGTAAATTTCTTCCCTGCTCTAAGCCTCAGTTACTTTGTCTGAAAATGGGTTAACAGTAACTACTTAGGGTGCTGTTTGAATCAGTAAAAAAAATTAATATAGCTACAACAAAACATATAGTATATATTGTTGTTGTTTCTGAGAATAATTATAATCATCATAATAACCCTAAGTATGGGGATAATCAGACTTTTCCGGGATCCATAACTTCATGAAGTTTTTGATTTTCCAAGTACCCATCATACCCTCGTCTGTAAATGTGTTTTTGTTCCCAGTTTAATCTTTAATCAGGATTCCCAAACTCACTGATTAGCTCTTAGGCGCCAACCTGAAAAAGAATTTGACTTTGTCAGTATTGGGGAAATATTTGTAAAATCATACAGTCCATAAATAAATATACTGTAGACTTTGAGTCACTGGAAAAAAAAAATGCCCAGGGGCAAAAAAAAAAAATTCTGGATGCACAATGTTAACTGGGTTTGGTTCACTATTTGGACAAAGAAATCCCTGAACTGAGCAGAGAGATAAGTGCCTTGACTGACCATAGATTAGGAGACCTGCAATGGCCAGAACAAACCTTGGTGGAGGCCTCTGGTCTCTGAGCGCCTCCCCAGTTAGATTTCAGATTAACTGCAGCCGAATGGTGGAGCGGCTGTTTGTTTTATGAAACAATCACTAATGACATTAAAGAGAAGGTGCCCCTTCCAACGTGATTGTTCATTTGCGATAAACTGGGAGAAGCCCACAAGAGATTGAAAAAGAAAACTCATAGTAAATGCTTCATTGTGAGGCTCTGTGCTTCTCCATTGAAGGTGACAATTATGGAAGTGAACTGGGATCTAGTCCAGGGGGTTTTTTACATGGGGTGGAGGGGCAGTGAGAATCAATGTGAATTTGCTGGCTCATATATTGATAATAAGGATTGAGAAATCATATTCCATGACAGGTTTTCCAGGGAGGATTGTCTTTCTTTTTTCAAAGGTGTTATTCATGTGTTTACTCCTGCTCCTATAATATAGCTCCTGGCAGCCTAAAGCAGGTACTAAGATTAATTATATTAAGAATAGTGCTAGCTATTAGCTCAATTTAGACAATAGGCATTTACTTTTCAATATAGTCAAAGCCTGATTTGATTTAAGTCTGACTATTTAAAATTTAGAGAGCACAACTGGGTATAGAACAATGGACAGCTATCTACAGCTCTGAAGCCTTAATTGCAAATGCAGATAAGGGGTAGACAGGACTGGATCTCTCTAGACCAGCACATTTGTTAATGCCTAAGATAGGAAGGCATTTGGGTTCTCTGCTTTCTAACTCAGGCATTTTTCCCTTGGATTTTTATTGAACTTTCAATGTTTTGTTGGCAAACAACACAATTTGCAGCGGTATTAAGAGAAAATGTATGTGGGGAACATCTCAAACCAGCCTCACTTGCGTGTTCATTCTCTTGGTCTAGCTAAAAATTGAAAGTGCTTATTTTTTAAAAATTGTCAAAGGCCAAGTTGCAACATTAAGCTTTTGTTTTATACACAAAGAAATATATTAATGAAAAGTGTTTTAAGTGCTTATTATAGAGATGGTTTGTTTTGAAACACAGGCTTTTTCACAGTGGTTTTACACTTCATTGTGTACATGAAAGACATCCTAAGTGGGGGTTGTCAGTCTCCCATCAGAAATTGAGTACGGCTGGGGAATGGGGCCATTTAGGGTGTCACTCAAGCAGGACTAATCTAGAGTAGATATCTTATAAATAACCAGTAACAAAAAAAAAACAAATCATTCCTCTCCCCACCAGAGCAGAGAGAATTACTGCTTAGGAGAAGGAAATCTTTATTATAAAGATTTAGAGTTTGAATGAATGAATTGTTGGGAGCAAAGCATTGCCCCAGGTTGCAATGGCAACCTTAAGCCCGTAGCACAGGAAACAGTGGAAGTGCCTCGTGAAGAGGAGGGAAGCTCTTGGACAGCCAAATCTTTCTCTTTGCTCTTGGGAAGTTGGAGGTAGACCCCCTCAGAAACCTGTCAGTTAGTTGATATGGGTTTTTGATAATGTTTCCATTCTTTCCTCTAATATGTATATGCTCTTTCTTTGGAACTCCACAGATATCTTCAAAATGAATGATAAGGACCATTTTTTATATAGATAATTGTTGCACGGTTACAGAGATGGGAGAATACAATTATTATTTTATAATATGATGTTATTTCAGTTGTCATTATTTCACTCTTTAATTTCTTGAAACGCTGGTTCCTTTAAATATTAGCATATTTCCTAGCTTTGGAAATCATCCTTTTGCTTCCTCTCTCTGGTTTTGTCCTCGTTTAAAGTACCTAAAAAGGGACATCCCTGATGGGAGGGGTTAGGCACTACACTATGAAGCATGCACAGCCACTGAAGCACGAATTTGATCCCCACCAGGGAGGTGACCCACATGGTGCAGCAGACCTCTCCTGCCTCACTGCTGCTCCCCTCAGCAGTGTATTTCAGTCAATTTGCCTATTCTGATCTCTGTCTCTGATGAATCCTCTCTCACACACACCCCACTTCTGGCCTGTACCCCAGTTCTTGTAGGCATAAATAAATAAATCTTTAAAAATAAATAAATACAAATAAAGTACCTAAGAAAGAGATATCTATGGTTCCCACGGTGGAACGAGGGGGTTATCAAGACTGACAGTGAAAGCTGTCAAAAAGAGAGGAAGAATTCAATTTTTCTTGATGCTACAAAGTAGAAAGACACTTTGCAGAAACTCCTTTTGCACCCCAGTCGTGGTAATATGTGGAGAAATGGTCATTGGTAACCAAGTCTCCTTTTTCCCCCCACTCCAAATCATTCTCATTCCAGAGTCAAGAAAGGACCTATTTTCCAGGATTGTTGAATCTGTTGGTCATAACACACAAGTCTGATATTTGGAATATAGAGGGAAAACCTCTATTTATAGATCGCTTATTTTAAAAGTTATATGATGATGAAGAGAAGGGGAGGTTTCATGGAAGGCCAGGTTGCATCTATTCCCACACAGGCTTTTTAGTTAGAGCAGCTACTATCTCTATTTTTCAAGTGAGAGAATTAAAGCACAGAGGATTCCTTAAGATCTGGCTGCAAGAAGCTAGATTTATCTGGCTCTATCAGAGTTGGGAAAGCACCTTATTCTGGCATACAAACACCTATGGGTTTCAGGAGCAAGTTAATCTTCTTAGATCCCCTGTAATCTGCAGCCGGCCAGGCGCAGCAGTCTCCAGGATCTCCTCACAGGGACACATCATCCAGGAGGAAAAGACACTGTTTAACTAGAATCCTTGAAGTGAGCAGATGTAAATAGCCCCTGGCACATAAACACTTGAAAAGCTTTTCAACATTATATGTTGCAAAGTAAATCCTTAGCATAAAGTTGTATTCTTCTGCCTGCTGTCTCAGGCCATTGATCATTTATACGAAAGAGAAAGGATTCTGTGCTGTAAACATCTATTGAGTGTGTGCTATGATGGAGCCACCTAGGAATCCACAGAATTGGGAGACTAGGTTTGGGGGTGGGCAGGAGACTGAGTTTTGCTGCATTAAAAGTCATTCTTCCATGATATTTGGGGACTATGTGAAGTAAATGTAAGCAGGTTTGACTGAAAAGAATTTCATTTTCACCAACAACAGTATAATTTGTTGCTCTATATAATAAAGCAATTATATATAACATGTATATAATCAATAATTCTGGACAAGACATTATGTATAAAAGATTCACTTTTGACACTTCGTTCAGTCATTTAACCAAATGTTAAATAATGTTCCCTTTTCATAATATAATATGCAGTACCTGAGTTTTGAGGGCACTATGATCTGGAGTTCTGGGCTAGATAAAATAAAGACAAACCATGACTTGAAATCCCCAAATTCATTTCTGCTTTGAAGATAAGTCATGTGCTTTACTATCTTTTTGAGTAAGATTTAATATAAAACTCTAGTAAGTCAGAAAGCATCAAAATATCACCAATTTGCTGCTTTTTTAAAAAGTAAAGTCAAATTTATTCAGACTATCTTAGCTCATTAAAAAACAGTAAAAGAAAAAAAGACCTGAACTGCTTTGAAACCCATAACATGTTCCTTTTTGGCCCCACTCTCATTATTGTTCTTTACACTCATGCTCAGGGAACACCTAAAATATATAAACAAGCCCAAAAAAATGCTCTACCACCATTCTTCCATATTCCATCATAATTTGCCTTTTTTAAGGAGGCCTTGTTACATGCTAGCAAATTCCATGTCCCTGTCATCATCTTGAATTATTTGTCGAATGAATGGATGGATGCATTCCCCATCAGTGGAGTCAGTTCTCAATTATCCATTATAATGGAGTCGAAATAGGAAAGGAACACCTGACAGTGAAATCCACAAATCATCGAGAAAGTTCAAGTGAGTCGTTACTTTGAAAGTTTCCTACGAAATCTTTAACCCAACTTGATTAAATTGTGCTTTGCTTTTTCCTGATTCTACTTATTTAGACACTAAAGAAGGGATACGATTTTAAATTGTGTATTGAAACAAGCATCTAGATGGAGCCCAGAGACTGAGTGTTTTTCGATGAAGAATCACAGCAGGAGGGTAGGCCTAAATCCTTAGTGTTCTAGCAGGATTTTATTTTATCTTATCTAGTTTTTACATTATTTTTCATTTTTGTACAGTGTAGATTTCTCATCCCCGTGAAATTCACCCATGTGCCATCATCATAGCCCTTGTGCTCTTCCCACCCATTTTGTTTCTTCTCCCTCCTCCTCCCCTAGGGAATGTCTCAACTATCTAGTTCTCTGTTGATTTTGTTTTTCTTTAAAAAAAAAAGAGGTGTTGGTAAACTAGAACTGGGAAAGCAGGAGGCAAGGTGCCCCCCAAAAGAATGGTAAGGGATTTTCACCTTTGCAAGGGTATAGAGAATGGAAAAGCTGCTCTGAATGTTCTAGGGAGCACATCCTGATTCTGGAGTCCAGAGGAAAAGTGAGAGAGATTTCTGTCCTTCTGTAAAAATAAATACCAACACAGGACTCTGTGTGTGTGTGTGTGCGTGCGCGCGTGTGCATGAACACTCATTTCTCCATCTGTGCTTGCTTGCTCTGGAGGGATGCTCTGGGGTTCCCTCTGGCCCAGACCCCTGGGAGAAATGAATAGGCTGTATCAAGGTCACATTCATTCTTAGTCTTGTGTTTCAGAATATTCAGAAGGAAGGATTTTTTTTTTCTTTCTGTCTCTTAAAATGTTTAGCTGCTTTCCATGAAGTTACTTTTAAAAGCCCTTATGGTTTGGGAAGAAAAAATGGCAGTAAAATCAGCATGGTTGCTCACCAAAGGCCTTCAAGCAATAATGGGAGGCTCTCCCAACGCTTCACAGAGCTGATGACACTGGGCCGGGTTACGGCTGAACAGGAAGCCCAGCTTTATGTGACGTACAGGACCACTGATGACTGATGCTATTCCTGTGCTCCACAAAAATGTCAAAAAGTCACATCCACCTAGTCTTTCTCCTCACTGCCCACCCCACCCCCTCACATATTTGAAACCCGTGTTTCTGCCAACGGCATGTGAAGTCCTAATGCATAATCTTGACTATCTCCAAGGAGCCTTTGCGTTTGAGCTAGGGAATCTTGTGTGCTCGCGTTTATTTAGACAGTCCCTATGGATTTTGCTGGAGAACTACAACATATGTATGTAAGGGTGTACCTATTTTCACACCTACTTGAAAATATGGACCTTCTGATAGATATTGGGGGAGAGCTGCCATCTACCTCCAAAAATATTTTTTTTAAATGGCACCTGCAATGAAGACAAAGGGAAACATGTCAGTAGTCATGTTAGTTTGTTGAAATCTTTCAGTCATATTTCCTTTTACTTTTTATGTTTTTGAAAGAGAGGGCAGTAATAGCTAATGTGGAGTTTTCACATACCCATTTTTGGTTCTCTTTCACCATGTCTCATCAACACCAACTTTGTTTGATCATGAAAAGAGTCTAGTATTGGTTACAGACCAGCCAAAGTCAGAGCACTAAGGGATACCCTCCAACCGGTTCACTATGTCTTTGCAAAGAAGTGAGCGTTATCTAGAAGCACAGATGCACAGTTTTAAATTCTTAATTTTAAGAAACATATTCGTGTGTGCATAGAAACTTCTAATGATACCGTGGTGTGTGCACGTGTTTCTGTACCCATATATGTATATACTTTTGCTTTCATTTGTCAGTTGCCATGCTGATGCCTATAGGTTCTAAAAACAGAAAAGTTAAATTATTTTCCTAAGCACAAGTAAGAAATTATGATAGTATAAATTTACCTTTGGTTCTTAAGCTGGCCTTTCCTTTTAATCTTTAAAAAAAAACACAATCTAGTGACAAGATAGCAAATTCCCATTGGAATTTGGATTCTCATTGGAACAGTTTAATCCTGGGCCCTATAGCAATTTCAATCTTAATTCTCCCAGCAATGCAATGTAATTGATAATGTTATAAACCCATTTTACAGAAGAAATGTGGGACAGCCTTGTGAAATAACTGGCCCAAGGCTGGGCAGCTAATATGAGGCAGAGATGGAACCCGGAGCCTAGTTCCACAATCCATACTCTTGATCATTATGTGGCAGTACTCCTGTGACACAGGAACGTTACCTCCAAAGGAAGAATGTGAATGACTAGAGTAATGAATAAGTTCCCATGCTGAATCCATGTTGGGCCACCCCGTTCTTGGATTTGGTCAGTTTTCAATTTAACCCTGAGCAATCACTTCTTTCTGCAGCAGAAGGACCTCTGGCAATGCATTCTGAACTGCCTGCCAGAGGTAAAGAGAGGTGTGTTGCTTCTGTTTGCTTCAGGAAAGAAACATACATAAAAGTAAAGAATTATTTCCTGTCTGGCATTTTATCAACTTCACAAAAAACTTTTATTTTTTTTTCCCCTAGAGGCAGCTGGGATGAATTGTTGCCAAGCGCCTACCTGTTCAATGAGAAATCCATTCTCTCCTGTCACTTGCACCTGTAACTCCCATTGAAAGAACCTTTCAGAAAATGGAAATGAAATGTGTGTGAAATTTCTTAGACAGAGAGAAAGCAGGAAAAAAGAGGACCATTTGCTCTCTTGCTATTGAAACAAAGCTTTCTTTTTTCACTTGGTTTTTAAAAGCTATTTGTAAGTCAACACTTCATACTGTTATTTCTCACTTTCCCCAGCTGTTAAATGGGAATCATGGCCGTTCTGAGAACCAGGATATTCTAGGGTTAAAAAATCCTGAGTTTGGAATAAAAACATATGCAATTTTCTTTTGCTGTGGCTGAGACCTCCTTGAAGTGTCCAAGTCACAGAGCACAGACGATGGCCTATGTCGTGTAGAGAGTGGACGAGCAGATGGCAGAGCCATTCTACGTAATGACACTCACTCTGGTGGTTTGTAATTTATGAAGTAGCCTTCTCATCAGAGGCGCTGCTGGCTGCAAGGGAGCTCTGCCACAGCATGGGAACAGCTTCTTCCAACGAGAAAAAAATCAACCGCTACTCTTCCACCTAATAGAGCAAACAGTCTAAAATACAAGATTAACAAAGAGATATCCGCATTTTTATTTAATAAATAAAATCCTCCTTGGGGAAAGAAGACTGGGGATTGGTTATCTGGAGAAGGCTTTTCCATGGACTTTCTAAAGGAAGGGAAGGTATTTAAAAGCTACCCCTGGAACTTTTAAGACCCACTGCTGGTTCTAAGGCCCACTGCCTGCCTAGGTAGGCAGGAGACAAGGTGGGAAGGAGTGAGGTTGGATGAAAGAACTGGGGGAGAAGCTATGAAAGGGGTTTGTGAAGCTGAGCTGAGACAGAATAGCCCTACCCAAGGTCCTTTGCTCCCTTTTCCACTGTAAGTCACAGACATCACCTTTTGATGGAGGAATCACTCCCGTTTCCATCACCAAAACATTCTTACACATTAGAAGTACAGGAAATCTGGTGCTCATCTTCCCATCTCCTCTCATGACCCCGCCGATGCTGTCCCTTCATCTTTTCTGCTGAGCTCAAACTCCAGCTTTCGGGTGCCTGGTTCTTTTTCTAACAGGACAGCTCATCTTGCTAATCTGGCCCTAGCTCAGTCTTCTTCATTCCCAGAGAACTTTGCTTGATAGAGAGATATTCACTGCCCCATTTTCTCTTAAGCAAGTAAGAAGAATAAGAATAACCCACCCACTGCTTGGTGGTGTTGGGTACACTCAGTCTGGCACACCACAATTCCCAACGACAGGGTGAGAAAGAAATCTGTTTCTTTGAAATGCAATGAGAAGGGTGGGTAAGCAGTTTAAAAGAAGAGATGTTGAGAGCTGGTAGCAGTGCTGAATGGAATTTTATGTTCCCATGAACCATTCCGTGTGAAATGATCGAGTGTTTTCTGATTAGGTGATTTTAGCTTTTATGGTGAGAAAGTGTTTAAACACAGAGCATACTCCTAAGATAGTTCCTATGAATGCTTTCTTCCTTGCGGAAAGCACATCAGGGAATTGGATGATGCATCTCATTTTATTCGAGTAAAACAGTTTAAATGGTTATGACTGTAAGTTAAAAACAAAAAAGTAAATAGTCTTCACTAAGGACTATGTGTGCTTAGACTGCGCGTGGTGAACGGTGCTACTCTGTTCCCCATTTGTGGCATTTGGTAACCACTATGGCACTGGGCACTTGTAGGCTGTCGGGACATGTGTTAAAGGGTCAGAACCCATAGAGCTCTCATTTCTTTAAGCCAAGATGTGAACAGTGGCATAATCTCTGAATGAATTGCATTTAAATAGGGGTAGAAAGAAGAGCAATAAGAAAAGGAGAAGCGTTCTTCATAATCAGAAACACCAAGAGATATTAAAAAAGGATCACAAGCTATTCCCAAATAACAGCTCTTTAAAGGGGTGCTTTGTAACCTGGAAGTAGACTACAAACTAATAGAGAAAGGCTACAGGCAGCTGCTTTGGGAGAGAGAATGTCTTCGGCAAATGGAATGCAGTTCTGAGAAGCAGGCTGCTGGAAGGCAAGTCACAGGGAGAGAAGCGCGGCTGTCCTCTCCCAGGCGCCAGGAGCCAGAGCAGAGGCATCGGCGCCCTCTATTGTTGGCAAGAGAACTGCAAGTGGCCTGTCTGCAGCACCTGCCGATGAATGGAGAGAGGAAAGGAAGAAAAAAAGGGAGGGTGAATGGATTATTTTGCAGTGATGTTTCTAATATTTGAGCAGCAGCTATTACCCAAAGTGTTCAAACCATGAAATGTCTTGAGTGTGTTTTTTCTGGTCTTGAGTGTATTAAGATCCAAATTGCTGCTGAAGAGAGAGGTAAAATTTAAACTGATTAGTGAGGTAGACAAGAATCATAGTGAAAAGTTCTTCTGCTAACTCCCACGTGCTTCCTGGTTTTGTTTCGGTAAACCTCTCCCCACCCAGCAGGACCTAATGAACTTTGCTAGCAGACCAAGGATCTGAGTAACTGGTGATATCCTTGGCATGATTTTCCTGTTCTCAGACATGACTCTTATCCACTGTGGCTATGAAAAAGACAGGCTTAAAGCTACAACATTGAGAAAAACATGGCACATCTCTGTGTTTCACTAAGTTAAAGTTTATGGCAAGAATGACAACTTCATTCAAGCAGATCTCGTGGGAGCACATTAACCAGCTGCCTTTTCACAGCTGGCCATTTCAAAGATGCGGGGAGCTTGTGGTGCCCCTCAAGGGGTAGTAGAGATCACAGTGCTCTCCCTTAGCCCCCAAAACAGTCTGCTCCCCGTTGGGCTTGTTGCTTACTTAATACCCAGATATCTAATCACGCTGTATTCAGAGATCCAGAAAATGCAAATCCAGCCAGACTAATGCAGAACAGCTTAGCAGAAGCAAGTTGAACAGGAGCCACTGGTCAGGTCTTAAGGAACCCAAGAGCCAGGACAAACGGTGGGATGGGGTCAGCAACCTACTCCTGCATACAAAGCCACCCAGGCCGGTGAATGGATCTTTAGGGCACTGGGCAAAATATTCAGATACCTTCATGGTGCAAGACCCTTGTCTGCTCCCTCTGATCTTCTCGTGCCAGGTACAGAATGAGCCAGAATAAAGAGCATGTACCTGTTCGGAATGAAAAGAGTTGGAGAGAAGGATTGAACCAGATGCCTACCTGTTTTGAAAATAAGCAAGTGCAGAAAGCCAGCATGTGTGGATGGAGTGGGATGGGTGGGTGGCTGTCATGTTCTGTCCTGGTCGGCGAGGGTGTGTGGGCAGGCCATGTTCCTGTGCCATGGCCCAAGATGACTGCTGGTTTGAAAGGCCTCTTGGTTCAGCTGAGGATGGGCTCCAGGGCCTCATTTCCACCACCCACCTCACTCCTGCCACCCACTGCAATACAAACCTGCGATGGTAGTAAGTTTGAAAAAGTTCACTGTTCTACTATCTCTTTCCAAATCCTATCACACGGGAAGGTTTTTATTTCCCATTTAAGAATAGGAGATTGTAAATTGGCAATAATTTTATGAACTCACTCTTATACCTTGAGCAAGAACTAGAGAAAACTGAAGAGGCTCCTGCAAGTTTAGATAGAGCAAATTGCCGAAGAAATTAGAAAAATCTGCATGAAGGGGAAAAGCAGTCTCCATAAAGTGTTCTATTAATATTCAGGCCCTTAGTCTAGTACTGATAATGAAAGAGAGTGAGCAGGAAACAAGGCCATATTGTAAGTTCTTCTAAATTACTGAGGAAACATTTGCTTCTATGGCTAGAAAACATTTGACCATGTCGTATGTTTTCCTTTTTTTGCTAATTCAAGATTAAAAAATAAATCAACTCTCAGTGAAGTTGGAGTAATTCAGCTTCCTGGTATCACAGAACTTGGGTTTCCTTCCTGTCTGTGTAATATGGATTTAAAAATGCCATATTTGGCGCCTGTTCTGGGCAGGCCTTGATGAGACTATACATCAACAGCTGAATTGAGAACCCAGTCTTTATAATAGATTCCAGGTTTACCTTCTGTTGCAGAAAGCCTCCTAGCTACATTTTGAACTTAATATTTATACCCCAGTACAGTGCTATCAGTACAAACACACTTAACTTTTTCATTTTATGAGTAATTCATCTTTTTCCAATAGTATTTGTTAGTCAAATTACATGTTCCAACATCATAGAATTAATATTTATAAAATCTCCTTTCTAGTTCAATTGCCGGAAACAAGCACAATGGAGCTGATAGAAAAATAGCAACATTATATACAAAACAAGGGTGAACGGTTATGAGATTTTACTCAGTTGTGTTTTTGAGGGAGGGGTGGGGCCTCCTGCAAGGTGGCGTTCCTTGAGTAACACCAAATTAGTAATACTAGGGGTTCGAATAGACTGTCTACATCGATCCATTTCTCTCACTGTTGCATCAGCAAATTGAGGCTTAAAGAGCTAGAATAATTCACCCAAAGTCACACAAACTGTCCACAGAACAACCAGGATCGCAATGAGTCCACCCAAAGACGTTTTAGTATCAAGTATCAATAAATTGACAAAATCTTCCTGTCGCTTTTACAAGGAAATGCAACCTTGGTGTCCATACTTCAGGTTCTTCCACATTCCTGTATCAGATATCCAGAGAAATTGGACAGAAGCAGCGTTGGTGGAGGTGGGGCGGGTGGGGGGAGGGGGAGAGAGTCAGCCTTTCCATTATATCCTTGGGATGATAGAAAGAAGCTGCACGGAAGAACAGTGTTGTAGGAATCTTGTGGGAAGAGCTGGCTTTGGGACAAAGAGGTAAATTAACACGGATGTTGCTGTTTTTCCCCGTGGCATTTCCTGAGTGAGGTGGAGGAACAAAATGGGGCTGAAACCTGGTGGGACTGGGGTCACGACTTTGGGGTTTGTCTCTGCCACTTACGGGTTGATAAGCACCAAGTGAGCTCTTAGAGGGTTTGCTTCAGAATCTGTGAAACTGGAAAACTAACATTATTTATCTCACAAATATGTAAAAGAACTAAATGAGATGATATGTGTGTGAGGACTGGGGAGCTTTATGGTGATATGTTTGTGCTAGAATGAATAAAATAAAACAAGGAGGCCTATAAAAATGTATCAGTTCCATTATACCTACTTTATGGGTTCCGAGATGAGATTTCCTTTGCTAAATCATACTGATAATTACTGGTAATAATTCAAGACCTTTTGAATATGTTGAAGAAAAATATATAAGTTAAATTAGGTGTTTTAAGGAAAACGGTCAGGATTTTATGCAAATTATAAAACAAAGCTAAGGAGAATGGTGTGGGGTGCATGCAAATTTGCAAATACACTTCATTTATTTGATAAGGAGTGAGTTAGTTTTTAGAATTAGGGACTGATTTTTGTTTACTTAGCATTTGAAGATTCTCTAAGCCCCTAGCAAGTATTTTTATTCTTTTGTCAGAAGTCTTTTTGCAAAAGCCAGTTGTCCTGTATAAAACTGAAATAAACGGTATAATGCTCTGAGGGATACCTTAAAAAGTGAATAAATCTGTCTACATTTCCAAGTTTGATACAATTTATGTTTTATTATCAGGCAAGTTAAAACACTGAAAATTGAAAACTTTAGGCAAAGAACTCCTTTATAAGGTGGCTATGATAGTTCTGCAAATTACAGTTATGTGGGTAACAAACGAATGCTAGACATGTCACACAGGTAATTACTAGGTTGCCAGTTAGAGCATTTTGCCTCTAATTACTGGTGTTTTATCGTTTTGATATTATTTTTCTTTTAATCAGCTCTAATCTGGGCCCACCTGTCAGTACCTTGCATGCGGGAAATGTAGGATACCATGGGGGTGGGGGAAGGGAGGGAGGGTAAAGAGTGGGATGAGGGCAGATCGAGCACAAGAGACTGAGGTGATGGTGCATGGGTAGAATGGTGGTGGGAACTCCATGGGGACTACAAATGATGTCAAATATACTTAAATAATAAAAAAAAGAAATAGCATGACCTCAGGGACAGTGGTTATGCTCGGGTCCTGCCTGGTTCTGTCACTGGCTAGATTTTCTTGGATACACTAATGTTTGAGCTTTATTCCCTTCTTTTCACTTCTTCATAATGCAATCATTATACCAACTACTTACTTATATGCATATATATTAATGATAAATTGCATAATTGCCCAGGATGGGAAGGCTTGTATTATTTTTACCTTGTGGGACTTTCTGAGGTTAAACAAATTAATATATGTAAAGCTCACATTAAAAATAGTGCTCAACAATTTTTTTCCATTTTTCTTTATCAGACTACATTACACCCTATAAGAAACCCTATGTTAAATATTAGCACCTCCTTAAATTGATATACAGATGAGTTTAATATACAGGTAATTTTCCTATGAAGATGACTTTAATATAAATCACACTCTGTCTTTTACAGATGAGGAAGCTAAGTACACATTTAGTAACTTTCCCCAAAACAAGCTGCTGCTAAGGGACAAACTCCTGGAAGCAACCCCCTAACCCAGAAGCAGCCCCCTGTATGACCACAGGCAGGGAGACAGTTGCCCATAGGAAGGCAGAGGAAGACCTGACCTTCAACTCTGAAGGGTAAAGAGACCTGGGTCCAGCAGGGTGTCAGGTGCAGAATAAATATTCCCTAAATTAATGCCGCAAGAAAAAGCAAAATTCAAAAGAAGATGGTGAGACTCAGGGAGTATTCTCTCTAATAGCATATCTCTGAGTGTCATCTAGTTATAGAAGGAAACAGGAGGCCCACTACTGAGTCCTGAGATGTCTCAGCCAGCAATGTCTCTTGGAACTTCAAGCTCTCTCACCCTAGCAAAGTAGGCTGCCAGCTTCGATAAATAGAGCAGAAACATAGACATTTGCTAATATGGAACCAAAACTAAAACCTGCTCAGAGAACTACAGAAAAATATCTTTGTCTGGCGTCACCTGGAGAGCAAAGCAAATGGGTACTGGAGAAAACCTAGTCAGATGACATCATGAAAGCTGATGTAGCGCCGGTGGCAGGAGGCCAGCAATATTGCTAGAAGAACAGATGGAAGAGGGGACACATTTGTAGCCAAAAAGAGACTTCTCATAGGTAACACAGCATGCATTGCCAGGAATAAAGATGGTGAGATGTGGAAATAACCTCTATAAGTCCTATGTATGTGCATCTCTTAAACTCAGCTTTTTATTGTTGCATGCATTTTGAAAATCTTTGACTAAAATCTGTGGATTCTTGGCATTGTTGAAACTTTGCTTTCAAGAGTGCATTCAGAGTGTGTGTGTGTGCACACACACATCCAAGTGTGCAGGACTAGACTCAGATGAGATAAAATATTTGATTCAAACATCCCATGAATTACTCTATGAATATGTACGGTTGATGTTTACTTTCTAAGAAAAGTGGGCTTGTGTTTCTCTTGTGTGTAAATATTTTGTTTAGCACCTAGTGCAGTGCTAACAACATCCTAATAAATGCTTGCCAAATATAGTATAAGTAAACAAATTGATTTGAAGCCCTGAAGTTTGGTATTCTTTGTTTATTGCCATTTGTCAAGACACAAAGTAAAAGAGACTCTAACAGACAAGACATTTCTTACTCCCTCATGGTTCCTTGTCCAACCAAGATTGATCTCTTTACCTTTGTTCTCTTAAAACACTTAACCCTTACAAACCTTTCTATCAGTACCTTAGATTAAAAAAGGGCTGCAGCAAATCAATGAACAGAATCACATGCCACGCAGTGCCCTATTCAGAGCAATAGTAAGTAAAGGGAGGTCTGATATTGCATGGCAGTAAGAAGAATGGTTAAAAGCATGGGTCAGTGTCTGTGCAGGGGAAATAGCATTGTTTCTGCCAGTTACTCACCGTAGAAGTTTTAGTAAGTTATTAAGCCTCAGTTTGCTAATCAATTAATTGGAATATTATTGAGCGTTGTGAAATTCAGATGAAATGAATCATTGAGCACAGTCCTAGTACATGGTAAACTAGAGATACTCCAAAATATTGATTGTGATGACAATATTGGTGGAGGTGATGGTGACACGCTGATCATGATGATGATGGGTTTGATGGTGGTAGTAATGATGATGATGGTGGTGGTGACAATCATGGTGGTGATGATGACGATGGCACTGATGATGATAGTGCCAGTGTTGATGATGAGAATAGTGAAGATGTCGACAACAGTGAAAGCACTTAGTGGTTAATAGTGTGCTAGGAAAACTCTTTTAAAGGGAATCCTGCCAAGAACTGTTTCTGTTTTGTGTTTCTGGGCCTAGGAATTCTTTCAAATATGCTCTTAGTGTTAGGAAAACTGAAAATAGCTCTCTAAATTAAATGACCCTGAAGATCATTTGCTTCATATTTTTCATATGAGGAATTCACTGAATCCAATGCCATAACTAGAGAATGTTTTATTTCTGGGATATTTGTTCCAGGGTTTTCTTGATGATAGTAAGAGTCACTTTGACAAAGGTGTAGTGTTTTATTAGCCACCTTGGCACACTCTTTCTTTGATAATAGTAAGTAGAGATGACTTTTCTCATACTTAGAAAATTTGGTAAAAGGATACATTTTCATGGTCTATTACTTGTATAAAGTCATATATTCTTGGATTTGAAAGCATACCTTTCACAAGACACCTGTAAGATAGCAGCCTCATTCCACTGGTCTGTAATGATTCTCATGGGGAGGCCATGATGGACAAAAGGATGACTTCATTTCACTTAGCAAATATTCTACCAAGTCTATACCTTGTTGGAATTCAAAATCTTTAAAATCTGAGGCAAAGTTGAAAGCCAGTTGCACTTCTCATCCAATGCTTTACCTTTGTACATTTAACAGCAAAGTAGGACCTTCATTTTTGGAGATAAAATCTCCCTAAATTTTGTTTGAGGTTCTTTAGTTGCCTGGAAGAGTCCGTCACCAGAGGGCGATGTGAATACAACATTTTAACTAATTTTAAAATATAGTTTATTTTTTGTTGTGTAAACAAAATAAGCAATATTTGTGGTCCTGACCATTCGCTTTTCTTCTTAAGGAATTTTTTTCCTAGTAACTGAGATTTCGTTCTCTCTCTCCTTTTGCATTTTTCAAAGGACTGAAAGATTTAAAAATTACTCATTCATTTAGCTGTTATTTAGTGATGAGCTACTCTATAGGGTAAAAATATAGGAATAGATAAAGACTTATTAAGGAAGTATTTGTTGGTTAATCACTGCATGAAAGGTGTTCTGGCAGTACAATTGGAACTATTAAAATAGGCCAGGCAGCTCCTGACCTCAAGAAACTTACAATCCATTGAAGAACTGATTTGGTGCATTGTTCCCATTATTAAAGACTATTACACTTACCTTGAAACCTTCTTCCACTAACATCTTTCTAGATCTTTTTCCTTTATCCCCTCTCCTAAGTGGAAATAGGGAAGTTTTTAAAGCTTTTAACCTGCCCTGTAAAAACAGGGCACATCTCTGAAGAACATTCCAGAGGGGTGACCTCTCAGCATAAGCTGGGAGGAATGATTAGAGCAAAAGCCTGGAATTAGGAATGCATTCAGTAAGTCAGACTAAGTGGGGGTTGCTATACTTGATTTCTTTGAAGTAGAATGGTGAGAAATCTGCTAGACTAGAGGATTTGGGTGAGATTATGAGCTAACTTGAATTTCAGGTTACAGAAATCTTGGTTTGTGTTTTGTAACAATGGGAAACATGGAAAAAACTGCCTGAAACCAGCATATGAGTTGGATTAGAAGGAAGTGGAAAAATGGAGGAGGGGAGACCAGTTCAACCACTCATGAGATTAATGCAGGTGAAATGAGAATAGAGGGATGAAGTCAAGTTTGAATCAATAGGTCTTAGAAATTTACTAATTTAATACTAGCACTTATTTTTGAATGACCAAGAATGTTAAATTTATCCTTTCACATAATAGTCACAATTCAAAGCTCCCTGCTATGCTTATTGTTTATGCTCAGGCTTCTGTTTTCAATAATATATGTATTCTTAATTTTATGTTTGGATTATATTTGTTCAATAAGTAACCCTGGACCATCCACTCTCTGTCAGCCCCTGAACTGTGTTCCAAGCAATTGGAGATGAATATAACAGGGTTTCTGCTCACAGTTTAATAGGAGAAATAAAATTATGCACAGGTTGATATGAGGACCAAAGTGATGGCATGATAAGAGATACCTCCAGGGAGGAGGTGGTCTCTGAGTTTCCAGGAGAAAAGGGATATTTGGGTCTGTGTGCGAGCAAAGGGACAGGCTTGTGGGGACAGAGTTTTAGCCTGAGGGATCTAATTGTTGTGCAGGGACCTGGGATAATGAACAGATATAGAGAAGAAAGAATAATAGAAATTATGCTGAAAGTGCTTTCGGTGTTCTAGGAGGAGTAGCTCTTCTGTTTATGTTGTCCTCTGTGTCTGTACCCACATTAGTTCCATTAGGTTGGACAGGCTGCCCACATGGATATGAAAAAGATACAGGTTAGGGACCGTGATAATCCAGTGGCAGTTATATTTGAGCATCATTTTCTTATAGGATGAAAAAAATGAAAATTAATTTCTCACAATGAAATAGTTAAGTTCAGAGGGCTAGAAAAACTGGGCTGTTTATATGATCATATGTAGATAAATGTGACATGGTTAAGTTCAAAAGCACTCCTATACATGTCAAGTTTATTTATGTTTTTGTGTAGAAGAACTACGGTGTAGGCCAGAGGTGTAGGGGGGATAAGAGGGTTCACTAGAGACAGAGTGGAGAGCAGAATAGGCAGATTCACTGAAATACACTTGCAAGGGAAGCAGTGGGCAAGATAGGAGAGGTCTGCTGTACCAGGTTAGCTCCCTGGTCCGGGATTGAACTCATGCTGTAGCAGTGTAAGACTTAACCCCAGGACCACCAGCAAGGCCCATAAATGGCAAGTTTAAAACAGAACACCTCTGCCTGGACATAATCTGTGGGAGTGAGGAAAATGGTACAAACAAAAACTTGAGGCCTTTAAATTCCTGATCATTTTTTAGTTACTTTGCTGCTCTCTTGGTTATATAGAAAGATATAAAGAAAGCATTATTTTTTATTCACAAGCATAAGTTGTAGGTTTTTTTCTCTCTTCAATTTTTTTTAATGTTAAGCACGTTCCTTTGCAGGGTTTAGAAATCTCTCAAGTACAAAACTGAATGAAAAAGACTTCCCCTCCTGCCTTTTTTTGTCAGGCTGATGAAGCTGTATAGAAATGTAAATGTAATGTAAGGAATGGTATGTGGGAAGCTTGTGTTGCTTCTTCTCTTATCCCAGGGCTCCCTTGTAAGAAAATTCTCTGATTTTGCTGTGTGTGTATATGTGTCTCTTGTGTAAGGGCATTTAATTAGCTACAAGTTACAACAAAGGCTTTTGAAAGGAAAATATATCTATGGTACAGATGCCTTTATTTCCATTCAGCCAACAGCTACGTTTTTAACTCCCTTATCAAAAGCTGCATGAACTGCCCAGACTAAATTGGGAACATCTCCACACTGTTTGACAAATAGATTTTTTGTAAACTGATTTAGCCTTTTCATTGTTTGCATTTCATTATATAGCAGACTTCATGTCACAAAATCGGTATTCATTGAAAATAGAGAATTTAGAGATAGGACTGTAGCCAGCTAAAATAATATTGCACAGGTCAGGTCTATTAAGCATAAAATAATAGCACGTCAGTGATCCCAAGGCTTGCCTGCAGGGGGGAGGGGGTAATATTCCCCAGGTCAGGAGTCAGACACAGGACTAGGACATGGCTGAGGCCACATTTACAAGACCATCTCTATGGAAAACCTAAAGAAGGAAGTAGTCTGAGAGCTAAACTCTTGAAAAGAAACAGTTTTTTCTTTTGCTTCTTCAGCCTCCTATTCCCCTGAGGGCAAAGGTGGGAATTTTAAGTTTTTATATTCAGTAGAGTCTTAGTCTTTTCTGAAACACTTGTTCATCAGTGTTTGAGGTCCATGCCCCCTAGAGAAGAGCTGTTATAGGGAATTGGAATTTTGAAGGGAGGTTAAATAGGAAGGCTGCTTTTTGGTTATTCTGAATCCTTTCATTTGGACCAAATGGGTCTTAAACTTGAGTGTGCTCAAGACCCACCTGGAAGATGATTAAGACAGGTTGCTGGGCCTCACCCTCAGGGTATTCCTGGGTTGGCCTAAGATTTCAGAGGAACAGTCTCCAGGTAAAACCTGTTGGCAGGCAGACTTAGGGGTATTGCAGGACCTCCATACTTGCATGCTCTAAATGGTTTCGGCCATCCACTGCATAAAAAACAAAATGTCCTCTTAATGTGAAAGAATGTTATTTTTAAAAAAGATTTATTTATGCATACAAGAGCTGGGCTACAGGTCAGAGTGGGGCAGGGGAGGAGGGTGAGAGGATTCACCAGAGACAGAATGGGGAGCAGAGCAGGCAGACTGACTGAAATACACTGCTGGGCAAGTTAGGAGAGGTCAGTTGTGCCGTGTGGGTCCCCTCCCTGGCCAGGGATCGAACTCATGTTTCTGTGCCGCGGATGCTTCACGTTGCTGCGCTCAACCTGCTGTGCCACCAGGGAGGCCAGAAAGAACTTTAATAGTATTTGTGTGCATAAAAAGAGAAGAGAGGATAATAGTTTTCCAATAAAACACCCAATTACACATCTCCTTGTCAGTAAATGCCCAGCCAAACAGGGCTGGCCCAATGCAGGGCTGCTGAGAAGCTTGCCAGTAGCAGAAGGCACCTTCTGGTAGGGATCCATAGATAAAAGGCAGAAGGTTCCATGCCAGTCTGAAAGAAAAGGGGCAAAATCAAAGTACAAGTCAAGATAAAGGCTGCCATTGTCAGCCTCTCCACAGATCTCTCACTCACATCTCTTCTAAGTGTCTCTACTTGTCTCACTATCTTGTGTCATCTTCCATGTCCCCCAAGTCCCTGGTGCAAGTCCGAAGCTGAGAAGCAAGTGTGACATCTTCACATGGCCCCTCCAAGTCTTCTTCTAAGTCTCTTCTCCCAGTCTTCCTCAGCTTCTCCATGGTCAGCTCCACCCTTCACTGGGTGGGGCAGGGAACATGGAACCTCGCCTTTTGATAGATGTTAAACTCTGTAACATACTGGGCTACATTTTGAGAACTGCTGTTCTAGACTCTCTAGATCAGTCCTGGAGGCTCAAACATTTGCATTGCAAAGTACCTCCCAGTTAAATCAACTGGCCAAACCCTTGACAGCCCTGACACTTAACTTCTGGTAGAAAGTCTGAAAGATCACTGAAGACAGTTTATGTATATGAATCTTCTTTGTTCAATATTATTAAAAACACAAGGCTCTTCTGACATGATATCTTATTCTTGCCTCTTTAGGAATTCCAGCCCATTTCCCACACCAGCTAGTTGTTTAGCTCAGCTTAATGAGTCTTTGGAGATCACCTTTTGTGCACTTGTCCTAAGAGCTGGGATTATTTATAAAGAGGAACAGGACACAGCTTTATTCTCAAGAAGCTTACAGTCAGGGAAGAATAGACAAATAGGAGGAAAATGTCAATAGCATTTGGTGAGTGCAGACAATGGAGGGGGCCTGGGGTCTCTAGCCTCTGGGAAGCCTCCCCTGACCCCCCTGGATGAACTAAGTATTAAGGATAAGTAGGATTTTGCTGAGCAGAGGGAACAGGGTAAAGCAGAGAGAAGTGAAATGTGAAGCAATCTGCTAGGAGTTTGAAAGCTCTAGAATGTTTTACTAATAAGTGTTTACCTCTCTCGGGTCTTGCATAGTTTTCCTTCATCATTCTGCTTAGCCCTGCCGGCCCAGCAAGTCAGGCACTTGCCCAAGCTCACACAGCCAACAAGCAGCAGAGCCAGGGCTAATGCTAAGCCATCCCGTATCCAAGTCTATGCTTTTACTTAACTTCTTACATGTGGTTCAACACTGATGAGATGCTGGTTGCAGGGCCACGGTCAGCAATTTACCAAATGTGTTCCAGTCTCAGCTGTGCCAGCATATTGGCCTCGCTTGGGGAGATTTTGAAATACCCCTTGTCAGAGATTAGAAATTGTCTGAGGTGCTGCCTGGGCAATCAGGATTTCTCAAAGGCTGAAACCATTGAAATATACACCATCTCATTTAATTATCTTAACAGCAATATGAGGTTAGAGTCTGCACCACTTAAAAAGAGAGAAAGTTGGGATGCAGAAGCATTTAATCCACCAGCCCACCAATCCCAGAAGAGCAGGGGTCAGACACCAGGGGAGGAGGAACTGAGAGCTGAAGCTCTTCTCACTGCAGCTGACCCTCTGAGCTCTCTGTGTTAATGTTCAACTTCAAATCTTGAAGCAGGGACAGCTGAGGGAAGCAAGTGAGCATACACTCACTGGAAAGCAAACCGAATTTAAGGGTGTCTAGAAAGCCACCTTCCCCTCAGTGAATTTCGTAGTCAGTAGCGGGTTGTTTTCTGGCTTTGGTGATTGTGCAACTTTCTTCCAACAGCCCGACTCAAAGATCTGACACATGATTTTTTTCAATCTGGGGGCAAGATGTAAATTATCCAAACCATGGTTTAGAATAGCCGCAGTGCATGAAACTAGGATTTGAGGGCAAAAAAGGGCGATAGTGATCCTGTAGCCCAGTGTTCTTACCCGTTGGTGGCACATCAGAATCCCCTTGAGGGTGTGTTGAAACTCTCATGGCTGGGCTCCAGCCCCCCATGGTTTCTGACTCAGTAGTGGGGTGGGGCCCCGAAAGCTTGCAGTGGATGCAAATGCTCTCTTTTGGGCCCCACACTTTGAGAACCATTACAGAGTCCAGTCAGCTCTTCACCAAAGGCCAGTGTGATACAGTGCCTCTCCTCAGGTCACAGAGCCTTTTCCTCTGAGGGGTATTCCTACCACAGCTCTCTTCCAGGGCCAAGACAGGGAAGGCAGAAAATGCAAAGGTTTTCTTTACATCCTTATCCTAAAATTCGGCTTGCTTTAACTTGAGGGGATTAATACTGGCATTAAAGTAGACAACTCTGTAAAAGTATCAGATTTGGGATGAATTGTGCCATCTAGAAAAGTGACTTGTTAATACCCTAGTAACTGCCCCTGGGGATTTTCCTTTTTGCTCTCTATCTCAAGAAGTGAATGTAGTGGCCCAGAAAATCAAGCTCCTAAGTAGATCATCCAGTTAACGGAGGCCAATCCAGACCACCTAAGGATGAAGATTTATTTATGAGCACAATTTTAAGGAGTCACAGTTATCAAACAGTTGTTCTGAAGATTCTTTCATGGATGGCAAGAATAGGAGAGGCAGGAGTTTGCATCACTTTGCAACCATCTTTTAAGGAAAAAGAAATGACTGAAATGTATTTTCTTCTTATCAACTGGCAAGAAATTCAGCAGTGACAACGCTCCTTTCCTCCTAAGTCAAAATATGGTTCTTTTGAGTGAGTAATTAATTATGAAAGAGTAAATATATTAACTCCATTAAAATACCGACAGGATTTCTTCAGAGAAACATTATTATGCACCAAAAAATTAAGCAGTACCAAATGGACAATTTTTGTCCCAATCAGCAATTTTGGGGGCAAATATTTATTGAGAGCCAGAAATGTCCAGATTACAGTTTTGGGTATAGTACAGATGATGAAAGGTCACCCAAAAATTTACTAAATGGAAACCCTACAGACGTAGTACAATATACCTTAATACAAATCAGTCAAACCAGTTAGTTAGTACAAAGGTTTGCGGGTTATAGGGACTCCCCACAGATTTGGCCTGGGGACCCCAGGAGGAAGCTCTTCCATTAGGATACATCTCAGTTACCCTTGAAGGACTAGGAGGCTGTTCTGTGGGCCTGGTGGGTTGTGTTGCTAAGCATTGTAGCTGACTCTGTGAGAGCCAGAATTACCAGGAAAAGAACACTTCCTTTTCAATATTACATGCTATACTTATAAATATGTAACTTCTCCAGAAAGAGCTCATGAATTAAGTCTGTACATGCACATCTCAAAATATTGATGGTGACTGAAGAATTGAGTTGGGCTAACTGGTCCCTGAATGGGAATGAAAGCCAACGAAAGTTCTCACCACACGGCAAGTCCATTACAGCTAACATCATCTCATTTCATCATCTTTGCTAATAGAGGAGACAGAATGTGGCTGTGTTTCCTTCCAAGATCATCTTAGCAATGATAACCCCAGACCTGAGAATGCCTGGCACTCAGCAGTGCCATCAGTCCCCTTCTACAGCATTCTGAAAAGATAGGAGATGAAATAGAACGATCCTGGAGAGAACGCTAATGTTTATAAAGTTGTTCATTATATGAGTTGATCACACCATTTAATTTTTTGGTGCCTATCTTTTTTATTAATAAGGGCATCTTGGGGAAATTCCAGTTAAATGTGGTGATTTTTTTTAGATTTAAATAAAAATAAGTAATTGTTGTTTCTTCCATCTTTGTTCCTTGTTTTAGATATTATAGGATCAACGTTCAGTTTTATCCTATGAGACCTGGGGAAGATAAAGCCATGAAGGAGTTACCCCAAACCTTTCTCTTTTTTTAAGCATTTTTGAAAGGACTTATTTATTTATACATACAAGAACTGGGGTATAGGCCAAAGGTGCCAGAGAAGAGCGGATTCACCAGAGAGCAGGCAACGGAACAGGCAGATCTGCTGAATTGTTAGGAGCAGCTTTAGCCTACTTTCCTAAAACAAAACTATCTGTGGTGCCCCTATGCTCCTTCTGTGTCTTTCTAAGTGGGAAATGGCTGGTGATTGGGAGTACAAAAAAATGTAAAATTTTTAAAAGCAAGGAATTCAGGTCCTGATTTTTCAACATAACAACTCAGTATTCTTTGGACAATCAAGTAAATTCTTTGGGCCTCAGTTTTATCAACTTTAAAGAGGGTTAATAATATATAGCTACTCTGTGGGATTTTTGTGAGGAACAAAGATTTTTTTTTTTTTTTTGCTTAACTGCTTTGCTAATTTTAAATTATAGCAAAAATATTAGATGTGTTATTTAAATTTCCAAACAAGTAGACTTTTCTACTTGGTTGTATATTTAAAATATAAGATTAGAAAAATCTTCCTCCTTTGCTAAATTGTACTTCTTTGTTTCAATTTCCAGTTTATTGAAACACGTGGATTAATCTGTTTCTTTTCTCACTAATGAAAATCGTCTTTGATTTATTTAGTTTCCTAAATCAAGTGGTAAACTAAATTCTAGGGGTAAAATATGGCGTCTTTAATTATGCTATTTGCTGTTTCTGTAACACGAGGTTTGATTGACTCAAGACTGGCATGCAAAGAGCTGTCCACTTAGCCACAACCTGCAGGAGGTATCAGAGACCCCCATGTGAATCTCCACAATTGACTTCAGCACTTCCCATCCCAATTTTTAAAAATCTAACAGGAAATGAGATAATTATTCTTTGCCCCTCTCTCTCGCTACTGCATCCAAAGTGTGTTTTCTAGAAATAATCTTTGACCGTTTTCATCAGTGTCTTGCCCTTAGACTGAAACCACCAAACAGAGCATACAGGAGTTGGGAGTAAAGAAAGGGAGAAAGTGATTTGCAGGTAAAACCTTTGTCTTTTTCTGCTGACCACTCATTACTTTGCTTTGACCTCTCATGAAGAGAAGCCCACCTCTTTTGTGAATGCCTGTGGTGTCCAGTGCTGCTGAATGCTCACAGAAACAGGTCATCTAGCTGTCATCTTCATGGAGTCCTTATCAGCATTGCACCAAGGAAACATTTTTGGATTGAAAATAACCTAGACTCCTTCCAATAGAAATTTTAGATTGTACAGAAGAGTCATGTTGAACACTTTATTAAAAGTTGTTGTTTTGAGGTTGTATGATGCTATGATTTTTAAAGCATGGCTGTCAGGTGAATGAGGAAATGTTCCCATCTTACAAGGGTTTTAGGTACTGATGCAGAAACTTTATTTTATTTTATTTTTATTATCTGATAATTGCTCAATATGTATATTTAGGAAAAAAAGTACAAGAGGAAGCAAGAGATAATTCCTCATTGTCCCCTCCTAGCTTTCAGAAGAATAATTGATGAGGCCGTCCTGGAACATTCTAACAGAGGCTTTGACCACCTTCCATTCTCCTCTTCTGTCTTCTGCCACCAGTCTCCTCATCTGTTATTATTTTCTGAAATCACCTCATCTTTTAAAGGTTCCCTATATTATTCCAATAATCCAATCAGATCATCTTGTTTTAAATTTGGCAACCTAATTTAAACTGAATAATAATAAACCAAGCAATTGCTTTCTTTGGCCATTAGTTTTTTTTTGTTTTTTTTTTTTTTTTTCATTCACTCATCCAAGACAATTCATTGTGTTCCTACGTCATTGTCAGGAATATGTACCCAGTTCCACTGCTGGCCCTGGGGACACCATCAGACCTGGCCCACATCCACAGATTACAGATGGGTAGGTGATAGGATGGAAAAGAAATAGTCATTTTGTAAACACTGGAACCCTGAAAGAAATGCTAGTCAAATGTGTTTATAAAAGGACAACTGATTACCTAGAGAGACAAGACTTTACTTCTACTAATTCATACCCACTTTTGTAAAAAAATGAATAAAAATGTGGCTTTAACATTTTTTTCTAAACCTTCAGAGAAAACACAGGACCCTTTGCTTCAAGTTGGGTATTTATCTTTTAAGGTCAGGTGGCCCCTCGATCTTACTTGGGACCTTTGTCCTCAGAGGGCCCAGGTCTCAGCTGGATTTCTGTGTGCTGGAATATTGTCAACAATTGGGGGATTAACACCAAAAGCTTGTTACCAAGTAATCAATGGAAAGGGGAGAAGTGTAATCTTCCCTAATGTGGCCTTTTCTGCTACCTGGGTGTGTCACCTGGGTTAAGGCTCTTAACCACACCGAGCCTTATTTTCCTCACTGGTAAGGTAACCAAGTTGGACTCCTAATCCCTGTGGTCTTTTCCTGCCTTTTGTAATTCCCACTGGCCGTTCTGCTGTAGATTAGTGGCCATTCAGTGTAACAAGAGCAAAGCCTTGTGAAGAAATTGAGTTCTTGGGGTATCAGATCAAAGGGGCTCCTGGGCGAATGAGCTTGTGCTTGGATAGTAATAAAATCAACGGTATTATCGACTGAACTGCTGGGCTGGACGGGTGGGGAAAACTGTCTTAAAGAGAGCGAGCGAAAAGAAGGAGGAGTGATTTCTCTGTTCCTTCCTCCTGTAAACAATGTCCAATTGAATGCTCTGGAAAGTCAGCTGAAGTACTTCACTCTCCCAAATCTGTCTCCCTCCTGCTCACACAATATACAAATTGATGGTAACTTGAAGAGGCGGTATGTTCATTACCCCTTCTTAGGAATTCGAGCCAATGTACAATTGTTTTATACAATGTATATTCTATAATGTCTGTGGTAAGTTCATATCATCTAATTCTAAAAGTTACTGTTATTTTCATGTTGGGGTTGATGCTTGTACTTCATGTATCTTGAACTCCTGGTTGAACATAGGCCAAATGAATTGAGATGTCATGTCCTTCTATCTCTTCTTTCATCTGGTGAGATTTAAAGCTAACAGGACTAACATATGGGAGACTCGCTCTGTGTAGGATGGCAGTAAAGTTTATTATCCAAACTGAGGCATTTGTGAGAGTGTGAGGGAGGAGTACTGCAGGTGACAGGTTAGGACAGTTGCATGAATGCCGTGGGCCCTGGATCACATGCCCCCCTATTTGGACCTGTTCCTGCTAAATTGACTTAGCTCACTCCCCACAACAATTTCACATAATAGCAGAGGAAACTGAGACATAGATGGACAAAATCCTATGGTCATTGGAATCCCAGCCTCAGGCTTGTGTCCAGAACAATCTATCACTCCCATGCCCCCTAAGCTCCTCGGCGATCTGCTGTCTTCTACCAGACATGCCAAGCACACACATCCCTGATTCATTTGCCATGGTTGGGGGAAACAGAATTTCATTAAATGTAGTCATTTATAAAAAGGAACTTGGAAGTATATCAGGGTTCTAAAATTACATCACAGCAATAACGACAACACTAACTCCTTTAAGTTTGCTAATAGGGATACAGATGTTAAACAGCTCACTTTTTCTTTTCCCTGATCCTTTGAAAATTTGGACAAAAGTGTGGATGGAAGCAACAGGGAAGGAGCTCTCACAAATAATATTGAACATTCATATATGTCAGGAAAAAAATAATTTGTACTTTTTTCATGTTTCATGGATGTGGACATGTATAGCTTCAAATATATACATTTGAAGCTAAATGGGGCTGTTAAGATGAATAATTGATCATTTGACTGATATCATCAGAACAAGTCTAGCTCACTCTGAAACCTGTCCTGTTTGTTCGACTTCCCCTGCCGTCTCCCCACTCCCCACCCCCTCCTCTCAGACTTAAGCTGCCCTTTATTTTGGACACTATCACACACATGGTTGAGTCAACAATTTATGGCTTTTAAAAATAGGGATTTTGTCCTCTCTTAGGTTTATTGTTTATCATAATCATCTTTCAAGTGAAAAGGCTAATTTACTCTTTCTATAGGAATATTTTAAGCTTGATTATCATAATATTACAGCTGCCTGAAAAGGTCTAAAACGGGACATTGACCTTGAATGTTTTCTGCATTGAGCTTGTGGTGCTTAACATTCAGGGAAGAATATAACTGCAGCTCATTTATTAATATATAATCTCAAAATGTTAACTATTGCTCTGTAAATACATGCCATGCAGATTATAGAAAGCTTGTAGGACACTTGAAAATGCATTTCATATTTTAACAGAGTAAGCTTGTTGGAAAGACAACGTAACTAGAGTCTCTCTTCTCATCGAAGTTACTGTAGTTTATCATTTAATTCTTACTGACATTTTACCACGTATATTATTACTTTGACAAAATGAAAGTGAAACAATCCTGAGTTAATTAAACTGAAACAGAATGGTCATGGCCTCTACTGGTTTCTCTGTCTTCACTTTATTCCTTTTATTTTCCTCTTTCACGAACACATCGGGCAAGAAGTTTCATGTGTTATGGAGGTGAGATAATTACCCCCCAGAAAACAGGCTCTTTTAAAAAAATATGAACTAGGTAATTTGGGAATGGGATGTAATGCTAGGACTAGAGGTTTGTCCAAAGGAGAGGTTTTTATTCGTGCCTCTGTGGAAGTGATCACTTTCAGTGGAAATGATTGCTTCTTGCCAATAGAGACAATTTAAATATCAAAGCTCCTGGCCTAGAAACGAGCAACAACAGAAAATGAGGTATGATGAATTGGTATAGATGTGGTGGCAATGGAGAGTAAAGTAGTGGTACAGACTCCAAAGAAGTCTTCATGTTCTCAGTGGGAGAAGGGTGTTTTCAAGCAGGTTTATAGCATAATAGAAACTCCAGTGCAAAGACTCAGAAGCGAGGGACAGATGCTAAGTGAGGTGACCTGCGTAGGACCACATAGCTCTTGAGGGGACAGACAAGAGCCTGGGGTCTCCTGCTGTCCTCCGATGTTCTTTTCCAGGGATGCTCATTGTAGGTTTTCTTTGGCGTTACAGATGGTAGTTTTGAATAGTCTGGTTTGCCTTTTGTAATTGGCATGTGATGCCACACACAACAGATATGAACCAGCTTTCACAGGTTTTTGATGAAAGCTCCGCAAAGGTGGATGACCGGGCGGTTTGAAAATCGGAATGTGTTATACCTTGTTCAGTTCTAAATGTTTAGTAAATGACAAACATGCAGTATAAGATCAAACTTTGCTTCAAGCACCGTGTGGCAACTATAGACGTTTTAATACAGATTAGTTCTGTTAAATTTCAGAAAAGGAAGTCGGGGGCTGAAAATAGCTATCAGAATGCAATAATAATGAGATGACACATTTCTCACGAGCTTTGAGAAGTCAGCGCTGAAGTGTTTTAGGAAATGATTCGCACTGGACTACAGTGAGATTTCAGACAACACATAGGAATCTATCTTTTGTTGGCGCTTGAGTTTTGCTTGTTACTATTCCATTCTGTTATTTCAAATGGAAATGAAGTTATGTTTTCTGCTTGGTGCCCAGTAGTTCTTTGGGGCCTGAGAATAATGTTTAGATATTTGTGACTGCTTTGTTTAAAAAGAGACTGAAACTGCGTATAGACCTGGGGCCTGATGCCTAACACATTGATATTAAGTAATTTATTAACATGCTTTGTGAAGCAGTCATCAGAGGTCCTTTTGTTTGGTTCCATTTATCCTGCTTTGGGTGGACTCCTTGTGGTAAGATTGTGAAGTGTGTAGACTGATTAGCAGTAGGTGCTTATGCTATGCTGTTATTTTTAAAATTTTACTTGCCCCCCAATCCTTTGTAGTTAGATTCTGAAAGGTTTATGCTCAAATATTACTCTGGTATGTTTATTTCTCCTGTGGTCTGTGTACTCTTTCCTCTTCAAGGTAAGGAAATTCTGTGACTAGGAAAGGTTCTTGAGATGACTAAGCTATGTATTCAGTAAAATATTCTGAAGCTGTCTTACAAGTTAAGAGCGGTAGCTGTTATTTTACATTTTAAATTGGTTAAACTGGATTTAAGACAGTCGGTGTCATCTCAGGTCCTTGGTTTGTGGAGGTGACACTTTGATCCCCTGGGGAAGCATAGAGCTCCACAAATCTAGCACATGCCGGTCATTCAGAAGCAGCTGGCTCAGTGGACTCTGCACCTTGCATCGATGAAATATGTTCGTGGAACATCAGTGCAGGCTGCTGCACCGGGGATGTGTGTGTGTGTGTGTGTATCTCTGTAAGCATAGAAGAAAGACTTACACAAGAATATGGACTATGATAAAAAAAATATACACCAATGAATTCATGTGTTTCAAGATGGGGCAAATAAGTACCCAAAGGGAAATAAGACAATTCTGGAAAATAAAAGATAAGTCTTATGAAATATGGTGACTTATGGTCCATCAGTAAATAATTGACTACAAATCTGGTCTTTAAAAAGCCATTTCAACAGAGTAATAAACAGGCTCTGTCACAGCATGATAATGCAAAGAAACTGAATGCAGTACAGGATTCTGCACAGGTGCAAAATCTGAATATGTTGAGTGCATTAAAAGATACCATGAGTACCTTCAGTAATTTGTTTTGTTTTGTTTTTTTAAAGAAACACGCCTGGACAAATTCAAAAAGGAACTTTTTTTGGTATTTCTTTTATAATATGTATAATCAAATCTACTAATTACTCTGTCCATGTTAGGTTATTCAGAAATCAAGGTAGTAATCATCAAAGCTAAAGATGTTTTTTCTTTCTAATGCAGTATTGGTTTCCAGATTTTTTTCTATCATATTTTAGAAAAATCATGTTTCTTTTTCAAGATGGCTTTTTATTTATTTTTTTATTATAAAATGATTACATGTCTCATTTTAGATTGAATAGACAAATCTTTTTTTTTTTTTCAAGTGTCTGCAGAATGCTTGGATTTTCTTCTACATCTCAAAGCTCTTTTAATTCACTGCTCACAACCAAATTTACATCTTAATTGCAGAGTTCACATTTAACAATATAGACAGCATAATGCTACTGGTAATTAAGCTTTTACTACCTGCTTTTATACAGTATTCTCAGGCACAGTTTTTGCTGTGTGAGTTCTCATCTACAAACTTGTATGTATTTAGGCTACAAATAAAAGAAATCAGGCCCATATCTTATATATGGCTAAATACATGGTAGGGAAATTGCTTCCTTCTGTGGGGGAACCACAGCATGTCTGTCATTTTTATTTTTTGAATTTTAATTTGGATGTTCTATTTTAGTGTGATTTTTTTTTTAAGACCTAGAAAATTTGAGACGGTTGAGAGGAAGAATTGAGTTTTGAAAAGGTAAATTTAATACACACTGAATATTTGAATTCATTTATTATGGTCTCAAAGGTTATACTGTTTATAACATGTAAGACTTAAAATGCAAAAGGTTGGTAAGCAACAGAGCTAAATTATATCAAAATGTGAGTTCCACTCTCCATAAGGGTGTAGTTATCTCTTTGCCATAAATAGCTGGTATCTATTCCTATGTACATTTGCTAGTATCACAAATCCTGTAGTTTAAAATAGGATCTAAGAAAAGTCTTCGTTATATAGAAACTAAAATCTTGCCATGCACTGTTGGAGGAAAAAAAAAATGCCCTTCTTAGAATCACTCTAATAAAATAATAGTTTTTAAGAATTAAAAATTATTATTTCTTTGAAACTAGTTATTATAATAACCGGGTTGTGTGATGATTTGTGAACTGTTTTCTGGGTTGATCATTTTTTAAGGCATTCAGGGTATGTTATGTGTAGGAAAATATACTGCATTTTATTCCAAAGCTGATGTTTTGGGTATAAAATTATGTATAGTTGTATTGATCTCCCAGTTTGGAAGCTTCTACTGATATAAATATATGATTTTGGTGTACTGTTTAATAATGTTCTCCCTACCAAAAAATGCAGTCATTATTTTGTCAAAATGCACTGAGATGGATTTATAGTACTATTTGCCCTATAGCTTTCAGTCTCCCACCCCTAAAACTGAATAAACCAATTTGCCCTGCAGCTGTTTACATTTGCTTTGAAAAGCAATGCATTGTATATCTATAAGTAAAGAGCGGCAGGTAAAGAAATGTTTACACATGTGATTTACATAGGCATTCCCTCAAAACAGTCTGAACGCACTATTTCTTCTTCTATACTTGTGTAAAGCTGCAGTCCACCTCAAAGATGATGATCCCAGTTCCAACGCCCCAACAATTTAGAAACACATCTTTGATATATATATTTTTTTAAGTGCCAGGATAGATGAAGAAAACAGGAAAAGACACCATGACAAATCAATGAGAAAGTACAGCAGCAGCCCCCAGTGTCACTGAAACACAGAGCACAGCAGGACAAACTTAATTCTCTACCTTCCGCAGAATCCTTTTCCAAATTAACTGAGTCTGCAAGAGTTCTTCTTTGCAAGGCAAAATAGATCTTAGGTGAGAAACCAGACACAGATCCCTCCAGTGCTTAGAGAGTTAAATTAGTTATGTTTCTTTCATAGCTTCCCAGAAGGGAAAAAAAAAAAAAAAGAGAGAGAGAGAGAAAGAGAGAGAGCGAGAAAGAAAAGAAAACACCATATCTCTGGGAGCCCTCGGAGCTCGCTCGCTGGTCCGGCTGCTGACGGTCTCCCACTCTGTGGGCAGCCCCCGCGCTGGCTCTGCGCACCCTTGCTACCTGCCTGGCTCGGATGGCTGGGTGCAGCCTCCCGTCGCCTCCCTCCTGATTGGGCAAAGGCCCCCCAATCGGCTGCGCGCCTGGGCCGGTGGGACTGCATATGTAAAGCCCTACTTCATATTAATAAGCTCCAATCGGGGCTTTAAGTCCTTGATTAGGAGAGTGTGAGAGCTTTGGTCCCAACTGGCTGTGCCTATAGGCTTGTCACTAGGAGAACATTTGTGTTAATTGCCCTGTGCTCTGTCAAGGAAACTTTGATTTATAGCTGGGGTACACAAATAATGGTTGCCGGTCGCACATGGATTCGGTAGAACTTTGTCTTCCTGAATCTTTTTCCCTGCACTACGAGGAAGAGTAGGTACCTTTTTTTCTTTCCTTTTTAAACTCGGCGTTGGGGGTGCGTGTGTGTGTGTGTGTGGGCAGAATGTATCTTTGCACACCGATCCAGGTCATGCCCTGGGTATTTTGTGAGTGCTTGTTTGTGTCTGTCTTGTGCCTTTTGTGTGGAGGGTGATCTTCTAATTCAGTAAGTCGAGAATGGTTCTCTGACTACAATATTACCTTTGAGGCAAAGCTCAGTGACTGTCAGTAAAACAGCTGTGTGACAGTCACTTCTTATTCAGGTGCTAAGAATAGGCACTTGGCACAAATGCTTAGTGAACTGTTAAAATGCATCTTTTACTAGGACCCATTTTCCCAAGGAAAGATGTTTTAAAATACAATATTCAAAATGATTTATACTATTGAGTGCCTCTTATGTATTTGCAGTTTGACAGATATTTTCAGCTCCCTGTCATTTCTCACCGCGCAGAGTTAGAGGCAAAATTGCACATTTACTAATTCTCCTTCAGAGAACAATTTAAAACTCACCCTATGCCATTCAGGGCTAGAATAATGTTATTTGCATGGTTAGCGTTAAGTCAGCACTTAACTGACAAATCAGTCCATTAAGTAACATGAGATTTTCACACATTATAAATATTTAAGGGGAGAAAAAAAAAACTAAAGAAGAAACAGTACTGACTTAAAATTTTCCCTTAAATAGATCATGCTGAGGTTGTGGATTTGTTTCATGTCCAGAAAATACATAAAAGTACTTTTGTTCTACCATACAGTTTCATTTGTATGTATGATTATCTTTATGCACATGGAGATATGTATGTATAAATACTTGGATTATTAAAGGTGGGGGAGAAGTGAGTAGGGGGTAGGAGAAGTAAATTAGGCATTCTTGTGTAAATGAGTAGGTCATAAACTTAATTTCAACCTACTGTTAAGATAAAATATTAGGATGTCACAGAGCTGTCATAGCTTCATCTTTCTGTTGAGTCAGTTATATAGCTTTGCTTTCACATTACAGTAATACCAACTGTTATAATTCTGAAAAGAGTGCTCTTGGCAAACATTCTCTCTCTAGATGGGGAAGAAAATATAAAACTCTAGAAGATGAGGCAGTGCATTATAGGTAGATGTCCACTAGCTGTCCTTCGTGACTGCATATTGCCTTGCTTTGTAATTAAGTACGGGATGAAAAGTGACTTGCAGCCTCAGTGGCTGCTTCTGTGTGTATGAGTGTGAGAGTGTGTGTGTGTGTATGTGAGTGTGTATGCAGGTTCTTATGCACATAAACTCACACAGGGAATATTAGCCAAGAGATGGACTTAGAAGGGACAGAAAGAGTGAAAGGCTATGTCTGCATCAGTCTGATACACGCAAAAGAAAATGCAAGCTTAAACTGTGTGAAAATACAAATGAGAAATCAACAAAGGTAGGACAGCCCACTCAAGTGCAGTTGCAAGGTTAGCACACCTGGGGCTCTGGAATGGGAGAGTTTAAAATGTCTTCAGAAGTCACTAGCCCAGCTCACACAGATTCTGAGTTTTCTCTTGTAAATAAATAAAACAAACTTTAAAAATCCCTCCCCCCAGCCTTCTTTTAAAGTAGTTGCCTCAAATTTAACTTCTTATTGCTAATTTGAATAATTAGTTCAGATAAGCCTCTTAAAGCAGATGCATTTAAATGAAATCAGGGCACATGTCTTTTTGGCTTTGGCGCAAGATTCAAACTAGCTTTCTTTTTGGCTCAATTAAAAGTCATCTTTAAAAAATACAGATTTATTGTCTGGATGCAGTTCTGATGGTTACGTGGTTCACTGGACAGACAGAAAGATCTAATGCTGAGCAACGCATCTGCCTCTCTGTCTCAATTAATAAACCACAGAATTTATACATGTTATTAATATTCATAGTAATCGTACTGGGTTAAACCCCATCACATGTGTATATACATAGAAATGAAACCGGAGTTATGCAGTTACGGAGGAAAATACTGGACTGTTTCTTGCTCTGGAGGCTGTTAAGAAGATTCTGACAATTTATTGACCACCATTAGGAGGGCCTACAATGTTAACCTTTAACTATGTATTTTTTTATTTTAGGAAATATGCCAGCACATTAGAGAATGTAATACTTGAAAGCTTGTTTCACATTTAATAGCAGTAATAACTGATAGCATAAATAGATGAAAATAATATATCTGCTCATTTTGACATATGTGTCAGCCTAATCATTCTAAATGAGTGTGCTCATCACATGAATCCCTTTCAACCTCTGATTAAAATGTAACATTGACTACAGGATTATAGAGCGGACTTAATTTTACTGACTGTTTTAACAGTTGTCACAGCTGTTGGGAGAGGGAAAGGCAATCGAAACACTCCAAAACAGGCGAGGCGAGGAGGGAACAGTTTAGTGCATTTCAGCTTGGTCATTGAAATGCAGACATTGATAATGAAAGAGTTGTTCTTTAAGATTCCTGTTTGGAACTATGCAAGTTTTATTTTGTATGTCCACACTTTCTGTTCCAGGGTTTTAGTTTGTTGTTTTTTTTCCCCTCCCTCTGGCTCATTTCTCCTTATTAAAAGCTAAACTAAATTGAAATAAGACTATCCCAAAGTAAGATTATAATGTCAAAATGTATGGGATAAAAATAAGCAGGAAGGAAAAATTTATACAGTAACAACAACAAAAAGACTAAATCAAAGATAATGACATTTTTTTCTCCTAACAGATAGGATCTTGCTTCAGTCACAGTCGATGTAACATTGTTTGCAAACTACATATAGATACTTTATTTTTCTAAGAAAAAACACTTACAAAGTCCAGACTTGGAGTTCATATCACTTTCCTTCTGGTTTCCTCTCTATAAATTTTCTGAAAACACCTGCAGCCTTAAAGGTAGGTGCTGTCGAAGGGGTTTTCAGATAATTTCTTTGTCAATTGCTGGAAGTGACAACCAACTGCACTTAGGAGTAAGTGTTCTTGAGCTGTAGAGTCTCGTCATCTTGCCCATCATATCACTAAAGCAAAGAGGTTCATCCTGTTTTTCTAAAAATTAAACAACCACTGTGCATATCCCAAACTATATAGGTGGCAGAAATATCCAGAAATGTGCATTATGTAGCATACGATTTTCTCCTTGGAGTAAGCAAAAAAATAAAAAAAGTGTTCCCGAGTTAAAGGAATAATTGTGAACGGGAGTGCTGAGAGCGACGGGCACCCACACTTCCCCAGTTCTTTGTGTCAGGGTGCTTATGGATTACCCCTTACACATTTGGTAGTAAGTTTAGAAATCCTCCTTTTTCAAAAAGGACTAGAAAATAGCTTTCTGTTTCCTGGGTAGAGGCAGGGGTGGTGGTGTTGGTTCTTACAGTGATGGTTTCTCATCTTAATGTGTTTATGGCACTGCTGCTTTATTTACTGAGTCTAGTGTATTGCAGCGGTAATTAACCCATGTTATTAGCAAAGCCCTTGTGGATATCCATTAATTCTCTTGCATGGATGATCATTTTTCCAGTGTTTTTCCCCCAAGAAGATATCATTGTCCTTTTTTTTTTTTTTAATTCTAAATTCACGGCCTTTGAGAGGTTTCTTTGATTTAATCTGACCTGAAATATACATTGGTAAGTCAGGTTTTAAATCAGGTTTTAAAATGCTACTGGAAAGCAGAAAAAAGAAAAGATTTTTTTTGTTGTTCTTTTCAAAGTGAAAAAAGAAAAGATTAGGGTTCAGAATGAGAATAATACAGGAAATCAGTTTTCACTCCAAATTTTCCAAATCTTAGAATTATGATAATTTGTGTCTTTGAGGCCTCTTCATCAGATTTTTACTTAGCTAATAACACTTTTCGGCATTTTTTTAAAATATCGAGCCAGCAGAAAAATACTTGTGCTTCCTGTGCTAGGAAAAGATAAGGACCATCTCATTAGCTGGGCCATACTTTTGCAATTAATTTCAGATACACGGAGCTATTCATCAAAAGGGGCAGGTAACTTCTCTGTAAGTCTATTTAACAAGACTTTCACAATCCCTCACTCCTGCAAGAAGTACAGACAAAGAACAGACCTTTCTTTTGGAAGGCAGGCATCAGTACCTCATCTCCATTCCCTATTCCTTGTGAAAATATCCTCCACATTTGTTTTAGCCGAGTGACTAAACAAAATATTCCACTGTTTTACTTCAAAAGTGCCCTTGAACATTGAAGATTTTGCTGACATTATTTTATAAAATAAATTGAAATCTGTGTTGACAGTTGATACTTACAAGTGACAATACATAGGAGTGATTTCTATGAAACCAATTCATATCAGCTAAACTTTTAGAATCACCACTCAAGCATTTAGAAATGAGAGAAGAACATTTCAAGTATCTCCATAGAACTTTAAACATTGCAGCAGATAAGCCTGGCTCTGAATTCTGCTTCATAGCAAATTCATGCAAGAGAAAGACAATACAATGTTGATCTGCTTTAAGTGCATATGAGCTTCGGCCCTAGCCAGCTCTCCGGAGAAAATCTTTGATTACACTGGTCTAGTTTGTTCAGTTTTTATCTCTTTTACATCCACTAGTCTTGTATTAAATTGTCATTGTCTTAAAGTACATGAGATAGAAATGAATTGCAGTTCCCTACATCCTTTGACAGTGAAATATTTAGGTTCTCTTTCTCCAATCATACTTATGTGTATATTTGATAGTGCAGGGGTGACAGCAAGCATTTCTGCTGTTTGACATTCTTCTTACTGCATTTTGTATGTTTTTCCGTTGTCATGTTCATAGTTATGTGTCTGTAGATATAGATGATCTATACTACTATAAATAAAAACATACATGGTACATTAAAATTCAAAGCAGTGGATAGAATGCATACATACGTGTGTATCTCTGTGTGTGTGTAGTATGCATGTGAAATATGCATATTTGGGATGCGGCTTGTATGTAGAACTGGTATGTTGCTAAGGATACCCGTGTATGTCCATATAATAAAGTGCAAATGCAAGTATTTTTTTAATCTGCTAGTTATTAGTTAAATTTGCCAGGCATGATTTTAACCTGGAATGAGTATTTCAGGTATTTACCAAACTGATAAACTACACTGGTTTCATTATCATATAAAAGATAGACAACAGGTAACTTAGTTAGCAAATTTGTTTCTAATTTTATGTTTAATTATTATCATTCCTAAATTCAATATCTAATACAAATAATTTGTAAAATAGGAAATAAGCTATTAATATTATTAAATGCATAATTGAATGCTTTGGGCTCATATCCAAGAAATAGTGTTGAATTAGCGCCTGGCTGTATTCTTTTCTTGCACATTTGGGCCTGATGAATATATCAGAATGTAAACATGATAGCTTTTAAATAAGTGCAAAATATGAATTTTACTTATCTGTACTACATAAATGGGTAATTTGCTTAATTTTTGCTAGAAGCACATATAGAAAATTAATAAGTTACAGTTCTATAAAGTAGATGAAGTATAGGTTTCAGATTTATTGAATTTCATTCTTAGAGGTAAGTTTAATGATTTTGCTTAGAAAATATGAATGAGTGTTAAAACACTTATCCATATAATCTTTGTATTTTAGTTTTTGTTTCTAATTCACATTCTTCTTTAAGTTCCTAGGTTCAGTTTCTACCCTTATTTGTTTGTGTAACATTTTAACCAATTTGATGTTTGTCCATTAAAAAAATAATCCTGCTGTTTCTTTATGTCAATCCATCAGATCAAAGTTATCACCTCTCTTATCTGAGGGTGGTAGGTGACAGCTCTCTGCCTTTTGAAGGATTTAACTGGCATTTGATTCTTATTTCAAGTTCATTTTAGTCTTAGACTTTCTAAGGTCTAGGAAACCTCAGCTAATAAAAATAATTTCCATTCAGAATTTTAGCAGACACAGCTTTCCTCTATGTTCTTATTTCAGAAGTGTCAGATATTTTTTTCCCTGATTTCTCAGCATTTTCAGAAGTATGTTCTAATTACCTATACAAAGCCATCAAATTGAAGGGATTTAGATTTTGTGGGTATTGTGCATGTTTATACATACATACATACATACCTATTGCCTTTTAATTTTTAAAAATTATTTTTAAAGGTTTGGAGAACTCTTGCTTTCGATGTTTTGATGTCTTCAGATGTTATAACATTTTAACTTATGGCAATGTGTGTATATTTGCAGGGTAACTCACTAAGGTAAAGCCATAAAAGAGGTTCAGTTTTCAATAAATTGGCTTCTCACTAGTCAATCAAAGTTCATTTCAATACAATGGCTTAGATTTACTTGTGCATTTGCATATAAACACCTAACATGCAACATTAGCTATCAGAAATGCACCTTATGGCTATGGGATTCTTTCGTACACTATAGCAAAAGAAACATTGTGTTTTGATATTTACAATCTATCAAATGCTTATTTAAAGTGTTTAACTCATGGAGCACCCACCTAATATTAGATTATATTGAAAAAAAAAGAACTTAAAAATAATTTTTTATTTTAATTATAAAGGGGACTCTTTGTCCTATACATTCCTCTGTGTCTTCTCTATTGCTTGGAGTGAAACAAAATTACATTTATATACTTTTCATCATTGTGATTGGAAGTAAACATTATGTGTAATATGCTTTGGCAGCACTTACCTAGCCAAAGAAAACAAATTAATAACCGGTATACTGAGGGCTGTCAGGCATATCACAGGCATGTCCATTTAACTTTGCTTCATCATACACCTTCTTTGTAAATAGTTGCATAAGATGGTACTGAATAAAAAGGAAGCTACCAATAAAGTCCCCTGTTATATCAGAGATTGATGGCTGGTGGAAGTGTCATGAAAACAGACTTCCTTGTTCCCATCTGTTTAAAACTCTAACAGGGACACACTGATAGAACAGATAGTAGTGACTTTTGTCAAAAAAAGAGAATATAACTTAAGCTTGTTGAAATCTTTCTGCTACCTTGGAAGTTACAATGGGATTTATATTTTAAAAGTCTCTGAAGTGGTGATCCTAAGTGGCTCGTGTGTGAAGTAAATAATGACTTTAAGAAGCAGAGAATCAGGAGCATGGAGATCCACTTGTAACAGGGGACAGCTCGCTCTCTTCTCTCTCTCTCCTCCCCACCCCCCAACCTTTGCACACATTTTTAGAGACAGAGATACAGCCTTGTGGTTTTCTCTTTGAAGGGTTTATTCAATATTCAAAAATTTTTTTTGAAAAAGGGACATCGACAACTTATGAACAGAAAATAGACAGAAAATTCAGGCATGCTGAATTCTTTTTTCTTTTCCATGATCAGAATGGTATCTTTGTGCATGATAATTCCTTTTTCATCTACTTTAGGAAGAGTCTACTCATTTCTAATGGCTTTTGAGAATTTAAACAAAGGGCACATTAAAATAATATTTTACTTTCCTTTTAAAAACTCACAATGTGAGTTAAAATGTTTAAAAAGCTATACTTTCCAATGCAGTTAATATATTGCTACATTTTATGTTCATCAACATTTCATTTGCTTTGAAAAGAATTCTAAAATTATATCTAGAGAGAGCCAAAATATTGGGTAACATGAAAAATTATGAAGACTGTGGTACTTATTTAAAAGAAAATGATCCAATGCAAGATTGTTCATTCCATTGATCTTTGCTCTCTGTATTTCTCAGTCATCATAGTCCTTTAACTTCTCCCAAAATGTCTCATAGTCATGTTAAATTGTATTAATTTTTCCATTAAATGAAAGAATACAAAATTCTCTCTGCATAGTCATTAATCTACTAAAAGGCATCAGATATATTGATTAGGAATCTTATAACCCACTGATCATTATCAAAGGAAGGGATGTGTATGTATATATATGTGTATGTGTATATATGAATATATACACATACACATATATCTCATTGATGAGAATTGCATTGATTTCTTAGGAGAAAGTGATTGTATACAGTTGGTGCTGCATCCTAGGAAATGACAGAAGCATTCCTTTTATCCATAGCCTTAAATGAGACCTGCCTCATCAGTCATGGGATCATAGTGTCACAGATGGAAAAGCAACCATCAGCTGAATTGTACTGAACTACACACTTGGCTAATTCATCTTACGGCTCTGCACATCTCAGGAAAGCGCATTCTGTTCTTGGAGTCTAGACAGAATCAGGAGCTGGGCTCAGGTGCGAGCATGTGGCTGCCTTTTTCTGTTCTCTCCTAGCTATGCAGCAAAGGGAGGTGAGGAACAAATGGACAATTTATGCACAGAAGCCCATGCTGAGCTGCTTTTCTAGGGTCAGGAATTTGCTACTCAGTTGTTGAAATAAATTTCAGATTGCTCTTATGTTCTAGAAATGTCATTGTTGTCTTTCATGCTCTAGAGAACTACCCATAAATGATTAGGGGTGAACCATGAACTGCTTTAAGCCTTTTTTAATAGAGAGCAATGGAGAACAGACCCTCTACTTACATCAGTCTGGATGATGATGATTTTTTTCATGTCTTTATATGGAACTGTTCAGTAACTAAGTCTGAAGATTAGAAAAAATAATAAGAGGTTGAATACTCAAATTGTGTTTATTTCTATTTTTTTTTTTTTATTTCCTTGTAGTGAACAAAACTTTAATGTCTAGAGCATTGGTGAGGGTTTTAATGATTGGAAAATCTATCCTGAGAATGTGGTCACCATGTGTGACAGCCTTGCTTTCTATCTTGTCTTCAGTTTCTGGGGTAAGTTTGGTGATACTGTCTGCTGTCTTAATGTGATTATGTTTACAGACCCTCTCTGCCACCATATTGCGATAACCTGAAATGTGGGGGAAATGTCTGCTTCGTTCTAAAAAACTTCCCTGGACCCCCTGAACCCCAGTAGTATTTTCTTCTAATTTTCTGTTTCTGTGCATCTGTTTTGCTAAAGGATCATTTGCTCTGGTGTAAGGTAAGTGCATGACATTCATCCCTATTTGCATACACAGAACATTTTATTTTCCCCCTGAATTCCAGAGAGATTGCTTTCAACTTCTCCTATTTGTTTTTCTTTTGTTTCTGTTTGTTGTCCATTCTAGTTGAGTGCTTTTATGGTGTTTTCTTGATTGTTGTCAGTTTGGGGTCCTCACTGCTGACATTTTTGTGAAGTTAATGTCACAGCAGAAAAACCTATGGCAAACTAGCATCTGGCTACAGTGCGTGGAAGATACAACTTCTGTTTGATTGTGTGTAAATACAGTTAGTTAGTTGGGGGGTTTATCAGATAGCTTGGCAGAAAGAGAGAGGAGCAGAACAAACTGTTTTCAGTAACTGCTGTTCATACACCTGATAAGATTGGGAGAGCTTTTCGAAATGCTGATAGGCTTTGAATAAGAAAAGAATAATCACTTCTCCTGGCACCAGCTTATCGGGAATGAAGTAAAATGCCAACACTTTTACATTAGCAAAAGTAAATGTTTTAGACACTCTATGCCTTTTTTCATTCAGGCTAAATAGTAGGGGTGCTTTTGAGTGCTGTAATGAATAGAAGGATTTATTACCTGGACTAAATTACAGGTGAATATGTTGATAAAGGCACCTTCGCATCAACAGCCGCTTCTTTGATAAGCAGGTGCAACTAGGCTGTATGTCCTCTGGAGAAATTAACTATTCCTTTTTCTACTCCAATTCCATTAAACGTCATTTCTGATGTTAGAAGATGCAGTTATGTCCTATGTCAGTTGAGTCTCCTTGTTTTCTAGCAGATGGGCGACAGGCATTTGAAACAGAGCTTATCAGGCTTGTAAAATGCTAGGCTACTGTGGTTAAATAAGTTAGAGCATCTGTAAGTTTAGATCACTTGAGCTAGACCAGCAAATGCCTACACGAGAAATCTTATGTTTCCCCACCCCACTCAGCAAAGGAAGGAGACAAATGATAAGTTTAGGCCACTCTAATGAGAAGAGAAATGTATTTGTCTAGTAATAATAGTCCATTTTAAATCACCTCCCCCTTAAGAAAAATAAAGAGAGATCGGTTCTGCTCTTCACTATAAACCATTCACTTTCCCAGCTCGACCATTTTCTCTTCTTTGTAATTTGATGCCTACAAATAATGTGGCGTATTCAGATTTGATAAATGATAGTGCAAGAGCAGATTGATTGATTTTGGATTACTATTGATTACTCTCAATGAGATCACTGTGACACACTCGAATCAATAGTATTCGATTAAGCAAGGCACCGCTGTTCTATACATTCAGCAGCAGTGGGGAATTCAGGAACAGAATGCTCACAAGCTGATAAATTGACAAAGCGTTCAGCTTTAAATAGCCCTTTGTTCAGCACTAGTTCCTTAAAATATATTTCATTGGAAAGTTCGCTTTTTGCAACTCGGGGCCTTTCTGTGGAAGAAAGGTCATCAGTTTAAGGTTTATTAAATTTTAACTAAAAACAACCAGGCTCCATTTAGGTGTAAAATAATTTAAGTACTTACTGCAGGCACCTTCATGCTTTTGAGCTGTTGCTCAAAGGTTTCATCCTTTTATGAAGATGTCAATTGTAAACATAAAAATGCATCACTGGAAAGGTAATGGTTTAAGATTCCAACTGAAATAAAATATTCCTGCCGGAGGAAAGCTCTTGAGTCAAAATAAAGTGGTCTTAACTTTCTTCAGCGGAGGGCACGCTCAGGTGCAGTGCTGGCAGGTGGCAGCAGGCATGACACCTTGATCGAGCCCCCCGCAGCTGCCCTATTGCATTTGTCCCTTCTTCACAGAGGGTATCCATCTTGACCGGTTCTCCTTTGGTCTGAAAGCCACCTCTGCTGCCGCTGTTGAAATCTGCCCCGAGCCAAATTCCAAAGTGACTAGGAAACCAAAAATCACCCTGTGGCCAAGTCTTTTGTGAAGGAACCTTCAGGACAAGCTTTCCTGTCACCTCCCATCCTTGTGCATTTAGGGCACCAGGGATGGAGCTCTGCTCTGACATTATGTGGAGCCGCCAAGGTGCGTCTCAGAGAGGTGAGCCCAGCGGGACCCACGGCGCTGAAGGTGGGAAGCAGCTGATTTGCAGCATTTGATTTCCAATGACATTTTGATGAGGAGGACCTGTGGCCTCCAAATATTAACAGGGTCCTCTTGAGAAAGACTTCAATGCCTTCTCTGATTTGGGTAGAAATAAAAATAAAACTAAAGGTGGCCCTCTGTGGGAAAATCAGTGGGAAAGTCAAACTTGGAATCATAAGATTCCCTAACAATGAAAGAAAAAAATACAAAAAGAAATAAAACCAAGATTCCCTAAAAATTTTTGGTTTTTTGTACATGCAAGTGGAGTTCTAATATTATTAGCTTGAACCCCTAAAATTGCCATATTTATATGTCAAAAAATAAATATCAGCCACTTTATGTGACTTAGCATAGTCACAGAATTTATTTCCGTGCTGTCCATACTCCCTAAACAAAGTGAAAGTGACCCCCCCTTTTTTTTTCCTAATTTTGTGATGGGCTGTGTCCGGTTATGGGTGATGCATGAATTCTAGCTAGAATTAAGGCTACAGTATTATTTTTAATGACCTTTTCTCTTGAACATAAGTAGGGAGTCCCCAGGGATATTGACTTAAACACAATGAAAAGGTGAGTGTGTCTCTGACTCCTCACCTGTTGTGGGAAAACGGCTCCTGAATATGTATATTTTTCATCTGCTGGGGAAGAGCATGGCCAAAAGGAATGGCCCCGACCTAAGAGCAAGCAAGTCCTAACCTCAAAACAGCACCCACTGCCTCTGAGTAATGTTGGAAAGTAACTTGGGAAAGGATGGCTACACCTCAGATTGCCTCCTTGATAATGCCTCCTTAACAGACTCTTGGTCTGCTGCTGGGTGGTGTGTACGTCCCTTCCCCCGCCCCCACACCACCCCTGGAAGAATTAAAACTATGCTCCCTCAGATCTGTGCACCAATTCGGGTCAGGCAGATACAGAACCCCAAAATTGGCAGTGAGGTCCAGGATGTTTTATTAGGTCCTTCAGATAAAAAAGGTCATTGGAGAGATGCAATAAAGTGATCCCAGAGCCCCCACTGGAACTCCCTCTACCCCAGATGCGAGGTGTATGTTGGGGCTCTGCTGTGCTGGCAATAGGTGCTTTCTGTGCCCACCTGCGGGCAGAAGCTGGCTCCCAGATAGAAGGAAATTGTCTCTGTCTGTAGCAGGGGGGGGGAGGGCGGGTTGGTGCGGCGCCACTGCTGGAAATGTCAGCACAAAATGCATCTTGACTTAGGGTCACGTCAGGACTGGGTAAGTTTTCCTCGCGCTGGGTAAGTGCACGACAGCTTACATCTTGTTTGGGAAAGAAGGAGGGTGGGCATCGCTTACTAGGACTTGATTGAGAGGATGCCTCCGACGGTCCCACTGTCAGTCTAGTGCATTTCCCCCCTGTCTGTGGCACTGAATTTGATTTATCGCTGGTAGTAAGTTCACAAAAGAAGTCATTCCTTTTGATGTTTGCTATTAGGCACACGCAGTGCAGGGGGTGAAGGGTGGGAGAGAGCTGTCTTAGCATACAAGGCACTGGTGTGGTCCCACCGTGGCTACTGATGGCAGAATAGATATTTTGTATCTCTGTCCATTTTAGATCTGAAATTCTATGCATAGAGAGGGGTAGCTCTAGGGTATTTTAAATGAATAATTCGGTGTGTTTCCAGTACAGATTCTTTTGGTCAAGAAGCAGAGCGCAACTGGCACATATACCTGATTAAAACAACCGTTTTCTTTTACTGCACAGGCATTTGTTTTACTAAAAGACACACAGACAAAAAATAGAGGAATATAAACAAGCCTGTGAGGTTCAGGCTTTCTTTCTAAAGAGAGCAATTGGTTGTATTTATGGTGAGGCAGCAAACTTTCCTCTTTTCTGCCAGTGTGAGAAAAGCTCGTGGGGGTCGGTGCCTCCCGTCTTCTGGGTCTTCTGGACCTTGCCCGAGCTGCCTTTGTTTCTGGCTCTGTCCAGTAGCTTTTGTCCCGGTTCTCAGTTAGTGGGATTTTTCTGAGCAGCATGCGCCCAGCCCATCAGCAGGCTGCTAGTCAACAGCAGGTGTGAACAACATAAAACAGGATTAACACTGAACCAAAGTGTGTACTAAAAACAGAACCCCTGCCTGGCTTTGAAAAGGACGGCGGGACTGGAGGAGAGAGGCCCTTCTGGTCCCGTTCGGCCACTTGTTTCCTAAACAGTGTGCAATGGCCTATGGAAATGGTTCTGTTTTGGTGCCGAGGATCATGTACTGGTTCTCTCCCCCTGGCTTGTTTTAAAACATAAACTCAAAACTTACATAGAACAGTCTTCTCCGACTTTGAGAGGAGAAAAACAAGACTGATGCAGTCTGGGAAAAGGTGGAGCCAGGATCACAGATTCATATGGCAAAAATAGTGGCCTCCCTTCCAAATTAAAAGTTGAGAGTCCTGCTTCCCACCTCTAAAAACATACTGCTGTCCGGTTGATGGCAGATCATTTTTGTGTTTGATCATGTGCTTTAATTTATATTTTTATCTAGGTAGGTAATCCACAAATAAGTAAAAAAAAGCAATTTGCTAGAGATGATACACCCTTCCTTCAGTCATTCTTCTTTCTCCCCATCTACCTAGGAATGAGAAAAAGACCCTAAAAATCATGGCTAATATAGGGGGTCTCTGAGTTGAACAAATTGGGCATTTTTGAATTTATGGCATTGAATCACTTTATTGGTGTCTTTTTTTTTTTTTTTTTGGTATCTTGAGGAAAGGTGACATTTTAAAAAATGGAGTTCTCTTTTTAAATCACACCCATTCTAGTAGCTACTATATATTAGATTAAAATTTGAGTATATCTGTGTTCTTTATTAGGTTTGGACTAACTTGAAACTTCAAGACTTGGTCATATCAAAGTGGGGTCAGAAATAAGGAAATAACAGTTCTGTCTGTCAGAGAAATTGTATCTCACACACCCGCACAAACTAACTCTTCTTTCATTGCATGGAAAGCAAATGTAGGGTCTTGGTTTTTGTTTTGTATGTTGTGTAATTCCCTTATACTGATTTCTGGTGCCCAAAAATATATTCAAATGTAGACCTCTATACAAGATGACCCTGTTTGAGATTATCATAGTCTTTACTAAAAGATAATTTTGCGGGGCCTCCTGGTGGCGCAGTGGGTTAAGCAACGCACTATGAAGCAAACCACAGCCACTGCAGCACGAGTTCGATCCCTGCTGCCGGCCAGGGAGGGGACCCACATGTGCAGCAGACCTCTCCTGCTGTGCCCGCTGCTCCCCTCAGCAGTGTACCTCCGTTGAGTGTACTTCCGTTGATCTGCCTGTTCTGCTCCCTGCTCTCTGTGGTGAATCCTCTCACCCCCTGCCACCTCTGACCTGTACCCCCAGTGCTTGTATGCATAAATAATAAATAAATCTTTAAAAAAAAAAAGATAATTTTGCAATGTCAGAACTTGAGATTTTAGTGATTATTTGCTTTCAGCAGCACCTCATCCATCGCCCCTACCTCTTTTATGTTTAAGATTTAAATTTTGATTACCCACTCATCCCTTCACCCTTATCTTTTACTCGTGAATTTTGTGGGTTTTTTAAATATGATCAATTTTTTAAAAAAGATCTATTTTATTTATTTATGCATACAAGGGCTGGGGCATGGGCCAGAGGTGTGGGAGGTAAGAGGATTCACCAGAGACAGGGTAGGGAACAGAACAGGCAGATTGAATGAAATACACTGCTGTGGAGATCAGCAAGCAAGACAGGAGAGGTCTGTTGTACCATGTGGGTCCCCTCCCTGGTCAGGGATCGAACTCATGCTGCAGTGACTGTGGATAGCTTCATGGTGCTGAGACTTAATCCCTTGTACCACCAGGGAGGCCTGAATTTTGTGCTTTTAATGACCATTTTTTACCCAAGACTTTGCTACTACTTTTACATAGAAGTAATAGTATGTACTCGTTTAATTGTGGCAATGTAGAACACTCAAATACACTGATTGTCCAAATTGTTATGAAATATATAATCCTGAAAATTATATTTTAACGCCACAATGACTATCTATAAATGTTAATTTATTTCCATTTGCCTTCTAATGTGTTTCCCTCTAGGAAATGTCCATTCCTTTCTGTTTAGTATTATTAAGTACCCCCAGTTATGCACAGCCATTAGTCTGTGGGGAATAACTTAATCATAGTTAATGAAATCAAGTTTAGAAAATATCAGCTTAAAATTGATTTTGGAAGTGTATTTTTTATAGCCAACTCTGTGGTGTCAAAATAATTACTTATAATAACTTTTCATGTTGCATCCAAACAGATTACATACATTCCTTTGCAATTTTTTCAATCATTAAAATAATTGAATGCACTAAGCTGCATTTTTTAATTGTTCATTCACAAATACTCAACTGAATAGGCATTGAGATCTTGACACACTTGACAAAAATATAAAGTGATCTTGGGTGCGTCAAAAGCATTTAGAAGTGGGACTTAATATATCTAAGTTTTCCATTGAAGCTGACTTGGGGCAGTTTTCAGAACACAATTTCAGGAATTTAGCTAGTGGCTGTTTAACAATAAAACTGAGCACATGGAAGCTTCCAGTCTGTTTTTCTGGTTTTGGCTTTTTAGAATACAGGAAGCTTGCATGGTGAGCACAATTAGGAATGAGACTTTCAGGTCCTGAAGTTTGCAGTATTTGACTTGGGGATTTGGAGACTGTCACTCTGCTTGGACCACGCTCCCTCTGCCTAAAACCAGCCTAGTCTGTTTCCTGGTGAAACCTTATTACACAAGTTGCCTTTACATCTGAAAATACTCTAAATTACTTGTCTGTGGTCTGTGTGTTAGACTGGAAATGAAAGGGGAAAGTGCTTTAAAAGACCTTGCAAGAAAAAAATTTCCCCGATTGTTAGAAAAGCAAGGGAAGGTCATTTGAACTCTAGAAGGTAGATATGGTTTGACTTTGGGGGAAGGTCTGAATTATTCAACTTCCCTAATCAAAGCAAATGACTATTAAGAGCTAGGTTTTTTGTTTTGTTCTGTTTTGCTTTGTTTTACAGGCAACCTGGCCCTTAATCTGAAGATAATCTCACAGCTACTGTCTTTGTCCGACAAAACTGCCCAGTAGGTACAGTTCCCAAAAGCCTGAGATTTCAGTTTGCCCGAGGAATCGTAGATGGAATTCAAAGGAATTCACTGTCTCTTGCAGCATCAATTTGGTGGATGCGTTTGATTCAAGTGTTTTATTTATCTATTTATTTTGAAGATACAGATTGGTTTGATTCAGGTCATTGAAATTATTGTCTTTTGCATTTTTAGGTGTTTAAAATGAGATGATTAGTGAAGTTAAGTAACAAGACTTATATTGGCATCAGTTTACGTTTATAGAAGGATTCAATTCAATGGTATCACAGTACCATTGCCAATTGGAATATAACAGAAAGATCTCAAGAGAATTTTTGTTCAGTGTCTATGGTCAATTAAAATTTAGACTAGATGGACCTGAATGGCCATCCTCTGATAATTTCACCTCAGGATGTTGCAAGTGTCCACAGCAAGTGAGATGCCTTGCCATCTCTGCGTGTGTGTGTCTCTCTCTATAGAATGACAGACTTGGGGAGGGAAATGCCACACTTTCGGAAACGAAGCTAGAAAGGTGAGACAGAGAACAGTCTCAACTTGGGAACAGCTAATAGTGTCTGCAAAACCAGAAAGCTATGAGATGTGATTTTCACAGCCCCCACTGGCTCTCAAAGCGCAGCTTACCTTCTTCATGTAAGAGCTTTGCAGAGGTGAGCTGAGTCACTAGCCCAATTTTCCCTTAGTTTGTGGTTGTTGTTTTTTTATTTTTGCAAAAATTGGTGAAACCATCTTGTTCTGCCATGTCCTTTATCACACCACTCCCCTGGAATCCTCTTTCCTTCACTTTTATTAAGCTGAGGTAGAATCTTAAAATACATGTGTCCTCTTTTATTCCTAGTGCCAAAATGCATTTTGAAACCTTCACCATGGTCTTAATAAAACCCACTGACAAAGCAACAGCATAAACGTCAGGGGTTGCTGAGGGGTGGGGGGCAGGAAGGAAGAGGGCAGCTGGTAATTTATGATGCCCCTGGTATTGCATGGAAAGGATTTGCCGGTGCCCCATTTCCTCCCCACCCCCAAACTATGCACTGCTCAGTGTTAGGATGATGCTAATGTACCTGGAAGGAAAAGGCAGGCCGTGCCGAAGCAAGCAGCATCAGACAGGGCGCCTTGCCATCTGCCCCACCTGCTGCATTCATGAGTCCATCTGGTGACTGCAATAGCTCATTGTGGGCCTCTTCTGAGGAACATTCGGGCTGAAAAGCCGGCAGTGTGAATTATTTAGGTAGCTAGTATAAATAAATAGAGGCAAAGGAGAAGAGTAACGGGAAGGAGCTGCAAGAACCTTCTCGAGCTCTCTTAGCCCTGGATGCTTTGGAATACTCAAATGCACCAAAGCATTTGATTTGCATATAGATTTAGATGTATAGATCATTGTACAGATTACAAACCAATGAGTTTTATCTAGATTTAGATAGTGCTCAGTCTGCTTTGCACTGAAAATATGGACAGGTTCGGGTAGAAAACCTTTGAGGAACTTCAGCATAAGTGAAACTGATGAAATGCCCTATTTTTTTGGCATTGATTTAGCATAAATAAAACAATTGTGTGGCCTTTCTGAAACAGATGACTGTGCCTGTGTGTGTGTCTGGTATGTGTAAAAACACTTTTGACTTTCTAGTGAAGGATGATTTATACGTGCTGTGCCCCTGTTTTTTAATTTTTTTATGAGAAAAAAATGAGAACTGTCTATGTAAATTTTATGTGGCCAGTCAAAAATATTTCAGTTAGCTACTGTGTACAAAACATTGTTACTGAGTTCATCATACGCACCAAATGTGAAAGGAGACCCTCAGCCAGGGAAGTATGTATGACTGTGTGTGTTTTGGGTCTAGATAACCGTAGGCCCAAATGCCCTAGGAACTACCTGATTAACGCAAACAAAGAACACTTAGAGAAATTATAAACTGGAGTCAGATAAGTCACTTATACTGAAGTAGACTCTTAACTGAAATAAGGACATTTTAAACAAAATGGTTTTAAAAAACTAGCTGGTATTTTGTCTCCACCAAGACAGGTTTACAGGCTGTAATTTCATTGATGTCCAGGAAGGTCTAACAGGTGTAGAAATGATTCTAAATTGTAAATGAAGGTTTACAACTATGAATGGGATTGGGAATATACTTACCCAGAGCAGACTATTCCTGTTTTGTTTCTGAGAATCATTTAGAAAATGTTATTTGGGGGAGAGGTAGGGACTTTGTTGTAATTTGTGATTATTTTTTATCCACTCCTTGTTTTTGACTTGATAGATTAGTATACCTATATAGATAATGTTATATGTTATTTCTATCCTGCTTATTTTTTAACTGGCAAACCAATGATAGAGCCATGAAAAAAGGGAATATGTCCATGAAATTGCTCTGGTTCAAGATGTACAGAAAGGTAGGCATATGGTGTTTTGCTTTCTAAAATAGATTAGATTCTTGGGATTCTTTTACTCCATCCCACTTAATTCATTTGCAAAGTTAATATATTGGACCTGCTTTTTTGAGCTGGTAGAAAGTTCTAGCCTTTCTTTAAATAAGCTATGTCTGTATCTGGAGCAGAATATGCATGAGAATGAATCACATTGCTAATTCAAAATATAGCCAGCCACCCACTTTTTAGTTGCTCAAATAAAATACTTTTTATTTCAAGGAAATTTATTTATAGCCACTCTCTTTCCAATAAAGCTTTGAGATGATTCTTCTTTATCTATATACGAAACCATGTTCTAGCCAGGTTCCAAATAAAATGAGATACTTGTTTTAAGCCAAGTAATTCTATAACATTTAAGGGCATTCAGTAAGATTCAGGTGGTTAGGCAACTCCCAGATCATCTGCTCACCTGATGTTTCTTGTGAACCCGAACTTTCTCCTTTGACATCCAGAAGCCTCTCTTCCCAGCCCTCCATATTCAACAACACAAGCTCACCTCTAGCCTTGAAAATATGGCAATCTGAAAATAAAAGTTTCTATTTTCCCAGAATTAGCAACATGGACCTTTATTTACTCTTCTTCAGTTACATCTTTCCCAGGCAAATGGCTGTTGCCCCTCGAGTCAGGACATGGTACCCTGATCTAAGGCCTTCTCTTAGCAGGCAAAGAAGGACAAAGTTGATGGAGTCGTGAATTAATCAGAAGTAACTTGTAGTTGGTAGTAGACCTGGTTAACTGCAAGGATAGGAGTAGAATTAGTGTTGGCAACTTCGGGGAGCGCTGATACAAATTATGAGGCTCCTGAAATGTAAAAATAATGAAATAGCTTAGAAAATTAAAAAAAAAAAAACCCTATACAATGCCCCTTAAGCCTTTTTACATATCACCTTACTTGCTTTTATTTACCACAAACGTGCACATTTAAAAAATTTTGTTTTTCATGTAGGCTTCCAGGCCAGAGTCCTTGAGCATTGTTTAATCTCCTTTTGTATTCTGAGGGCAGGGTTTTAGACAGTCTCTGATGGAACCTGGACAGGGCCAGCTGTATATTATCATTGAATAATTCACATGCATGTAATTTCATCAAATCATGCTCTGGCTTCTGCTTTGCCCAGAGTATGTGATAACTTACTTTGTCCTGATATCATGATAAAAATATATTTTCCTTGAAAGAAGAGTATAAAGTCTGCTTATTTCCATCAAATGATTATGGAAACTTAGTGGACATGTATAGGCTTATTGTACATGTCTTTTATATCCATTTTACAGATTTCTTCCTTCACTCTCATGTGACAAGAAAATCCACCATCTGCAGGTTGATTTTATTTTTATTTGATCGTGGTTTCATTGAAGGTGTTATTTCAAGTCACAAACACTAACTTTTAAAGAAAGCGATGTGCCCAAATATTTGTTAGGAATTTTAAAAGAGAAATTTCATCTTTTGTCAAGGGAATACCCAGAAGGAAGTTAATTACTGTTACTACTTGCTTTTTAAGAATGCTGACTTCATAATTAGGTACTCACTTGGTGAGTTTAATAATATCATTAGAACAGGAAAAAAATGTTAATAAAAGCCTTTGTGTAACACATTCTATATTTCAAAAGTAAATCTCCTTTGAGTGGTTCTTCATGAAATTTGCCATTGACAGTTTAGTCAAATCAGCTGTATTTATGGGAGGCTAGCTGCTTTAAACACCTCTCTCTAATAGCAGTTAAGGTGTTATTAATTATATGGGATATATAGCAAATAGTAGCATCCATGTTGCCTCTTAATAGTCTCCCATAAAGAACTTCATTACCCCATTCATAGGGGAGAAGAAGGATGCAATAATAAATCTCGGGTGTTTTTATGGGCTCCTAAGTGGAGAGGTGAGGTGACCATTTGGGGTTTCCCCAAAGCGAGGCTAATAAATACATGGTATCTACTTAAGCAGAGAAGACAGTCAGCTTGGCCTGGCTGTGTTTTGTATTGGGGTATCACAACTGGCCCAGGCATAATGCCAGATTTCCTTGTTTTCTTCAATTAAAATGCCATTATATTTGGTGGGAGAGAACCATGGCAAGAGAGGAAACGGGTCTACTGCTGAATGTAAACAGAAGGAGCAGCATCTGTGTGAGCAGAAGGTTAGCGCCGTTAAGAGTCATCTAGCAGGGTCTTTCTGCCATTTCTGGTCTCGACCTGGCCACATGTGACTGGACTGTCCATCTCAGGGCCACAGTTTGAGGGTCATATAGGGTTCAGGTTTTAAAAGTAATGTGCTTTACTTCGGGAAGTTTCTGGAAGCAGTATACAGACTGCAGATGTGGAAGCCAGAGAAATTTAGGCTGTTACTTAAAGTATGTTATGTTTAATGATCTAAGAAAGTGGCACACAAAAATTACGTGAGGAGAGGTGGCACTCAGTAATACTTCACGCCCCCTCCCACTTTGCCCTTAATAATGGGGTTGTTAGTAGCACTTGAAGGAGAGCACAAAACTGAGATTTCACTTCTCAAAGCCAAATTAGCTTCTTACCTCAACCGACAAATTTTGAAGTCGAAATGAGTCATAATAAGGATTAGTCAGGGAAGCTTGAATTGAACCTATTTCTCCTGCGTGTGTGACTTCTTATCAGTCTCCTACTACTTATAATTGCCGGATTCACTTTCTGAAATTAGCAAAGGGGAAAAGCAAAGTAAAGACAGAAACCTTGCCACTTGCAGCTGCTTCCTGGCCTAAAAGGTGAGGGGGAGAATAGAGCTGCAAAAATATGATCTTTAATTATTCTTGCAAAATGAAAGGTAGGAATAAAACAATGAAGGAGTAAATCTAGATTCTAGCAGATGACTCTGAGGTTCATGATTTTGAAGAGGTTGTCTTGTATCCTGTTTCTCCTAGTTTTAAAAAAGCACAGTGTGCCTCTTTTTTTTAATATAAATCCAGCCAGAACTGCAATCTGTTTGCTGAAGGTAGTGGTCCCTGCTAAACCTTGTTACCAGATATATGACAGGCCCGCTTATGTGTCTGAATGTGAGTGTGTGTCTGGGAGGTGAGCCTTAGTCTCTTTCAGGCATTTCCTAAAAGAAGAAAGGGTTAAATCAACTGGTTTAGTTGCTTGCTTTTACTCTCCTGTGGTGGTATTTTATTTATATGATAAAATGCTTGGGAAGTGATTAATTTGTCAGGGGAACATCTTGTTACTGTAAATTTGCTGAATATGTAATAAAATTGCCATAACACAGATGGGAAAATGAAGATTTAAAAAAAAAAAAACAAAACCCTGAAATACCCGAAGAGTCTTTCTCTATTTCTATCAGCTTATTTTTGCTTGGATTTCTTCCTTTAAAAATAACAGCCTCGCAAGACTCGTAGCTTGCAGTGAAGCATGACACCTGATCTGGTAAAGTTAAAAAAAAATAATAAAATAAAAGCAGAAAGGAAAGCAGGTCGTATAATGGAAGAGGCAGAGATGGGCTGTAGTTAGCTCTTGGTGCCGCCTTCTCTCTCCCTGGACCAACGGTGACTGATACATCCATTAAATTTCAGCCTGGGCTGATTGACTGAGTGGATTTATATAAATTAAAAAATACAGGTCATATACCTGTTCTGATAGACTGTAAATGAGAAATAGGAATTCCTTTAAACCTCAAAGGAGGAAATCCATAGGCAAGGCTCTCTGGTCAATAAGGCACTACGATATCAAGTCTTCTTGCTGTGTTTGTGCAATAAGTTTTAGTGAATAGACAAATATTATACCAGCCTTTGGCCGACTTTTTCAGCAAGAGGTAATTTGTAAATTAACTCACTCGGTGTGGAAGTTTTTCTGGCTTTTGTTGCATTTGGAACTTGTGCTTTCCAGACACGAAAGAGGCAGAAATCATCCCTTGCTCCATATATATATTTTTTAATGTAACAAGTGAAAACGGCATTAGTTAAGGAACAATGGCTTTTCTTCACACTCATTCTCCCAGCTCTATGTCCATTTGTCCATTGGAATGAGCCAGTTATCATGCTTCCGGGTTTTCCCTCCTTCACCATCAAGAGTTATGAAAGGAAAATTCCATTTTTTCCAGGCCCTCCATGACAGGCAGTCTGAAGATTGTGGTCATTTGGATTAAAACCATATCCATCACCACCAGCCAGCAGGTTATTATGATGTCTCCTTTGAATATATGAATTTCATACACTGCGTGTTAGAAGTCTAAGAATGCCAACTTTTTAGATAAATAATTATCCCATTGGTGATGTACAGCACACTGTTGCCATATTTTCTCACTTTTACAGCATTCTTGCCCTTATCACCCATAGCATAAATCTCTGGCTTTCATATTTAATAAAACCCCTGTACTCGGTAGAGTCAACCAATCACACACCATCATTTGACTATCATTATTTGTTTTCTGCTGAGATATTTTAGGAGACTGTCGGGTTCAGATTTGACAGCGCTTTTGATACAGCATCGCAGGTAAATAAGCAGATGACCTTATTTATGTGCTGGCGATGACCTCGGCATGTAGCGTGAGGTTCCCTGGGTGGAAAGATGGATGAATGAATAAAGTTCCCAACAGTAGTCAGTGTTATTATCTGAGATTGCTAATCTGTCAGCTGGATTTTGGAGAGAGGAGAGAAAATGCACGTTGGGAGGGGAGCCTAGGAGAGAAGTGACCATTTCTCAAGAGGTTCATTTTTTTTTTAAAGCCTCCATTCCCTGAGTCCTAGAACCATTGGTTCCTTCGGTAGGCCTGGGAGAGAGGCAGCACCATTGCTCATGCAGAGGTTTCTGAAGTGATGAAACTAGATCACATTTCAAATTTCTTTCTCTGATCTGGTTTACTTCTCACTATGGACCTAAGATTCCTTATCTTTAAAGTTCATGCTTGTACACTGACCACCCCTTGCTGTTAGTTTTATGTTTTTTCAGTAAACAGACAGGCTTAGTTGAGAGCATGGACTGTGGTTGAGGATAGAGAAGCTCCAGGAGGTTCTCTAAACCTTCTGCATCAGCTGGTTAGCCACTGACATTGGCCAAGTGTTCCTTGAGACAGGCTGTACTCATGTTCCCCTTTGTCTGTTCGCCCTCTCTGTATTCCCTCCTGGGCCTTGGATAATAATTACAACTGTGACAACATGATGGAAGGAGGTAGCCCTACACATCTAAAAGGCAAACAACAATACGAACCAATGTTAATACAATGCAAAGTGTTATTTAAAAAAGTAAAAATGAATTTAATTTGGTATTATGATAAACCATCCACCCATGCATACAAGAACTATCCCTGCCCTTCCCGTTTGCCTTCTGGAAAATGGACAGATTCACTGTCAAAGAAGAGCCTCACCTTAAGGGCAAATATAAGAGGCAGGGACGGGGGTCTTGGGGTGAAACTTAGGGGTTGTGGAGGCTGAAACTCTGGTACCTGGGCCTGTGAGTGGGAGAAGCAAACCCACAGAGTTTTCCAGCATCTGCTCATGAATACCGTATTTCTAGTAAGGGTCCCATTTTTACAAAAGTGGGAGGGTGCTCATACTAGCTCATCTTTTTCTCAGTAAGCAGCTTCAGATGTTACCTCTAAATACATCCCCACTTTACCTCCCCCAACCCCCAAGTTTAATAAATTATTTTCTATGTAGAATCAGATGGGGGCTCTAAGCTCCTTTTATGTAAATTTCTTGCATAACTTCAGAAACCCTGAATTCTTAGTGTGTATATCATGACCCTTCCTCAAACTCACCACATTTTCCTTTGGAGGAAGACCAGAGAAAGCCAGCTTCATTCCTTTTTTTTTTAAAAAACATTTTTTATTTATGCATACAAGAGCAGGGGTACAGGCCATAGTCCTGGGAGGTGAGAGGAGTCACCAGAGACAGAGTGAGGAGCAGAACAGGCAGATCGGCTGAAATTCACTGCTGAGGGGAGCAGCAGGCGAGGCAGGCGAGGTCTGCTGTGCCATGTGGGTCCCCTCCCTGGTCGGGGATCAAACTCATGTTGTTGTGCTGGGAATGCTTCACAGTGGGGCGCTCAACCTGCTGTGCAACCAGGGAGGCCCCCAGCTTCATTTTTTATATGTAATTGGTACTCACTAAAGATTTCTGAATTGACTGACTTAAAGCTTGCATCACCTCTTGATCTTATGGATGCAGAAATGAAGATGATAAGATTGTGTGACATTGTTAGCTCATGTTGGTGAAACAGTAGCCAAAACCAGGAAGTGTTACCAAAGTCTTGAAAAAAACATAAATCATGACAAATTGCAAACAATGAATAAGTGAATGTCCCAAGTAGGTGTGGGTTGATATTTCAAAACTAGATATAGGTTTACTTTCATATTTGATTATTCCAAAGATCAAAACCAATAGTGTGTCCTATAGACTTACAAGAATGCTTTAGATTTATTTGCCTAACACTGTAAGCTTTTCAAAAGTTTTAATCACATTTTCTCCAGAGTCTCTACAACCCTAAAACTTTAGGCAGGACAGACATTATGTAGTATACCCATTTAAATTAACAGATAACTGAGTTCATTAACAAATATTAATTAATTATAGATATTAATACAGTCAACTAATTGACCAAGTAGTTCAACCTGACATCTAGCTCAAGTTTCCCATGCTGTGAAGTAAGTCAGTTTCTCCTTATTAGGAGGCTTTCATCCCATACAAAATTAAGTAATGTTCATGCATTAGACTTTCCTTTTATTTATGTTTTTTAAGATTTATTGATGCATACAAGAGCTGGGGTACAGGCCGGAATCATGGGAGGTGAGAGAATTCACCAGAGACAGAGTGGGGAGCAGAACAGACTGATCGACTGAAATACACCAATGAGGAAAGCAGGCGGTGAGGCAGAAGAGGTCTGCTGTGCCGTTTGGGTACCCTCCCTGGCCGGGGATCGAACTGGTGCTGCTGTAACTCGGATGCTTCACAGTGGGGTGTGCCAGCAGGGAGGCCCATACTTTCCTTTTAAGGAGCTAGATAATTTAGTACTTTCTAAAGTATTGTACAATAACTTTGACTTTTTGACACCATTACTTTCAACCCTTGGTCATTAAGGACTAAGCTACTTTGTTCTTTCTATTTTATTCTAGCCACCTATTTTTTATTGTGGGTTCAAGTAATCATCACAAATACATTATGGCACTTACTAAGTGCACACTTGCTTAAGAAAAGGAAAGCATTGAAAAAAGAAATCTCTGAAAGAATAACATGTTAGCTTCAGGTGTAACTAGAGTTGACATGTTTAGCTGGCTGTTATAAAGTATTGTCATTCAGTCTTTGTGGTATGGCATTGTGTAGTTCAGGATACAGAATTTAGACATGGAAAGTTCAAATTCAGATCCTGGCTTTTTTCCAGCCATGCTGCTTCATCTGTGGAATGGAGATAAGATTTTTCTCACAAGATTGTCTAGCACACAAGTATGTGACTGTAATTTCTTTTCCCTCCATTAAGGAGAAAAAAAGTCCAAATATTTTATTGGAACATATAAAATCATATCCCTGTTTCTTAAGAATATCATCTTGAGAATTCACCCTACTCTGAGAAGTGGCGAACGCATTGCCATCAGCTTCATGACCCTGACTATCTGTATCTAGAGTCAGAGTTTGGGTATTTATTAAGTCATGTCATGGACAGACAGAATCCAGATGTAGAAACCTACATGATCAGGATTGTGACAATATTAGTAAAAAGTGATGGTGCTTTCAGTTGACAAAATACCTTGTATACAGTTTCTTCACTCATTCAGCAAACATCTAGTAAGTGGCCAGCTTATTAAGAATTCATTAAATATGAATTCGGCATAGTACAAAGTTCTGAGGACTTAGTGACAGGTAGGCTGACAGGTGTTCATTTAAAATGCTTTTTATTTTGAGACTCATATGCACTTGCTTCAAATAATATAGAAACATCCAGTGTCCTTCCCCCAGTTTCTTTCATTGGTGACATTTTGCATAATTAATGGTAGCATATCACACCAGGATTTTCATGTTGCTACAACCTACACACCTTATTCAGCTCTCACAGTTTTGGAGTATGTCTGTGTATGTACGTGGAGTGTGTGTGCATGTGCGCATGCACACATGTTAGTCTGTGTAATTTTAGTGTATAAGTAGATTCCCATGTCCAATTCCATGGACCATGGTCAATATAAAGAACAATTATCTATATTACCATGGTGAAGATAAAGAACATTAATTGGGTTTGTTAGTATACTTTCTTTTAAAGTATGCCTTTGTATCTATTGTCTATTTATGGATTGCAATGGGTACAACAACCTTTTCTAAAGATGCTATCATTTTTATCTCCCTTTTTTCATTCTCTTTGCCAACATCTTAGTACAGGTCTTCATCATTTATCTGGATAGATGTAAGTGACTCCTGATTGAGTTTTAAACTGTGCATTCAGAGATCTGGTCTATTTGTTTTGTCAGGTTTTGTGCCTAAAACTTAATATGGATGAATGTGTGAATTAATGAACAGTGCTGCAGCCCAAACAGTGTTTAATAAAAACACAAATTGGATTATGCCTCTTTTCTCCTTGGAAGTGTTCAGTAGCTTCCCATTGCCTGCAAAATTACATCTCTGCATCAGTGTGGTATTTTGAACCTTCAGCACACAGTATGACCCCAACCCGTGTTCTGCACCCATAACTTATCCCACATCTATAGGTTTCTTCAGAACCACCCCATCCTTCATTCTCAAAGTCTCCTCTGAACTAACCCACTTCTGGGTCATCCTGCTTCATTCTCAAATTATTTTCTTGTTAGTCACTGACATCCTTCTGAATTCAATGCAAATAATTCTGCAAGTAATGTTTATTTAGCCTTCCCACAATTCTCTGTGATGTATACTTCCCACAAATAGATGCAGCAATTGAGGCTTGCATGTAACATACCAGAGTCCTCAGTTAGTAAATCCATTGTTGGTGAGCTCAAAGCGAGGTCTTCTAATGAAAAAATCATGTATAACCATTTACTAGTTACCTGCAGAGCTTTGTTCTATTTTGTTTTGTGATGTTTTAAATCAAATCTCTTAGCAGCTTTACTGTGAACTAAGGAGATATAAAAATAGCTTTTCTATGCTCAGTGACTTATCTAACAGATTCTTAAGATTGTATGAACAACACATTAAAGAATTTTGTGCTCCAGTATTTAAAGTTGTGTGTGTATAAATTCATGGTCCAGTCATTCATACCATCTCTCAGGCCTATTCTCTAGGAATAGAGAATAACGCATAGTCCTCCTTAGGTGAAGGGACAAAAACAAGTAGAGACATTTAAAATAATGAGATCAGTGCTGTTGTAGAAATAGAATCCTGGATTTATGGAGCTGTTAAGGCATAGCAATATCAGGGAAGACTTGCTAGAGTTAGGATAACTCAGCAGAGTTTGGCTGAAGAGTAGGAACTAGCTAGGTCATGGGGCAAAGAGAGAGGGTGACATACTCCAGAGAAAAGGGAAACTTGATGGGCAGAGGGAAGCACACATGGTTAAGCAGTCCACATGGATGAGTCCAAGGCAGAGAGAAGGGGGATATGGGGTCTGCTCATGAAACATGAGACCCAAACTTCTTGGCTCAGAGGCTTGGTTTTCACTCAGAGTATATGGAACCATTGAAAGAAATGGACTGTAAATTTGGTCAGCATCGTTCTCAGAAATACGCCATTTTATTACCCTGCAGGATCCTTTCTTTAGGAAAAGATGAAGTCACTGTGGAGGATACTGTTTCTCCTTACCTAGGCTAACTTCTGCCATCTTTCTGGGCATGGAAGTTCAAGAAGGGGCGATACATTTTCTGTGATATATCTCTTTTCCTGATAGGGAAAGTCATGTTGATATTCCTACTTGAGACACATCTGGTCTGTCGATGAGGAGTTAATTTTTAAATTTACTTAAGTCACTCCACAAGCTTTTTTGCCTGATAACTTGGTACATATTATATCAGTCTAATGACACTTTCCTATCCTTATTCAGGTTTTATATATATATTATATGTATATATGTATTTATATATGCTACATATATATCAGATCAGGCTTCTTATATATGGACTATATATACATATATATCCCCCAATACTTTTTACTATGTTTTTGTTTAAATCAGTTGATTCTTCTCTCTTGCTTATTTTCACTTATTAAATCCTGAATGTTTCCTACCCTATCCCCCAAACATCTATTTCCTTATTGGAAACATAAAACTAAACAAAAATTTTTAAAAGTCCTTCTTGAATCACTTAGTGACACACATTATCTTTCATATATTGCATGTTTGTGAAAGCCATTTTGTTGGAGCAGTAGAATATTATTCACTGTGAATTTATTTTGTATTTCTTTTGCCTCACTAGTAAGTTAGAAGAAGATCTGGGCTGAGAGAGGGAAACCTGGCATTTGGATTTGGTTCTACTTCTAAGTCTGGGTGTCCTTGAATATGTCATCCATCTCATGTCCCTGGTCCACTTTGTCCTGTGTCTTAAATGAGAAATAGAATTAGTTGATGAAGAATATTCTACATCTATTTGAGATTTGGTGCAAGCTTTAGGAAGCAGAGGAAACTTCTGGTAACCCAAAGTTAGAATGTTGCTGACTGAATTTCTCTTTATAGATGAGTTTTTATTGAGGTGAAATTTACATATGATAGAACACATGTCTACCGGACACAGATGAGTTTTGATAAATGTGATCTGCATAAAATAATCCACATTCCTTGCTCCTGACAGCTGAAGGCAATTGTGTCCCCAAAGATTAGTTTTGCCTGTTCTAAAATTTCATGTAACAGAATTTTTGAGTGTCTGCTCTTCTGTATCTGCCCTGTTTTTACTCACCAGACGGCCTTGAATATTCAACCATATTACACTGATCAGAGTTCACATCCTTTTTATTGCTCAGTAGGACTTTATTACTTATATATCACAAATTGTTTATTTTTTGTCAATACTGAGTGCTCAGTTTGTTTTCAGGATCAGGTTGTTAGGAATGAAGCTGAGATAACTATGTATACAGTTCTTTTTGTGAACCTGTGTTTTCATTCTTAGCAAATATCTAAGAATGAATTGTTATGGTGTTGTGTCTCAACAGTTTAAAAGTTATAAAGCTAGACACTTTATAAGAAACCGCCAACCTACTTTTATCCCCAAAAGAAAGATGTACCTTCTTTACCCCACCAACAATGTGTGGGAGTTCCAGTTGCTCCACATCCTCATCAGCATTTAGAGTTGTCAGTCTTGTGTATCTCAGTCATTCTTATGAGTGTGAAGAAAACAATATATACTTCATAATAGTAATATCTAACTATAAAGTTAATGTAAATCTAAAACTCTAAAAATTATATAATATAAATTACTCTGTATAATTTAGGTATGCCAGAATTGATATATTCCTTAATGAATATTAAAAATTTTAAGTCTTATATTTTATCATCTTCATAATCTTTAATCACTTATATTTGTTTCTGACACCTATAGATGTTTTTATAGGTGATGAGTGTGTGTATATATTGTGTTTTGTGTCAGCATATTATAGTTTCAAGTTTTTCATTTGTTACAAAGTCATAAATTTTGTCATCTTCAGTTATAGCCTTTATCTCTTAGGAATCAATCTTTTATTGTTGCTAATCACAGAAAATATTGGTACATCTAGTTAATCAGGAGATTTTCCATCGGTAAAATGAAAGCTTTTTGTGTCTGAAAAATGGTTATCTTTATATAACAGATTTAGGTTTTTACAAATTGGACATTAAGATACTCCCATTTCAGTGATGAAATTTATGAGGTAAAGTCTTCTCTACAAAAACAATTGATGGGTGATAATCACGCCTATCTTGAAAATCAATGCTTTGATCGTAGCCTCTCCAATTATTTCCTGAAGCTGAGGGAGTGAGACTGGGTATTCCAGCTGGTGTTCCATACAACTGGTTTAGAGAACAAAAGGATAGTTCTAATATTTGCAAGAAAATTAGGTGGTGAGCCAGTTGACTGAACTTGTAATCAAAACTTCTCACCACAGATTCAAACAATATCTTTTCCTCATTTTATAATGTATGCCTGTGGATCTTTATGTACTATTGCCTTTAGAGATAACAAATTTTCACAGTGTTAGGAAGCAGTAAAATACATTTAACAGTAAATCTTGACTGAGCGTAGTTTAATCTCTCTCTGATGCAGAGAGCACTTTATAATTTTATAGCCCTCACAGCCTCATTATTGTGAATGCCAGTTATTATATTGGCTAAGAGTAGAAATGATGGTGTATCCAAAGTATGTGCTAATAGAATCTTAGACTGGGCGAGATGAATGTGTGTTTACTCCTACATGTCTCTTTATTGTAAATTATATATGATTTTTTTTCCGTTTCCACTTCTCCTAGGTATCCCCCCTCCCTCCACTAGTCTTTCGGAATGTATGCATCACTCTCTCTTTCCTTAACAAAAATACAATTTCAGGCTTTCTCTATGTGAAAACCATGACAGAGTGATTTTAGAGCCAGTTCTGAAAAGTGACTAAACTTGACAACAATTGTGTTCTATGACAACCTCCGCTTACATGTCCCTGGCCTACTTTCATATCAGCTTTTTTTTTCCTCCAAATACAAACAATTCCATATCTCTGTATTGGCTGAAAACAAATCACTTTAGCAGGAATACACGTTAATGGAGAGGAGCGTGCTTCACTTAAGTCACCGGAGCCTTAACACCTCAACTCTGTAATATTCAATTTCTCACTCACCGAGAACCAAAGCCTTTTTTTTTTTTTTTTTCATGGTTTGTGTTCATAGGGGTTGGGGAAGAATTAGTATTATGGAAGTAAACCAGATTAAGAGGGAATGTGAATTAGATTTGGTAACAGATGGTGCTGTGGAAATTAAAGGTTCTTTGCGAATGGAAGCGACAGCAGCCCGCCTCTGCTCCCGTGCTTCCACCCCCCCATCCCCCCCACCCCCATCCCTGCACTTGATAGACGGGTATAAATCACAACAATCCTGTCTTGACAGCTAATTTCGAGAATTTGATCTGGTTAAAGACATGGCTTTCCTGCTCCACTCACCGAAACCTGCTTCTATTTTATTTTTACACAGCACCTTGTCATATTTAGAAAAGCGGACTCACCTGCCTTCCCTTAATGAAATTTTTCTTAATTACAGTTTTAGCTCTTTAGTGTTAATTACTTTTCCATTTAGCCTGAATTTTCTTAATATCTCTGAGGATTTTGTTCTCTCCTCCCCCCACCAATTTTACTCTTGCCTCTGCTGCTGTTGTTTCTAAAGATGCATTTTATTATCAGAAGTTGCTTCTGAAGCTACTGCGGATCTTAATTACAAATCATTCTTTTTAAGGAGAAGGGCTTTCAGGTGCCATACTAAAGTTACCAAATCAGAAAAAAAGAAATGCACCAGAAGCAGTCCTCCCAAATAGCAGTTTTTCCAACAAAATTGCACAAAAATGGTGAGTGACAACACTATTTTTTGATTCATCAGCACTGCAGAAATATCTGCTCTGTGAACAAAAATAAACCCCCAGTAAAAAGTTGTGACCACCCCAGTGTGTGCTTGTGTGGACCTTGCAGTGCTCTAGGAAATCAGAATTGAAAGGGAGACCAGACCTCGTAAGGCAGCCTGTGCCCATGACGCCCAGACGCGCAGGCTGAATGATGAGCTCAGGAGACACGAATAAAGTTGCCACTTACAAATCCACGTGGCATTTGGGCTTCCAGAATGGCAAAGAAAAGGAAAGAGAGGCGAGAGGGAAAAATCACTCCAGAAATGAGGAGAAGATTCTTTGAGTGAGCAACTAACAGTTGGTAGAAATGAAGCTTCCTACTGGCAGTCAAATCAAATGTAGTAACAATTCAACGGCTCCCTGCTGCTTGCTGACAGCGTGGAGCCCCACACTGGCACAAACATTCACTTAAACACTGATTGCAGGGAATTGCCCTTTCCGCCAACGCCTCCCACCAAAGACAGAAAAGGAGAACCATTTCTAGAAAAAACCAAGAGTCCTGCTCCCCAGCTCCCTGCCAATGATCTCCTTGTCTTTCTGTAGCCCACTGGGAAAAAGTCCTCTGTTGGATGTTGCTGCAGTTTTATTGTCCTACTGCAAGTGGTGTATGTGTCTTCTCTTGCAGCAAGCACACATATGTGGACAAACACACAGAGGCACGCTTATGCACACATGCACACAACCAGCGTCCTGGATAGTGACTGAGTGCAATAGCAGCGAAAGAAATGGTCATTCAGGGGCATGTACTTTAGGACATAGGTCTTGTTCTCTCTCAGGTTTCATCTGAGTTACAGGCCAGTGAGGTTTTTATTTGAGAAAATATGTGTTTGATCAAATGGCAGGACTTCCTTAAGAAAGCAGGTAGGCACACCCTTTCCTTTGCAAGTAAAGAAACTGAGGGTCAGAGCGACTGAATCCATCACTGTCGCCCCACAGTGCTGGGGTACCTGGTGGTCAGAAGGCCGGGTTTCTGGGAAAGGCCGGATGTGGGGATGCTGGTGTAGTTCTTGGTTGTTTATTTAATCAGTTTCTTTAAAAATTGTCAGTAGTTGTAGGTAGTTTTCTCTACATGTTTGTTTCAATGTGACAAATCACAGGCAAGCCTTTCTGATCTGAAGTCCCAGGTAGTTGGTGACTTCTGCTGGCTTCACTGGGTGCTAGCTAAATGATCCCTTTTCATAAAGTCTGTTCTGCCTCCGAAAAAAACCTTCATTTTCATGGTTTGAGTGAAATATATGTGTCTATATATGTTATTTTCTCTGGCCTGCAATATGACTCATGTGATTTGACTTCAGCTTCTCTTTAACCATCTAGCTCTTTGCAGTGTTGTTTTTTAAAGAGCTCATAATGAGCTGATCCCCTCTCTTCCATGCCTCTCTCTACTTTGCTATTCAGTTGAACAACACCTGATACCCATAGACCCATATCATAACCTCTGCTCTCCTAGAGCACCCAAGGCCAGCTGTGTTTACCTCCAGATGTTAGCTACTGCAGACTAAGCAATTAAGTTAAAAGTATAAATAGAGTTTAATCATCGTCCAATATGGAAAGATGTGCTTTGTGATTCCTTACTGGACTGTGACTCTCCCATGAATACAGAATGTTCTGGAAACAACCTTTCTCCAGCAGTGTTTCTTCTCAGAATTTAGATTTTCTTACCATTAAGACACAGAGTTTCAGGATCCAGTTTAGAGTTCTACCCCAAGTGGCCTGGCCCTCCTTGCGGGTGGCAGCTGGTTTATCGTTCGCTTTCATTGCTTTTGCCATACATTTTTTTCTTGAGTCTAAAGTATCAATTTTATGATCTCAGTGTCCTTCTATCACATCCTGAAAGCATTCTTGTTTCCTCTTTGAGTGTAGCAAAGAGAAGAGGAAGTGGAAATTCAGGGAGCCTGAGCTTTCATTGACCTGGATTTGATTTGTGAACTCCATCACCAGAGCATGTGGGTAAAGCATATATTCGATTGCAGTTTATAAAGATCAGCACATAGACTTTCTGAGCATTGGATGTATTCTTTTTTTCTCCTCTAGCGAGACACAGTGAAGAGGTCTTCATTTAGCTGCCAGGCCCCTCCTGTGGCGTTGGATTTGTTTCTTCCTTGGCTGCTTGAAAGCGGAATTGTCTGAGTACAAACAAACTCTATTGATCCATATTTCTGTTTGAAAGACCAGAGATTTGTAGAAGTAAGAGTCTATTTCTTTTCCCCAGAAAGCTGACTACAGAGAAGTTCTGTTCAGGACACACTAATCTTTAAGACTGAAGAAATGCCACACTTAGCGTATATCTTAAACTTCATTTGGATGATTTGTCTTATGTCATTTTTTAAAATCCCATTTTCACCTTTCCTTCTTTCGGTGGTGCCCACCTCCTGCCCCGGGCTGATTCACTCCACCCTGGGACTAATGACCTGATCCACATGTGGCCATTTACTATCCACGTGGATTTCTCTAAAAATCCTCTCGCTCTTAGGCTTTTAGTCCTTGTGGAGTAACCTCTGCCATGTAAGAAATATTCTTAGGGTTTGGAGATAAAATGGTTATTTGGCCTCTGCTCTCTCTCCCTTTGAGCTCTTCACCAGACATTTCTTGAGATTCCCTTTTATCATCCATAGGTGTCATTGGAGTTAAGGGCAATTTTGAGGGTGTAGTTAATTAAACTACATTAGGGCAAATATACACACTTGTTAAACACTTAATTTGCCTCAATAATATTGATTACATGGCAGAAGTTTGTTTAAACAAAATGGTATTTCCCCCCTACTGGCACCGTTCTTGAATGCAGTCTGTATAATATCTAATAGCCATCATCAGTTAAGTATCATGTTAGTTATAAAGTAATGTCATAAGAATTGATTTGGACTTGGCAGTGGAAGAGAGCTCTCCCTTCAAAGTCGATGTAGATGATCATTCAGAGTTTTAAGCAGAATCGCGGTTCCTATAAGCTGTGTGTATTTTATAGACTTATAGCTGCTCTGTATTACGTGAGTGCCCATTATATGAAAGAAAAGCTCAGACAGTTAATTATGCAAAGCATCATGTATGCAATTACCCAGCATTATTATGCATTTAACACTTTTATTGATTTGCTGGTTGCTCACTTATGTATTTAGAGCAATAAACAAGAATGCTCACCCCCAGACTGAAATAGGTCCAAGAAAACAAGCTAAGGATAAATGACTCTACTAGGCGCCTCTGCATCAGATCGAATTTTTAAATACTGAAACTGTCAACAATCATAATGTGCGACATACTGTGATCTCATGGGACCAAATCTTTTCCCGTTAGTAAAGTTTATCAACCAGGAAGCACAAGAAATCATCTGGCAATACAAATGGAAGCACCTGCAGTTTCCAACATCTAAAATAGTCTGAATGACTTCATAAGACCATTAGCAGTGGCCTCGAGTTTGCATGGTGTAGTCAAATGGTTGCTGGTGCATTTATAGACACTTGCTAACACAGAGATACTTACGACACCCCTGGTCTTGCTGGCTTGCGTTCTCTTAATTGTGCATTTCTCTTCCCATCTCCTGGGCCTTTGTTCCTTAAAATGAATAACTCTCCATTTACCTCCCTTTGTTTTAGGGTGCAGGCAGAAGGTTCTACAGGTCTCTCTATAAGTCAGATTGTATGAGCATGAATCATGGTTTTCTTAGAATAAAGGGGTTCCAACAACAGGAGATTTCAGCGCTTACACCACAGTAGTCCACCCACCTAATGTCTGAGCAAAATTGCATGGGCAGCACCATTGGACTCTAGGGCCCTGGGAGTAGGTAGAGTTTTGGTGAGATCCTTCCTTGTCATTTTTGTCATTAGGTGTAAATTACATTTACAGGGCACTTCCCTTTCATTGACTGGCCAGAAGTGCATTGGAAGTCTTTCATTCACTGGTCTGGAATTCCCTTTTTTGGGATGTAGTGCACAGTCTTTTAGAATTGGGGAAACTTTCAGCTTAGCTAAGGCTCTGATCTATTTTTTCTGGAAGCTGGCCCTCCGTCCCCACCCTACTTAGCTTTCGTTAGCCACCCAAACATCAGCTTTGCAGGAAGCTGTTTGCTTACTTGTGTTCTTGGTGGAGTAAGTTGGAGAGAGTCTTTTATACCAAATGCATAAAGTATTGTTTAAAGATTTGAGAAGCAGCATTACCAAATCACTGTGGTCCTGTTATGCAGAGAATCTGTTCACTGAGATGGGTCTCTGCCTTTATTAAAGAAGGCCTAAAGTGATACAGAAGGGTGTGTGTTTTCATCTTTCTGATGACGTGGGTCAGCATCTACAATGCTTTCTTTACATTGGACCATCTCCTTCCGTTGGGTTAACCAGGCAGACCTTAAGATATTTCTTATTAAAAGAAAAAATCCTTTCTCTTCCTTCCCCAACTAAGCCAGTGTACCTTAATGCAATGATGATATGTTAGGGCCTGTGGTTGTCAAAGCATCGTATTACGGTGATGCCGTAATGACACCCTGTCTCTGTAAAGTAGTCATGTTTTCTCAAATCACACGTTGCACCGTTGATTTCTGACATGACACTTCATTCGGTTGCTTTCCCTTTCTTCGGCATCACCATTCTCTGACAATAGCAGCTGGTGCCCATTTCCTTACTAAGTGATTCACATTTTGCCACTTTACGAGAGTGCAATTAGTTGAAGCAGGGGAGAAAAGCCCATTGTGAAGAACATGCTTGAAGTTGGAGCTCAGGCAGCTAAAGGAGCTGCAGGGCTTGCGGGCTCTAAGCCTGCACCTCAGAGGGGTGTGTTCAGGGAGGTTTTCTTCCAAAAGCATTAAAACAAAACCTAAAGGGTAATAAAAGCTTTTTATTTTTTGAATGAAAGATATATAACTGTTTAATGTCATAATTTCAGAAGGCAGGAACTTTACCAAATCCTCATAGATTCATTCTTATTTTGAATAAGTAGTGATGAAGTGTCAGAACTTGGCAATCTTCTTGTCTTCCAACCCTGAATTCTGTTTCAGTGAGAGTTAAGGACTCAGGACTCATTCTTCTCTCCCCTCCCCTCCTCTCTCCTCTCCCCTCCCTTCCCCCCTCCCTTCCCCCTCTCCCTCTTCCTCTCTCCGCCCCCCACCTCTCTCTGTCTCTTTGTAAACTGCAAGTTTGTGACATCAGTGCCCTTAAATAAAATCACGAGAATATAAATTTTTCAAAGAATTTATAATGACTGTTGCTACTTTTTTCTGACTCCTAAAGATAAATAATATAAAATTGTGACTTATTGGGTCGTTTATTTAGCCTATCTGTCTGTTACTGATACAGGTACAATCAAAGTTTCTAAGATAATCTAGCCTTAGTCTAACAATCAGGAATGTCCAAGTAGCAAGTAAACTATATAAAATTCCAAGTATAAAACAGGGAGTTAATCAAGAATTTAGTTTCACTGAAATGTTAATAGTATATGAGTTCACGCCACATGACTATAATATCAGTGGTTGACAAATAAAAGGATTGGCTAAATGAAATCCCTCCTATGAAATATAGACCAGGGTGGACATCTACCCTTGTGTATGAAAATTCAAATTTGTGGCAACTCACTCAAAGTGATACATTTACCTGGATCTAGGTAGAATCTCTAAAGCTCGATAATTTTAGTTCACATTGGCTATAAATTTATGGATTATCCTCTTGTTTTTGGATGGTCCTGATTCTGGTACGATAGCAATTGGATCTTTGCCCCACGCTCACTCTATATGCACACACATACACATAGTCCAGCAACTTCGAGTTTTCTTTTCCTGATTGTTAGTGTCTGACACTTTAATGCCAGAAAGGCATGGAGCAGCTTCTCTGTGACCAGCAACTTTGAGTTTTCTTTTCCTGATTATCAGTGTCTGACACTTTAATGCCAGGCTTCTATCATTCTTTACATCATTAGTGATCATGTCCTTGGCAGGCTGGCGGGCCTCCTAGCCCCCGGCGCCTCTTTACTCTCTCTCTGGGTTCTCTAGCCACTCATGTCTCGGCTACTACTGCTGCTGCTGCTTCTGCTTTCTTTGGTCTCTCCTGGTGTCCTTGTGATGGCAGCCTTGTGATGTTGCCCTTATATGCCCGGTGTCTCAGCCCAGGTCTGCCCACTTGCGCATGCCCACACCCTACTTGAGAGGCCCACCATCAGGCATGCGTGGAGCACCGCAGGTGTCCACCATCAACACCAATGACGGGAGGGTGGAAAAGCCTGATCAGCTTTTCTCTGGCCCTACAAACACCAAAGTCCATTTTTACCCTTGCTGACTCTCAGGCAAGATTGGATAACAAGTCCCCATATTGAAGCAGGACAATCAGAATTAGCTGAGACATATCTCAAGCTGTGTCAAAAATGCTTTTTAGAGCACGGAAATTTCCCTGGCCTCAGGCAGACTGCTAAATCCACAGATTTGGTTTCACATATAAAAACAAAATGTAATTCTTGATATCATTTTTTTTGTTCCAGTTTATTCTCAGGGTGTTTGCTCAGAGACAGGTGTTTAGAAAGTTACCAGTTTTCCTTGTGCTTCTGAACAAGTCTCTTAATAAAATAAGGACAACTGCACCTAGGCTTTCAAATAAATATTTCTTATAGCTTTCAACACATGTTATTTCTATTCATAATTCTTAACTGAATTTAGATTTTTATTAATCCAATGTGACCTAAAATTTCTGCATTAACAGCACAATGTGGAATTGGGCTTATTCTCTTTGGTTACAGATAAAGCCATCATCTTGAAAATGGCTCTTTCTGACAAAAAGGTATTCTTTGGAAATAAAGTCTTATTCACTACATTCCTCTTAGAGTTAATGTGAATTTTAGTGCCTCTAATTTTAGATTGAAGTGAAGTCTAGAATAAAACCCACCAGCTGACAATTGAATTTATAGATAGTTGTGAATATTTCAGGCTTGAATAATAGAGCTGTAGAATTTCAGAGACAGAGAGGGAGAGAATTAAGACCGCTGTAGTTTTAGGGTATAATGAATTGGTGTCTAGGAAGTGTTCAGTGTAATGAGCTAAGTAGTAATTAGGAGACAACTGTGCTCTTTCAGAGGTTCTGTTTCGGTGTCACTCCTACCCCAGGGAGGGAAACTCCACCAGGCAGACCCGTGGCCAGTGTGGTGGCTCCTCCAACCACGTGACACTCGCGGCTGAGCTGTAGATCTGTGGTCTCTCCTAAACCATCCCTACCCCCACTTGCTTGATTATTCCTTTTTTAAATTCAATGAGCACCTTTAAAAACTCCATTAACTTTAAGATATTTCTGCACTGGGTTGTAAAGACATACCTGAGTCCAAAACCTGCTTTTCCCCTTCTTAACTATGAATTTCAGAAAATTGAGTGGCAGCTGAGATTCTTTTGCCTGAAGACACAGCTCCCATCCAGGGGCATCACGGGGATGAAGGGACACACTCTCTGTAAAGTGTAAAGGTCAGCAGCTGGCACACAACACACCCAGTTTTTCAGGGATTAGAACAACATGCATTTGAGACATAAACTTGTATTGCCTTGGCATATAACTGTTCCATAAGTGGAAGGACAATCTCTGACCTTGTTCCTTAGTTAGGAGCTCTGCAAATTTTAGAGGTAGGTGGGAAAAAGCCCAAGAAGAAAATAGGAAAGAAATTGAAGATGAGCCAAGAAAAAGGATGGAGAGAGAGGGGGAAAGAGGATCTAGAGAAATAGCTCTGGGTTGCAAGCATGCCGCTCCAGGCATTGCTCTTCTGGAAAGAACAAAAAGAAGTGTTGCGTGGCAGGGCAGATGGCGAAAGAGTTAATTGTCATCACTGTGAGAAATTCAGTGCCAAAGCGAGGAAAGGGGAGCTACCATGTTTTAGTACCCTAATAACTTCTCACTCTCGCCTGAGATCATAATGTATGTGCGAGCAGTCCAGTAATTATAAGGTAATAAGTGAAGTGGTGGTGTAAGTGCTCTAAATTAAAAGGAATTCACAGGGCTGCTGTAAGTCAGCGCCGACCCGCTTTCTTTCAAACGTTGACTTGAGGAAAAGTGCTTAGCCCAGGGTGCAAGCAGGGAGACAAGGAGAACGATCTATTAATTACCATGCTCATTAACAGTGACTGCACAGCAGCAGCAGATGCGGGAGGGAGCGCGCCCAGGTTCCGGCTGGGAGGGAAGCGCTGTTCCTTCACTAGTTCTTGAGGAAAGGACAACACACGTGGGTGGGCAAAAGCCAGGAGGTATTTTTGTGGCCCTCTCCTTCCTATTTGCTTTCTTCCTATCTTGACGTGACTTCACTTTAGAAGGCAGAACAGAATGGCCGATGTGAAATAGATGTGCTAAGAGGCAGATCCTTACTTTGCTTTTTAATGCTTACTAATGAATGCTTTGCTCTCAAATGGACATTCCCTGAAAAGAAATGCCATACTTTTTCTTGACTTTAAGGTAACAGAACAAGTGGGGGAATGGGACATGGTGGGGGACCACGGACTGTGTACAGTGATAAAACGTCATGTGATTTATAAGTGCAAGAGGTCTTTGCCTGCCTTTGGAAATTATTCTGTGACTACTCCCCCAAACTCTAGTAAATGACCATTTCCCTGCGGGGTTCCCATAAATCACCTTTCCACTGGGAAGCAATTATCAGGGTATTTTCCTCAACTGTCACCTTTTCTTTCTAGAGTGGGCTCTCAGAAGGTGCTGAGAGAGTTTGCTAAAAGGGGTTTTGCACTATGGTGAAGGGGAATGAAAATCAGACCCATTATATCTTCTCATCTAATTACCTTTTCAGAAATTTAATCGCTTGTGAGCCCAACAAAGAAAGAGGGTCAAAATGTTTCTTCTAGATAAGAAAGATGTTTTGCCAGATTAGATATGCTTCATCATATTTCCCTTCAGGAATTGTGATGTTAAAAGACTAAAAGAAGAGAAAGAAAGGGAGCACCAAAAATCTCATTATTTCTCAGGACAAAGTTTGATGCATTTCTCCCTTACTGAAAATAAAGTGTCAGATGCACAGACCTAGGGTATACTTGAGGCTCATGGGTTATTTTGATATATCTGGTAAACAATAGCAAATCACACACACACAAGAACACACACAAGCACACATACATAAACCTACACACATAAACACAGGCATAAACATGCACGGACACATACACACAGCCATGCATTCACAAACACACACCATCACATGCACGTATTTATTCATCAGTGCTGGTAATCATTTCATTCAGTTTCATGGGCTCTAGGAAATAATCCTAAAATATTGGCCAGCACTTCATACTTGATATCTTTCTATATTGCAAAATGGCTATGAAATAGAGCAATTTAAATAAAGAAGTAAAGTGATTGAGGCCATTTTCCCTATGTGTCTCAGTCAGATCAATAAAGGACACAGTTATGCTTATGGAAGCGTGCTGACAAACAGTAATTACAGAGTTGAGGAATCCTCTGTGCAGCCTTGAAAGTAAAAGTTTGATTCTGCTTATAATAAAATAGTGGTGGCATCAGAGAGAAAGTGGAAGAAGAATAAGTAGAGGCAGGAAAAATGCCTTTTGAGAAATGATATGTCCTTGGAAAATCGCTCCTCTTCCACTGATAAATTCAGAATCTGAAGAGTTGGCTTAGATATTGACAGAGATTCTCCAAGAAAAGGGGGAAATAGAGGAATTGGACCCATTAGAGCTTCTTTATGGCCCATCTGGGTACTTCGATGTAACCCTGTCATGGCTTTATGCTGATTACCTTGTAGAACAAGAGGTATAGACCAGAGAATGAGTGATGGGCTGTCCCTGACTCTTCAGAAGCAACTCTCTCACAGTGCAATTCTTTAACATAGGAATTCATTTTTTTCTCCTTCCTTCCCATTCACTGTTACCTGAGTTTTTTTCCCTGAGTCTCTACCTCTTTGGTTTGACACTCTCTCCTTCTCTTTCTCCCCTTGTGTTGTGTCTCTCCCTCTATCTCAGGCTTCTCTGCAGAATGTCAAACAAAGATCGACACATTGATTCCAGCTGTTCGTCCTTCATCAAGACGGAACCCTCCAGCCCGGCCTCCCTGACGGACAGCGTCAACCACCACAGCCCAGGCGGCTCCTCGGACGCCAGCGGGAGCTACAGTTCCACCATGAATGGCCATCAGAACGGACTTGACTCGCCACCTCTCTACCCTTCTGCTCCTATCCTTGGAGGGAGTGGGCCTGTCAGGAAACTGTATGACGACTGCTCCAGCACCCTGGTGGAAGACCCCCAGACCAAGTGTGAATACATGCTCAACTCCATGCCCAAGAGACTGTGTTTAGTGTGTGGGGACATCGCTTCTGGGTACCACTACGGGGTCGCATCCTGTGAGGCCTGCAAGGCCTTCTTCAAGAGGACCATTCAAGGTGAGTGGTGGGCCAGTGGTCCCCTACCCTTTTCTTCTACCTTCCTTGACCTTGTTCATTAGTCCTAGTTCTTATCCTTGCTGGTTTTCCCCTTTATTATTATTGTTTTCACTTTATTATTTTTATTGACATCTACTTACATTGTAACATCATCTAAGTTTCAGGTGGGCATGGCTCAGAATCGACTTGTGTGCCTACACAGGAAGGTCACCACTAAGAGTCCAAATTGCTCCTTCTCCATCCCATTGTCCCCTTTGTCCTGATTGACACGCCTCTTCTCCCCCTTTCCCACAGGTACCACTCATTGGTCTGAGTCCAAAAGCTTATTTTCACACTTGTTAGTCAGGAATTGTAGTATTGTTTCTATCTTGAGTAGAGAGTAGGAATAGATTAAAATGGATAGTGGAGAGTTTATAAAATAAACTTCACCCACAGATAGGCCCTCTATCAATCCCACTTTCACTGATAAGCTTTTAGGATGGAGTAATAATTATCTTTGGGTGGAGTTCAGAAGAGCAGAATAGTTAGTGTAGCCCTGTGTAGCAACTGGACTAATGAACACTTTTACCTCTTCGGTTCTTCTCAAGATTCATGGAAATAATAAATGTGGCAGACACATGCTTCCCAAACTTGGGCACCCATCAGATATACTCATGGTAAAATGCATGTGCCACCTGGCCCTGCCTCCAGAGTTTCTGATTCAGTAGATCTGGGCTAGAAGCTTGAGAATTGAAATTTCTAGCAATTTTGCAGTGAGGCTGCTGCTGCTGCTGGTCCAGGGCTGTACTTGGAGAAACTCTGTTCCTGCCACATTTAATCAACTGCTTCTTCCCTGGGATTGGAATGAATTGCTATAAAATCTCCTAAATCATATTAAACAATAAAATATGTTTCCGATACATATAAGACATACCTAAACCTCTGCAGATCTCCAGATTTATAAATAACATTTCCCACAGAAAATGTAGAAAACTATAACTGAAATTTACAAATGTTCTTTTGAACTAGTTATCTACGGAGCCAGAATTCAACACACTTAAAAAGCTGTGGAGATATAGTCCCACAGAAAGTTCTATTTCACCTTCTTGGACACACTTTTGAAGAGAATAAGGGAAGGAAAACACTGTTTTCTGAGGATCCACTGGGTACCTGTGATGCCACCTGCTCGGGGGTTTGCAGAGGTGTCTTCTAACAGCCTGGCATGTGTACCAGGGGGTCTTCCCACATACTCGTGCTTCTCAAACTTGTCAGCTCACTGGAATCTCCTGGAAGCGTTGAGAAAATACCAATGCCAGTGGTCATGCCCCCGAATTCTGAATTAATTGACCTTTTGCATGGAGAGGAAAGAAGGCTATTTGAAAACTCCCTCGTTCAGGCTTCATTAAAGTCGTGGTCGAGCACCAATGTGCTGTGCCCAGCTCTATTTCCAGGCTGCTCAGCTGTGCTTAGACCAGCAGGATCGGCACCACTCAGGGTTTGTTGAAAGTGCAGACTTCTAGCCTTCTCCCAGATTACCTCCATCAGAATCCCCGGGGCGACCCAGCCTTCGGTGATGTACAAGAACCTCCAGTGATTCCGATGCTCACCCACCTTGGGGAACCACCCAGTAGACCTGCTGGTGCTGATTTGCACCTGAGCATTGCCATAGCTCTTGCTGGACATGCAGAAGTCAGTTTTAAAACATTGTCAGGAACTGGATTTCAAAGGGTGAAATAGGTTATGTTGCTTAAACTCTAACTCTTCTGAAGGTGATTCTGAAACCCTGAGTAGGAAAAGATTCATCTCCCACCCTCCTTTTTTTAGTGTCTAAAACATGAGTCTTCTCAACCAGCGGCACTGAAGATTCTGTGGTGTCTTAGGCCACACGATAGTTTGCAGCTTTGCCCACTTGCCTTTTTGTTATCTGATGTGTAGTTTTCTTGCTTTGTGGCTGAGGAACATACAGTTAAAGAGTTTGCTGACTGAGTTTATTTAAAGTGCAATGTTTTAAAGACTCATATCATTGGATGGAGATTTAAGCCTCACTTTTGTTTATAGCCTTTTGTAGGTTTGCAAAGAACACAGGCCAATTTAGGGTGGAGTAGGTACATCTATGTCTAAATATCTTGATAACTGAAACTTCCTGTTTTATGGGCCTTATTGGCAGATTTTATTAGTATTCTCTTATAAAAACTCTTCATGTCTTGGATCTTTCTATTCTTTATTCTCATCTATTTTGGAGGTTTTCATATCTATTTCATGTAATGTGTAAGGGTAATATGAATGGAAAATCACATGTAAAGAGAGTGAGTAGAAACAATAGTGTTTTAATATGCAAAACTTCCTTTTAAGTTTGGGCATTTCAAAATTCTCTTCCGAATCCTTATCAATGTTGCAAAATAGGAGAATGACAACACACTTCAAACCTTTAGGTCCTTAGCAAGCCAGTTGTCCAATAGGATCAGAACAGTTCTGTTTGATCAGAAATCAAAATTGCGAGCAATTTGATTTTGTGAACTCAAGTTTACATCTCTCTGAGTCTAACCACACAAAGATAAGCAGATATTTTGGAATAAATTAAAACGTACTGATTATGCTGCTATAAGTAAGAGGTTTTCATTATGAAAGTCACTCTCGCACTTACTCAACAAATATTTATTGAGACCCTACTATGAGCCACACAGCACGCTGGCTTGGAGTTTTATATTCTCAAATTTTCTTAACGCGTTGCTCCCAAAGTCTTGTGGATTGAGATGAATACTTCCTACACATGTTTCTTGCCTTCAAGGGATTTCTAATCTTGGGGTGGGGGCATGGATTAAACTCTCTTGTCCTTAGTGTATTTCTAAAGGTAAAACAACTATGTGAGAAAATGATCTGGTAATTGTTTAAAAAAAATCATGATAGCTTAGATGTTAATAGCTATGTCATATTTATTTACTGAGCAATAACTGGGATAGAATAATTGGAATTCTAGGCCTGATTATTCCTTAGGATGCTGAAATGTTACCAAGAGCTTAGCAGAGCAGAGCACAGGGTGATTCTTGGCATTGATGTATGGAGCTCCGTTTTACTCCATATTGGAGAGAGCGATTTGCAGGGATTTTCAGATGAGACAGAGATGTCACTGTCCAGATTAGCACTCTGGACTTGCCCACCTGGCTGCACTTGTAGCTGGCAGCTGGGCGGCGCTCAGTAAGGCTTCCCCGCTAGCTCCATCAGCAGGCATCACACCATACTGCTTGCTTAGTCCCCAAAAGGCAGTGAGGCAAGTAAGGGGATTAAACTGTGAAAGTATAATGTAATAATTAGGGTGGTAATTGTGAGAAACATTGGAACAGCCCCTCCTTTCTGTGGCCAAATAGTGTTCACCACTGAGCTCCAAAGATGTTGAAAAGTGGCTAGTCTCTGGTATCATCAGTGACCATTATTCTGATGTGTAGAACCCATTCTTTGCCTGGAGGCAGCCTTGGAGCCAAATTCCCCTTGACAGATAGTAATCTCCCCCTTCCCTTCCTGAAACCTCTCCAAGGAATAAGGAGGGATTAGGAAAGTCTTTCTACTGTCTCACAGCCCTTCTGCCAGGACATTGTGTAAGTGGCTCCGCCTCACCAGGGTTTGGTTCTGGCTTTACCAAATTGGTCAAGGCATGCAGGCATCTAAGGTGTAGTCACAGGGGATGTGCCGCTTTAGGACCTCCCCTGTTACAATCATTTATTTTTATGACTGGTTATAGAATGTGTCATAAATGTAAAGTTTAAAAGTTGAACAAACTACTCCTGAAATTTAGAACCTAAAGAACATGTACCCATGGGTTTATCTTGAGAGGATAATGAAATTGTTCTTTTCAAAGCTGAATGTGGTATTCCTGCAGTGAAGGGCAATTAATCATAGATTTCAGGGAAAGTCAGCCAGAAAGGTCTATATTATTTATTGACTGTTTCCACGTTATCATTGGAAAACTATTGAATTAGGTCAACATTTACTTAGGTAAAAGTGAAGGGGGAGGGGGCTGCTTGTTTGTTTGATTTTTCCACTGTCCAAACACTTTTTACATGACTTTTGGCAGTTTTGCCTTATCTGAGAGGCTAACTGGGACTGCAGATTTCATTTTCATTCTCTAGGTTTATTAAATCTTGAGTGGGTGACATTGTTATTCTGATTTATTTTTAATTCTAGCTTTTTCCTCAGTTCATAAATGAGTATTTTTTTAAACCTTTTCACTAAGAATTGTCCTTAACGCTTATTCAGGATCAAGAGAAGGAAAGTAAGTTTATACTAGACACACTTCATTTATTTAACACAAAAAACACACAAAAGTTTTTATTTCTGTATAAGAATATGAAAACTGTTCACAGGCAGACTGAGGAGTACCCCAGGACTCCCCAAACCTGCATACTCTAAATGGTTCTGCCATCCCATTCTGAAAGAACTTTAATAACAGAGTGCATAGAAAGAGAAGAAAGGATAGTAGTTTCCAATAAAACACCCAAAGTTACCTGCTCTCTTGTGTGTAAGTGCCAGCTAAACAGGGTTGGCCCAAAACAGGGTCGCTTAAGCCCAAAAGTTTGCCACCTTCCTGCTGGCACAGGACGGAGGCTAAAGGGTCCTACAAGTCTCAGACTAAAGAGACAAAATCAAAATACAAGTCAAGATAAAGGCTGCCATTGTCAGTCTTCCCATAGGCCTCTTACCAGTTCTCTGCTAAGTGTCTCCATGTCTTCCAAGCCCCTGGTGCACGTCCAAGGCTGAAAAGCTAGTGGGACTTCTTATTCACATGTCTCTCTGCTCCACATTTTTCCTCTGTGTCCTCTTCTGAGTCTTCTTCAGCTTCTTCTCCCCCATCAGGTTCACTATTCATTAGGTAAGGCAGGGGACGTGGAACCTCCCATTTTTATCACACTATTACAAAATGCATTTTATGCACACACACACATTTGTGTGGCTAATATAACAATTTCAACTCTTCATTTTCATGCTACAGATAAGGTATTACCTGCCACACCTCCTCTTTTGAAAGGAGAAAATTACAGTCATGCTTTGCTCAAAGTCAGGGGTACATTGTGTAAACGTCAAGGAGGATAATCACACAGACCTGGATAGTGTGGCTGCCTGCATGCCTGGCTTGGATAGCGTAGCCCATTGTGAATGTTCCCCATCTTTCACCACAAGTTCGATAAGTGACGCATGACTGTACCTGTTCTTAATATATGGGACTAAGAAAAATTCAATTCATAACATCATGACATTTAGAGTCATATAAACCTGGCCTAATTCTCAGTCATTTACCAGCATTGAGACCTTAACTTCTCTGTGCCTCTGTGTTCCAGTTGGAAAGATTAGCTGAGAGAATGGACTTCAAGTTACCTGCCCAGCATAAGTGCTGCTAGATTATTGACTTTGGTGATATTGGCAGTATGGTTGAGGTACTCAACACAGGCAAGTGAAATATTCTAACACAAGGCGGTGTCCTTGACACAAAGGGAGAAGGAGCCCATGACCTTCTTCTGTACACAGCTATCAGCCTGTTCTGAGTCAGTAAACCCTGTGTTCATTCCTTACTGACTGGTCCCATTTTATACTAAGAAGGCATTTGGTTGGCTGACTAAGTCTTCAACTGGCTTTGTTTCAATTTCTGGTGCTCAATTAACCTTCTATCTCTGGATAGGAATTGGGGTGACTCAAAAAAGGAGCCCAAATCTTGCAACTTGATGCTCACTTAAGCTTCATGTGTGGGGTTTAGGAAATGATGAGGCAGAATGTCTTTGCAGAGTAAGGTGTAGGAGTAACTGCTGTGGAAAAAGTCCACACTGAGCCTTTGTGGCACGTGAGACAGGAGAATGGTGGACGCCCACATACTGTATCTGTCAATATTTAAAAGTATATGAATCAAGATAAGAAGCTGTGAGGTAAAATATGTTTAGTGCTCTTACTGGGAAGGTATACCTTCTTTATGGCCCTGACGGCCAACATTGCATTTTAAATTCTCAGACTCATAGGTAGGTTTGTTTCAGAAAAAGGAGTGGAAGGATTGGCAGTCCTTAGCCTGCAGCCCAGTCCATTTCTCTTCCTCCTGCTATGTCCCATCATGTTCTGTGCACAATATAGACACCCCTGCCTGCATACCCAGGGCCCATCAACCCTTCCCAAAGCTGCCCTTGACCGTGCATGGTCCTCGTCATGTGCACACCAGAAGAGAGGTCCAGCCCTGGCCACCTTCCAGAGGATGGACCATGAGAGAGGTCCATGCCCCCACCAGTGGTTTCACCAGGGAGTTTATGGGTCCTAGGTGCAGGGGACGGTGGGGCTCAAAGGGGTCAGTTCTCACGGGGTCTGTCGCCTTTGCTTACTGACGGGCCCCTTGCACGAAAGATGGCTTCTAAAGCCTGTGGCTCTTGTTATCTGGGTCAACAGGGGCACTGACAAGAGGCTAAATCTCACCTGAAATGTGCGACAATAATGTTTAGGCATTTCCTGGAAATGATGTGCCAAAGCTGCAGCTCTACCTGTGGATCAGATGCTGCTGAAGTCTCCTCCAGGGATGCCTGACTCCTTCCTGAAGCAGATGGTATAGCTCTGGAGGATCTTCCCTGGATATCGTATTTTCTTTGCCATCCTGTGCTCTTTTAGTATTAGAGTATTAGCAACCCTGGAGGAGATAAGAATTTCAAACCAGAGTGTCTATATATCATATAAACTTTCCAAAGGAAGACAGTAACATATTTTCTATTTCAATAGTGTTTGGAAAAATTAGCCCAACTTATAAATGGCAACTCTAAAACTCTAAAATTAAAATCCAAAACAATATGCAAACATTTAAATTGACTTGAAGGATCACTGTGATTATCAGTTAGGATGCAGTATTAAATATTAAGGTAATATTTTCAGAAGAGATATTCTCTTGATAATTCATTTGCTTAATTCAAAGCTTGCTTTTGTTTTTTTTTTTTTTTGCTTGCTTTTGTTATAAATTGAATTGACTTGTAACTTTTTCTCGCATTTGATGTTGGTTTTGTCTGATTTTTTAGAAAAATGCATTAATTTTGCCAAGTTACACATGAGAAATATTATTCTATTCCCATTATTTTAATTGTTGGCACCACTGTTATTTTAATAGTAAAACTTAGTATTGCACTTTCCCTGTTGGTAGAGAAGATGTGAATGGATGCTTCAGGAAACAGCATCACTTGCAGTTTCATTTTTCAGTTTGACTTCACTGGACCCACTCCTGTGATAAATGAGTCATGGTCCTTTCTCATGGTTGCCTCTGACTTTTCAGAATTGACCTGAATTATCATTACTTCTGAGGTTGCTGGAGAGCTGGACAGCAGACTTTCCTATAAAGAACCAGACAGTGAATCACATAGAATCTCTCTGAGGTTCGGTGGGTCACTTGCCTTCTGTGGGTCCCCTATTCTGCTTCTCTTCCCTTTTGAAGAGTATCAAAAGCTGTCTGAGCGTGGGATCATATAAAAACGTGGCTGGGGCTTGATTTGACTGCAGACCATAGTTTGGGTAACTGCCCTAGAAGAAAACTCTCACCTTTCTTGTAAACACCCTGAACTCCCAAGGTTTTCATGTCAGAGGACTTCTGAGGCCACTTTGTGTATATAACATTTGTTAAGACTAAAGGCAAGTTCTCTCATGATGACATTTTTTAGTTTATTATCTGTTTCACAATCTTCATTTTTTTAGTGATAAGATTTTATAATCTCTCTACTGTTCATGTATGTGTGTGTGTATGTGTATCATCTGACTAACTTTGAATTTGTGGGGTATCTGAAACCCCTCATAATATTTAAATAGTCACCTCACACTTGTTAGAACACTAAAAGAAAAAAAAGGGGAATGGGAGAGAGGGAGTGAGAGAGAGACAAATAAGTTCTTGTGGGGAAAACAGAATCAATGTAAATTAAAACAAAAACACTCAGAATATTTGGTAAAAGGTTGCCCCTTGGCATGTATAAAAGAGCAGTGATTCCTTTCAGAGATGAAATTCCATAATTGATCTTTGATCAAGGAAAAGAAAATAGACAACTTAAATACTCATTATATTTTGTCCTTCAGATGTTAGGGATACAATTTGTGATACCAAGACCTCTGGTGCCTGCTACATGCTTATTGAACACACCTGTGTCTCTGTTACTGTGCTTTACAAGTCATTTGAAATGGGCACATCATAGTAACCTTTGTCTGGTAGGGGACAGGTTATGAGGCACTCCACAAGGAATGACAGAGTGGAGGGGAGTGACTTGGGCCAGAATTATTTTTTCTTCTTTACTGGGAAAGCCCTGGGAACTGATTCATTTTTCTGGTAAATTACTGGATCAATTAGATAGTATCCCAGGTCAGATACTGTGTGGATACTGTATGGATTCACTTTCTTTTGAAGTGACAGGATCTTAACATTGTTAATGCCTAGTCACTAGCATTCCCCTATATAATTTGAAGTTTTACATAAAAGCAAAATTAGGTAAAGGATGCCAATAAAGTTTTAGAGTTTATGCTAAAAGTAAATATCAGCTTATACTGAAGAGTTTATTACTTATTATTTTAAAGTTTGTTTTACTTTTTTTATTATGGCAAAAGACACATAACACAGTTTTCCACCCTGTCCCTTCTCACGCGCACAGTACGTTAGTGTTACTATATGAGTGCTGTTGTGAAATAGTTCTCAAGAACTTTCTCATCCTGTAAAACTGAGACTCTATATGAATTACTCAATAGCATCCCATTTCCCCTCTCCTCAGGCCCTGGTACCCATCAGGGTCTTTCGCATTCCTTGAGTCTAACAATTTTAACACCTTCCATAGCTGTAGTCATTTAGTGTTTTTCTTTTTGTGACTGGCTCATTTCACCTAGCATAATGTCCTCATGTTATACGTGTTGTTGCATAGATCACGAATGCTTCCTTTTTTAGGGTTGAATAATATTCAGTTGTAGGTATAAACTGTAGTTTCTTTGTTCAGCCATCAGTCGACATTGGGTTGTTTCTGCTGCGTGGCGATTGTGAATAATTTAATAACAATCGCAATGAACACTAGTGTGCAAACATCTCTTTGAGATTCTGTTTTCAGTTTTTTGGGATACATACCCAGGTGTGGAATTGCTGGAACATACAGTGATTCTCTTTTTCGTATTTTGAGAGCTGTCCACCCTGTTTTCATAAGGGTGACCCCATTTTACATTGACATTGCACAAGGGTCCCAACTTCACTGCATCCTCTCCAGCACTTATTAGACTTTTCCCTAATAAGTGTGAGATGATGTTTAAATATATGTGTTTTTAAAGATTTGTTTATTTATGCTTATAAGAACTAGGGTACAGGCCAGAATTGTGGGGGTGGTGAGAAGATTCACCAGAGACAGCAGAGGGGTCAGAACAAGTGGATGGGCTGAAATGCACTGTGGAGAGCAGCAATGGGCTAGACAGGAGGGGTCTGCTGCGTCAGGTGGGTCGGCTCCCTGGCCAGGGATCAAACTTGTGCTGCAGTGGCTGCATATTGCTTCATAGTGCTGCACCTTAACCCCCTGTACCACCAGGGAGGCCCCTGATGTTTAAATATTTTTGAGGAGTTTCAGATAGTCTCCAAATTGGAATTCCTAGTCTTTTTCCTAAGACTTACCCATAAGTAATTACATATGTGGATAATGTAAGTAGTTGTTGTCACATCTTGCATTTACTATAGTGTCCAGATACCAGGCATAGATGAGAATTTTCTTTGATTTGTCATAACAATAATAATGGCTATATTAGTTTTTACAGTATGCTACTCATTGTTCTAGATGCTTTACATTAATTATCTATTTATTTTTCCATTAATATCGTTGCACTATCTTATTTCTAGATAGAGAACCTGAGGTGCAGAGAAGTAATTACCTAAACACAACTGTGTCTAAGGCACTCTGACCCCAGAATGTGTGCTCTTCACCCCCTCATTAACCTTGCTCGCATATACATTCTAAAAGATTTTAGACCTGAATAATTCTAGACTGAAATTTTCTTGAGAGCTTTTAGTTCATGGGCAAAATTCCCCATCAAGTTGTTAAAATGCAGTAAAAATGGGGAATTCAGAATATTCCCAAAGTCATGATTAGAAGATATTAAAGGTTTTGAAAACGGAGAGTCACAAGTAAGTCTTAAAAAGATTATTTTTTTGAAAATTCTTTTTCAGAAATCCCCTAAATATGAAGGCTGAGAGTTCCACACTTGAAATCCACCGTATTGGTTTTCTGTCTCAGTCGTCTGCTTTCTTATCTGCTGATCCTCATTTCACCAGTCAAGATTTTTACTTGTTAGTCTTAGATTGATCCTAAAAATGTACCTCCACACCCACCACTGATAACACTTCCCTACCTCTTCTTGATTTCAGGAGGAAAGAGGCTTATTTTTCCTCCTGTTTTGGAGGATGAATGTCCAGTTACATAAACTCTGTGACCATGACAGAGGGCAGCTCAGAATCGATCTTTTTCTTATGAGGCTTCCTAGACAGAAGGAGAAAAACAAATATGAGCCTATATGAATTGATCTGTATTTTTAAGAGGAAAAAAGTTCTAGTCATTGAGATTTAATGCTGTTTTGTTTTGGTTTGAATCAGCTCCAGCTCAAAGACACAACTGTGTTTTTATATGCTTTTTTTTTTTTTTTTTTTTTTTAATAAGGGCATGACTGAGTAANTATGTTTTTTTTTTTTTTTTTTTTTTTTAATAAGGGCATGACTGAGTAATCCTAGAGAGAAAAGAAGGGAATTTCCTACCAGGAAATCTTGAAATCTTGATGTAGAACTTAGAACTTGAAATCTGAATGAGCCTTTGAACAATTCTGAAAGTATACCCCAGTCTACCTTCAGATAGCTATTGTTTTAGTGAAACGTCAGTGAAGTCTCACTTTACTGAGGAAGATCAGAGGGGCAAGTCCAAGATCCTTCAAAGGCAGCCTCTTGGCCAGATTGTATCTTTGATTACACCATGTTTGTTTGTTTTTTGTTTTGTTTTGAAGATTTATGCATGCATGAAAGAGCTGGGGTACTGGCCAGAGATGTGTGTGTGTGTGGGTGGGGGAGTTGGCTGGGGCGGGGGAGGTGGGTTGGTGGTGAGAGTATTCACCTGAGACAGAGTGGGGAGCAGAACAGGCAGATCAACTGAAGTACAGTGCTGAGGGGAGCAGTGGGTGAGACAGGAGAGATCTGCTGCGCCATGTGGGTCCCCTCCCTGACCAAGGATTAAACTCACATTGTAGTGGCTGCAGAAGCCCCATAGTGGAGCGCTCTACCCCTTGCGCCACCAGGGAGGTTCATGTTTGTTTGTTTAAAGAAAACATTAGGCTTCCTAAGCATGGCCACCTTTTCTCAGTTACCCCTTTGTTTCCAGAACTTCTTCCTGCCCCCCAGGGTCTTCAGATTTTGTTTTCTATGGATAACAACTTCCAGTGGTATAGACAGTTAACAAAATAAAAGCCCTCCATTCCTATTCTTCTCAGATGTCACTAAAATTTCTCATTTTTAATATTTGTTCTAAACTTGAAGTAAGCTACTTTCCAGGGTTTTGAGCCAGAAAGGAAATAAGAGGTAATGGATGTTAGGATATTTGTTTTTAGCTCTGTAGCCAGGACCATGTGTGCTCTTTAGACCAGAGATCGGCAAAGCAAAGGCAGGTGGTGGAGTTCGGGAAGCTGGGTCTCAAAAGTTTTGCTAACGAAAGTTTTATTGGAAAACCCTGCCCTTGGTTTGTGAATTGTCTGCGGGCCCCTTTGTGCTTCCACTGTCAGCTGAGAAGTGATCCCACAGGCTGGGTGACCTGCAACTGGAAATATTTCCTCTCTGGACATTGGAGAAAAAGCTGTGAACCCTAAATTCCATGGCACTGGTCCAGGAAGCCTTCTGTGAGGAGGAGGAATCCCTCCTCCTCATCTTTCCTCAACATCAGACAAACGCTCCCTTGCCAGACCTCCTCTGCCCCTAGGTTTTCATCTCTCTGTTCTTTTTATACTTTTCCCACCTGAGGACATGCAGGCGCTTGTCTGCAACACTGTCATAGCAGATAACTGAGGGACACAAATTTAATTTTGGAAGCCTTCATGCATTAACGCTACTTTAGATCACTGCTTACTCTCCTCTGGGCTTTCCCTAAATCCTGCCAGCAGCTCTGTCTGACTTCTCTGGCCCTTGGGGGTAATTAGTTATTACTCTTTTGCGGATGTTTGTTGCCGCCTGCATCTCACAGGTGCCTGCTGATTTTACAGGCACTCAGTACAGTGCACTGGAATTCCGCTCTCCCACACAGGCCATGAGAGTCCTCTGCCCAGTATCTCCTTCCTTTCCTGCAGATGACCTGGGCTCCTCCAGAGTCATCTTCACTCTCCTCCTGGCCTCACCCCTTCCTGAGGGTAGTTAAAATGCTGTAATTATTGTGACACATCAATGGCACTGTTTCAGGGGCTGCGTCCGTCACCCCATTTCTATAGGGTGGTTCTCAGTGAGGATCCATTCCCACTTCTTTTTGTAGGTAGTGCCCTCCCTGGTGGCGCAAGAGGTAAAGTCACAGCATTATGAAGCATCCGCAGTCACTGCAGCACGAGTTCAATCCCCGGCCAGGGAGCTGACCCACATGGCACGGCAGGCCTCTCCTGCCTCACCTGCTGCTCCCCTCAGCAGTGAATCCTCTCAGTCCCTGCACCTCTGGCCTGCATCCCAGCTCTTGATTGCATAAATAAACTAATCTTTAAAAAGTAAAGTAAAATTTGTAGGTAGAAAGAAACAATACATAAAAGTTGGTGTTGGTACCAAGTACAGTGAATTTGGGGTTTAGGGTTAACTCAGATACACACCTTTCTTTTATATATATATATATATATAAAAATGTCTAATTTTTATTTATTTTTTAATTTATATATATTTAACATCAATTGTAATCCCCATGTATTCTCCATCACCATATCACCAGTGCACCATCACCTCAGTCCCCCGTGCTTCCATCTGCCCTCAACTCTCCCCTCTTCCCTCCCCACCAAGTGTCCACAATTTGTCCTTGTCTTTTCATGTTTGGTTTTTGTTGTGTCTTTATTGTTGTTGTTCTTATTCCTTTTCTTGATCCTTATTTGGTTCCCTTATATTCCTCCTAGGGGAGGAATCATCTGGTATTTTTCTTTTGCCTTCTGACTTACTTCGCTGAGCATAATCCCTTCCAGTTCCATCCATGTTCCTATGAATGCATCTAGTTTTTCATTTTTGGTTGCTGAGTAGTATTCCATCGCACACACCTTTCTTAAGGCAGTGGTATCCTTAGGGTCTCTTAAGAAAACCTGTGAGTAATTTCTCCTCTTCCATGGGGACTTAAAAAACTAAACAGAGTAGCCAAATATATATGGGCCTCTCTGGAAGATGTCATCACATCAAAGCTGAAAACAGTAAATCAACCTACCTGGGCTGAGAAATATTTATTTTCTCCATTTTCATAAATGAGTGTAGATTTATTATACATTTATTCCCTTGTACATGCATTTTACAACACACCCTCCTTTCTCTCTGTCAAGAACAATGGCATTATTTTGGGATCTTCAAAATGCATTGTGGACAACCTGACACCTGTTGCTTTGGTGACATGGTCTGTTTGGTTTCTGTGGAATTAAACTGGCCATAGACCACAGGGGGACAGAAACAAGCTGAGGGATTTCTTTGGGAGGTGTTGAGAGATTCCATTCTCTGGAGGCAACCCTAGCCTCTCTCACAGCTGCCCTTGCGCCATAAGTCTGACAACAGCCAAAGAGCAGGCCAAGAGCCACCCTTCACCTGCTGCTCCCAGGCATCAGCGTTTCCTCTCCAACCGGCAGCAATAGCAACAAGGGCAGCTACCCAAACACCCGCTCAGTGGATAAGAATTTCAGTTTTTGTTTCTGTTCTAAATGAAACTCGATTCATTACTTCTAAGAGAATCATCATCATGAACAGACATTGACTCTATACCACCTAGGTTTAAATCCTGCCCTGGCACTTGGGAGCTTACAATTCTGGGTATGTAACCTCTTCTCTCTGTGCCTTGATTCTCTCATCTGCAAAATGGGGGCTTGTACCGGCAACATAGAATATCTACTAGGCAAGCATTTAATATAGATGCTGAAATGTATTGTGTTGGGTGCATGTAAGGAGTGTTTGACTAGATATAGGGATATTTGAGGCATTGTCTTTTTTCTGCAATTAATTAGCATGTTTTCATGTAAAGAAGGTTGGTGATTACAGGGAAGTCAGCACACACTCATGCTGCATCTAGTCTAGACTGAATCCAGTTTAACAGCCTATAAACCTGTGGTGCTTTGTGCCAGATGATGTATTACAGGTAGATTGCTTTCAGTCTAATTTATTAATATTAGGATTTTTTAAATGACTAACTTGGACTAAACATTAAAATGAGGGCATAAGGCACAGAAAATCAAGATTGTAGCTACACTGTGTTTCTGTGGGCCATGGACTTGAGCAGACACTCTCTCAGGCAAAGGGGGTTCCCAGGTGGGTATTTCCCTGCTATAAAGGAATCCACAGTTGGGACAGGAGGTGACAGTTTGATAGACACATGTAGCAAAGTAGGTTAATTGCTAAGAGAAGGACTCACCTGAAGATGAGTGTGAGATGAAACAGTTGTACCCCTATGGACCACTCCCTCAGTCTGGGGAGTCCTGGGGGAAGAAATGATAGAAGCAGCACAGGGAGAGGATCAGCAGGAAAGACAAGGCTTCTTTCTGGCACATGGAGTCATCAGTGTGGGTGTTAGGTAGGAGGGTGGGAGAGGGTGTGCTTGGGATAGGGGAGAAACTGACCCACAATGGTGGCCCGAGATCTTGAGGAGCTTTGTAGATGCTTTACCTCCAGTTGTGGTCACACCTAGTGATGGGTAGTGGATGAGCTGTGTAAAGCATCGACACGGAGTGTTGGTCCCTGAAAATTCAGTTCTTAGGCAAATTAAAAATAATGTGTATTGTACTTCTTTCTCTCCTGTAAAACACAGCACTGACACTGGGGGTGTTTGGGAGACAGAACCCTTTTTTGGCTTCTCTGAGGGAACAGTGTGTTCATTTTCATGTCCTTGCATAAATCTGAGGAAGGTTTTTTAATAATATTCTCAAACATCAGATTTAGGTCTCAGAATCAAAGTATTTAATAGTTGATGGAATCTTGCATGTTTCTCTACTTTCCGCTCAGAAGTCAGAACAGGATTACATATAACTGTAACACCTGTAGTTCATGTCATTCTTACCATGTGATAAAACAGGTAGGATAGTCCTCTTTCTACTTTAGTAATAGTTCAAGTTGACGCAGATAACAAATGGCAGAGCTGGTGGTTTGAACCCCGATCTGCAGTTCCCTCTCCTCCCTCGCTCACTTACTCTTCCTCCAGTGCTTTTTCTGAGCTACGTGGCAGATAGTATGCTAAGTGTGGCCATACCATGCACATGCAAGCATTTCTTTCACTTTCTCTTTAAGATGAATTCCTCATTTATTTACTTGTTTATCTTCCTTCTTTTTTCACATCATTGTTTATTTTTGAATGGTATTTGATCCCCCCCATGTGTAGTCGCATAATTCTCCTACCACAATAGCACCCACCCGCGATCCATCACCACAGTCCTGTGCTCTTCCCTCTCTGTTTTGGTCTCTCTCCTCACCCCCGCACCCCCCCAACACATCTTGGATTGATTTCCAGCCAGCAAATTTTGTCTTTTTCTTGACCCTTTGTTCAGTTTCTCTGTATTCACTTATAAGTGAAACCATCTTCAAGATGAACTTGTACAGTGCCCTGTATTCAGTTAATAGTTGGGGTATTAAAGCAATAAAAGAATGTTTGTAAATTTGGGGGCATCTGAGGTCAGATATGTCTTATTTAAACTGGAAGCGAAATCATTTCCCCTGTCTTTACAACACTGCTATCCTGTGAAATTGTTTTTCATTCAGTACAAGGCGGGGTGGCCTTGAGGGCAAAACCCAGTGCTGGTCTTGGCCTCCAGTTTTGCGACTTGGCTCAGGGTTTACAATTCAGTCCACTGGTAGCTTTCTCCCCCAGCATTTGCTCATTTGGGAACCAAGGCTGACCTGGAGATGTAGCACACGATGACTCTCCTAGACCACAGTGTGATCCTCGGAATTTGATCTATGGAGCATTAAAGAATCAGATCTCAAAGGATCTTTTCTATGTCCACCTGACGGTCACCTCATTTTTTAGAACCTAGAGCGGCAGCATAAAAGCAAAGAATTTCTGCTCTGACGAAGCTCATGTTTGAAATTGCTCTGAGAGGAGTTAGCAGTGCCTCTCACTCACCCTGCCCAGGCACAAGGCGTCATCACGTGACTCCCACGCTAAAAGCCACAACCTCCATGATGTAGCTGGCTTGGCAGACCACCAGACCTGCCGTTCTGAGGCTGTTTGGGGAAGTCCTCTCTTAGAACCTGAGTCAGGTCTTCAGTGACGGCAGGTCTGTGTCCTCTGAGGAAGATTTAAATTGTAGTCATGGCCAGAAATCATTTGGCATCATGTCTTGTGATAAAGGGGGCAGTGAAATGTTGAGGAATACGAATTAAAGCAAATTTTAATTCTCTCTACTGTCCCCTTTCAGCTGGAAAGTGACCCAGTGGCAGTCTGAAAGAAAGCCACAGAAAGTATTTGAGCAATCCCATGGGAATAGATAAAGTGTCCCTAGGCAACTTACAGAAGCCTAACTGTGGGTGTGTTCATTGTGGGGTGGGGGTGAGTAATAAGGCACCTTTAATTTATATTTGTATTGATGGAATTATGACCATTTTTTATAGAGATAATGTAATAAGTTAATCCACATTTAAAAATCCAAGTTATATAGAGGGTGGTACTTCTTCATTTCAGGTGAAATGCAGTTTAATTTCAGAACATAGCTAGAAACAAAGGTGCCTTAGATACAAGACAGAAAAGAAAGGAGTCACCTCTCACCCAGTGGAGAGACCTTTCCTACTATACAGGAAATAGGATTATTTTCTTTCATTCAATTTTTATGGTTTAGGACATTTAAAACAAAAATACTACAGCTTATTGCCTGCATGTTCTCAATGCTCTGTAATTGTATGTCCAGGCGAATCCCATTATTTTGAAATCACTTCATGTTGGGAAACAATTGGATAAGCCCTGTTTGGAGTGCCTGTTGGGTCATCTCAAGCCATTTGGTTTTGTTAATAAAATTAAAACAATTGAGGGAAATCAAAAGATGCTTTCCAATTGGTTTTCCAATTATGATGTCTGTATGAGGAAAAAGAGGGAACCGCCCAGAAAGCACATAAAGCCAAATGCATCATTGCTCGGTGTGAGAGATATGAATCGAGAGTCAAGATTTGACATATATTTTTATTTTGAGATGCCAGGCTAATTTACATCATTCAGCCCTTTCACAGCCAAACTGTAAAAGTCCATTAAGTGACTGAAAGGAATATACAAATTATCCACTGGCACTCCAGGCTGGAGCTTTACATACAACCTGTTATTCTATCCGCCAGCTAGCTGCAAGATTCTATTAAGCGGTAAGTGAGAAAATTATATTGCCTGCAAACTAATTGTACAAAAGACTCTGAAATAAGTCATCAGAGCCCAGGACTTTCTGAAAAGCCGCCAGGAGATATTATAAATTGCTCTATCATTCTTGTCAGCCTGGTTTAAAAACCCAAAGCTTCCATGTTGATTTGGTTCCTGCAGCCGCAGAGCTTGCCTCCCCAGCTATTGACAAAACTGGGAAAGTTCCAGCCGAATCATCAGTAGCTGCCCAATTCAGTCCCTGGTGCCATCTAACAAATGTGTCCCAGAAAATAGCAAGCTATAATCCAAGAAAACGCCGTGTCTGAAATGAAAATCCTAGACTGTGAACAATAACTTCTGCATCTTCCTAAGCGTCTGTCCAGTGTTAACATTCCAGGTGCCCACAGTTGCTAGTGGAAATATTTTTGTCTAGTTTCCACTTTTCGTGAATGGAAGGAAAACAAGTGCCCCATAGAGATGATACTGTCTACTGGGAGTAATATCTCTGAGCCATTACCAAAATAGATGGGACAGTGTTACCCAGGTGCTTGGGGCAGCTCATTTTTAGGATAAAATGCTTTCTTTATCGAATAGAAAAAGCACCAGGGAAGGTCTTTCAAGGGCAGAATCTCTGTAGACGCTCACATGGATCAAAGGCTGTGTTGGGTGAGCAATCATAGCAAACAACAGTGAACTAAGTAACTCAATAGGAGGGCTTGGAAATTAGAGAGACTTTCCTCCAGCAAATAAGTTCTTTAGATTGCTGTTGATTTGTTTTTCATGATATAAACCAGTATTACTGGGGGAAATCAAGGTTATCGTTTGTATATGCCAGGACAAGTTGACGGAAACATAGCATTTGGCTGAAGGATGCTTGATTCGCCATAAACATTTTCTATACATGTAAGTTACAAATATATCATTTATGAAGTAACACGAAGGACCACTCTCTTCTGTCCTTTGCAGTGATTTTTTTTTTTTTTTTCAGTTAAAGTGTTGTGTTTCTTAGAGCTCTAGGAAGATTCCTTTACCCCAGTGTAGTCATTTCTATGTTGGTCACAGTATACTTCAATCATTTGCTCCTCTGTGAGGAATTTATTGACTTGCTAAGCAGTATCTTTGCACGCAATTGTGTGCTGTGCATGCCAATCTGAACCTAAACTATTGTACCGTACTCCGAGTTGTATTGGTATCTGTTTGCATGTCTGGTCTTTGCTGTAAAGCTGAGGACCTTGCACATGATGCAAAACTGCAGGCTTGTGATGAGCACTGAGGAGCAGCAGTGAATAAGATCAAGCTCTTCCCTCAAGAATTCATGCTAAGGCACTCTGAACAGTTTCTCTTGACTTTACCTTTCTCTGTCATTGAGGAATTATGCAGCGTAATGGTTAGAGAGGAAGCTATAGTATTTCTTTCCAGGGGATCTGAAACTCTCATGTGGCCACTTAACAGTTTCCCTCTGGTTTTGGAAGAAATTTAAAAATCTTTACACATTTGTTCATGAAGAAGTCATTCATAGATTTAGCGACTATTATGAATGGCTCCCCCTTTCTCTCCAGTGTGGCTCCAATTCTGAGGGAACCTAGTTTGTAAATAATAATAACAAATGTTATCATGGGATAAAAGTTGAATATTTTTTGTGCTGCCTTTATTTTCATTTTATTCTTACCTATTCATATCAAGATGCGTTTTTATTTCCTTTAAAATCCAGTGTTTTTTTTTTTTTTTCTTTTCACACTTCTACTCCCCAAAGACAGTGTATTTTTGGTTTTACCCTTGATGATATCTCCCTGTTTTGCCATGCTTTTCTATTTTTGTTAAAGCTACTTTTCAATGTTTTTAGGGAAAAGAAACGCTTTCCTTCTACTTTTCTGGATGACTTGTGGAATGGTTTTCCTTGTGTTCTGAATTTTGTTTTATGTTCACTTGACTCTGTGGGTACTCCCGCATTACTGCACCACAATTGATGTTCACAGAAATGACCTTGAGATAACAAAAACCATTGTTATTTGAAATCTGTTATTTTACTTATATGCTACTTTTCTGTGGAGGATTTCTATAGTACATAAAAAATGGCCATTGCCTCCAGGATCTTACCATCTCTTGGATAATATGCCTGCAAAGAGGTATAACAAAATATGGCACATCTGTATACAATGAGAGTCCATAAAAAGATAGGAGAACCAAGAAACCATTTTCTGCTAGGATGATCTGAGAAAAATTTTCAGGAAATATTTGAATGGAATTTGAGCCTTGGAAGTAATTTGAAGTGGGAAAGAAGGCCTAAGATAGATCATTCTCAGAAGGAAGTCTGAAGGACACAGCAAAAATGAATAAATCAAATCGACTGCATCAGAAAGTTCATAGGAGGTCGTCATTGTAACATTGCTGGAAAAGTAAGGGAGAATTAGAAGGGGAAGGACTTTGCTAGCCTAATATTTTATATTTCATTTACAAGGCCATAGGAATCTATTGATTTTCTTTTTTAATTGGGCTGGTGACATGATCACATAATCAAAGAGTTTGTCGGAAGAGGAACATGGTAGAGGAATCAGCTGGGATAAAGGGGACAGAACAGACGAGAGTGGCCATGGGTATGAACTGACTGGGGCCTGAATTATGTTCCTGTCGAGTGTCCCTTTTGGAGGATGCAGATATAATTTTTAAAGAGGAAGAGAGATTCCTTTGAAAGGAAAGGTGATGACTGTGAGGGATCCAGGAGGGTGGGTCATATCCCCATAGAAATTTCCAGCACTGAGTGGGTGGGAAGTAATGCCAATGTCTGGATCCTGGGAAGTGAACAAAGCATGACTTCACGCTGACTTCCAGGCACAAAATTGTTATGTTTTTCTTTCCATCCAGTCATCCTTCGGCTCTTAGAAAGCAAAAACTGTGTCTTTTTCAATAAGTGTAGGGAAGGCTATGCAAAATGGAAAATTCTGGTAGTAGAACACTAATTAACCCCTAGAAAATTACTAGCAACACTCTCTTGAAGCAAAATAAATTTTCAGTGATGGCTTGAGAAACTCCACAGTGTAAAATGGTTCATCTGAAGTTCAGGTTCTAAGCCTTTCCTTCTCAGCCATGAGCCAGCCAGTCTGGTTCTTTTGAGTTCTCCTTGGTGTTCCAGCAGTATAACATCAGTGATATTGCCGAGGAAGGTGACGGTGTATGCTTCTGCTGATATAATTAATATTACTCTTACTATTAACCTTTTATGTTAAAAAGTAGCTGCTTTAATTATTACAAAAGCCCTGAATTAGAATGTTAATTTAGTCAAACAGTTTTGATAGGCTTATCTGAGTTATAATGCACAACCCCCTTTATTTTAAGTCATGCATACTTAACTAGTTTTCAGGTTATAAGTGGGTAGGTATTACTTCCTGTTGAATTAGCAGTTGCTGAGTAGTTGAGTCTTTGTACAATCCTGCAATCCACTAATGTGATATTTAATGAGGAGACATCAGTCTAGAGAAAGGTAGTCAATATAAATCAGTGTTTACAAAGTGTGATTAACTCTGAAATATTTCATCAATGTTGCGGTCCCAGGCAGACTCTATGCTAATTACCAGAATCTGCGCATGTTTCAGGGGACTTGGATGGACCCCAAGTATTGCAAACATGGAGCAGCAAAATTGCAATTAAGCTCGGACCGTCTCTGATGACAATTTATGCATTTGGTGTGATGACCTCCTCCTTCCCAAGAGAGCAATAAACAGAATGCATTTTCATTAAGATACTAATGCACTTAATCACCAGGGGGAAGGGTTAGGAAGTAACGAAAGACCTTCAAGCAGGATGTGACAGAGCTGATAGGGGAGAGAGGCTTTATTTTAAAGGCAGCTTCTGTACAAAGCTATAGGCAGCCCCAGAGCACAGCCCACACACTGTCATTGACACTAATTGAAAAGACGTCAAGCTAAAGTTTGCCTCTTCTCCTGATGACACACTTATTTCAAATGTGTAGATAGTGACATAAATGTTGTAAACTTTAATATAAAAATGTTAATTTTATAGTGGCTTATTTTTTTATGAACTTCCATGGTGCTTGAGTGTTTGGGGTTAATTTTGTCAGTAGTATAATGAACACGATGGGATGGTGATGACAGCGATGGTGACGATCATCCTCATCGCCATCTTCATCAACAAACCAAGTGCTGGACATAGAACTGCATTGTGAGACTGGTGACTGGAGAGGTGAGAACCATGTCATTCAGGCCCTGCCCTCCAGACACTTCCTACAAGATCCCAAATCTACCTGCTGGTTGCTTTTCACAGTGAGGTGTGAGCAGTTCAGTGTAAGGAGAACAGTAAGATCTATTTGAGCATTGGTAACAACAACAACAAATCCAGAATGGATGTTGGATAAAAGAATACAGTGTTGATAGCTTATGTTTTTCTGGAAATAATCTGCTTTGAAATTTCTTTTGGGTCCTGAGCTTCTGGAAGACTGTACTTGGCAAGGGTCTCAAAGGCTAATTTCAAACATAACCTTCTGAAAATCTTTACCACGTGTCATTATTGTTCACTGCATCCTCGGTGGTTGTAGCTCAGCATCCAGCTCTCTCACAGGCAGACAACCACAGGCAGAAAAGAGCCAGAAGTAACAGGGTTGATGTTGCCTTTCGGATGCTAATATGTCCTCAGTCCTGAAAATCTAACAGGTTCCTTTTTTCCAACTCTTGTGTTTTAGGTAATATAGAATACAGCTGCCCAGCCACGAATGAATGTGAAATCACAAAGCGCAGACGTAAATCCTGCCAGGCTTGCCGCTTCATGAAGTGCTTAAAAGTAGGCATGCTGAAAGAAGGTAAGGCAAGAGACCCAGCTGCAGGTCTGGGATGGTGGTGGTGGTGGTGGGGTGTGTGTGTGTGTGTGTGTACAGTGTGTGTGTGTGATAATTAACATAATTTTTCCAAAATCAGGAAAGGTTGGAATACAAGTAAGTGCCCTGAATCTGACCACAGAATTTGCTTTCTTAATTTCTGAGACCTCCTGGCTAACTGCTTGGCATCAACAGGAAAGGACAAGGTAGGGCCCATCATATGTGTAGCTAAGCTCACACAGTATTCTTGCAAGTTCTGATTTTTCCATCTTTCAAAGTTGCAAAGCAAAGGATGAAGGACAACCAAGAGGCTACTCTAATTGTAGGTTAGCTTTTCTTCTCACTGAATAAGTTACAAAGAGATTTTGTCCCCCTATCTTCACCTAACAGATAAAAATCACCTATCTATCTATCTATCTATCTATCTATCTATCTATCTATCTATCTATCTATCTATCTATCTATCTATCTATCTATCTATCTATGTATCTCTATGTCTATGGTATATGACTTGGTATATGGTATATGGTATATGACTTGATGTTCTGGTATATGTATATGTTGTGAAACAGTAATCATAACCAGTTATTATATCCATCACGTCATGTAGTTGCCATTTTTTTTGTTTAATCTGAATTTTAAAGTACTCTTTATTTCTTTTATAATCTTTATCTTTTGGACTCATTTTCTATTATAAAAAGTTTATAATAATGATACTCATCTGCTTTCAGTTGAGAATAACAGCCACAAATGAAAAAGTCAGATTGTAGAATTCAGTCTTCTCTTCTACCATGTCAGCTCTTCCACTACATCAACTTTTTCACCATATCAACTTCTCCACTGTATCCACATTCCTTAATTATTTGAAAAATGCTGGCTGTTTTGTGAAACTAATATTCTAATTTGGAGATAGAGAGGAATTGTTCTTTTATTGGGAGACCTAGATTGAGTTATTGTTTTTTATATGTGTCTCTGCACGTGTATCTTTGTACATACTACCTTTAGATTTCACTGTTTTCTTTGAAAAGTCTGCCAAAATTCATATCAGATAGGAGAATTTCATTAAGTAACATGGTCAACAAAGTTTGAAAGAAAATTAGGTGAATGAAATATTTAATTGTAGAGCTTCTGTTGAGTCATAGGATATGTTTAGATCTTGGCATTAGCCCTATGAATTTGTATATTGTTGGTATTGGAGAGGTCATATTTTTTAACTTTTAAATCCAAGTAGATCCCAGTGTTGATTCTCCAAGAATGAAGCAGAGCTTCGATTAGGTGTGACATTGCTAGATCTTGTCGTTTTGCTTGGTGTATTCTTTTTCTTTTTTTTTTTTAAAGATTTATTTATTTATGCATACAAGCACTGGGGTACAGGCCAGAGGTGTGGGGGGGTGAGAGGATTCACCACAGAG
>JAGFMF010011638.1:5782218-5893393 GCA_019455555.1 Galemys pyrenaicus | reverse complement strand
GCTCCCCGCTCTCTGTGGTGAATCCTCTCACCCCCCCACACCTCTGGCCTGTACCCCAGTGCTTGTATGCATAAATAAATAAAAAATCTTTAAAAAAAATGTAAAAAGGAAGTACAAAGAATGGAAGAAGGTAGATATACACCATACAGAGAAGCAGAAGAAAGGATAAGACTGGTGACAATGTTATATTGGTAAAGAAAATTGGAAACGGGGAATACTTTGCTTTTTAACTGTACAGCCTTTGGCAGTGTTTGGAATTTTCACAGTTAACGTATTTTACATTTTTAAGTAATTTTCTAAATATTAAGTTCCTTCAGACATCAGGCACCATTTTAGACTCCACTGATGCAAAAGTTTCAAGGAAATTATGATTGCTCTTGCTAGAGAAGGTCATACAAAAATTTCCAAAAGGACAGGTTTTTTCTTAAGATTCATGTTTATTTATGTATGCATTCAAGAACTATGGTATAGGCTAGAAGTGGGGAGGGGACAGTGAGAGGATTCACCAGAGACAGAGTGGAGAACAGAACAGGCAGAGGTACTGAAATACACTGCCGAAGAGAGCACTAGGTATGACAGGAAAGGTCTGCTGCACCATGTGTGTTAGCTCCCTGGTAGGAATCGAATTCATGCCACAGTAGCTAGCAATAGCTTGATAGCACTGAGAGTTTAACCCCTGTATCACCACACAGGCCCCCAAAAGGACATTTTTGTCAAGAGAAAACATGAATCAAATCTAGCACTAAGCACCCAACCTACATGAAGATGAGTTTCCTTTAGTTTGGACAGTGGGGGTCACTTCCTGTTTTATGGTGGGAAACCTTATCTTAGTAATTGCCTTAAACCTCTATCCCTGAGTCACAAACATATTTTAAAATATAGGTGACTGATAATCATTTTTGGTCTTAATTATATTTATGTTGTTCCTTAATTGAAGCCATAGAGACTCAAACTTATTTATGTGCATTCAGAAAAACTTTGAAAGAATTTGGAAATGCAAATCCAAACCATAATGAGATACCACCATAAGGGTATGGAGAAAAAGGTACCCTCCTATACTATTGGTGGGAAGGTTGACTGTCCAGCCCCAGTAGAAAACAGTAGATTCTCAAAATATTAAAAGTAGATCTGCCATATGCTCCAAAAATCCCACTCCTAATTATCCAAAGAATGCCAAAAACACTTGTTTGAAGGGACATAGGCACTCCTGTGTTCACTCCAGCACTATTTACAATAGCTAACTTATGGAAGCAAGTTAAGTGTCTAAGTGTATTAGAAAAGTGTGGTATATATACATGGAGAAATATTACTCAGCTATAAAAAATGAACTTTTGCCATTTCTAACAGCATGGATGAAACTAGAGGAGATAATGTTAAGTGAAATAAGTCAGAAAGAGAAAGACAAATACCAGGTGGTTTAATTTATATGTGAAATCTAGTAAAACAAAACAAAAGTCAGACAAAACCAAACCGATAAAAAACCCTGGAAATTTGACTTTGGAATTGAAGCTATGAAGTAGGGAAGAGGATTGAGGGAAAACAAATGCAAGGAGTGAGCATAAGGGATTATGGTGCAAGGCTGAGGGTACCTTGGTGGTGGATGTGGTGTGCTGACACCCATCTGAAGAGGTGTGGCCCTCTGCCTTTGGATCACGCGCATTGTTTTATACCAATGTTGTCTCAATAACCCAATAAAATAGAATTAGGTCAAATATGAAAAAATAATCAAATAAAAAAATGCTGCTGTCTGAGAAAAAAAAAGTTGAGAGTTGAGTAATCATGATTTTTAAATGACAAATCAATTTTTTTAATGTTACAAAATAAACTGTCAACACTTTATATTTTTGTATTCTAGGTTTGGATTTTATTTTTAAAAACTAATGTTTATGGAAATATGCCTCCATTTCCAAGTAGACACAATTTTTTGATTAGTTTGCTTTTGCTGCTCCTCTTTACCCAGCTATTTGCCCTTCCAGGTTTAAGGAGGAAGTAGACAAAATATTTCCCCTAAAAAATGTTCCCTACTGTGGTTTTCAAGCAAGACCAATCTGAAAGGGTGGTTAGAATGACTGAAGAGGTGTGAACTGTTAATTAAACATAGTTGGTGAAAGTAAATGGGACGGTGCTTATCTATAATTCACACCTCTTCAGTTGCCCTTATCAAGCCTTTAGAGGGTCTCTTTTCAAGGGAATTGCTGTTGTGGCTGATATACTAAAATAATAATTTATTTTCCTTTGCTTCCTTATACCCACTTGGATGGAAAAATACCAGTCCTCTAAGTTCCTCCCCTCCAAATAGAAAGGATGGGCTAGTTGTGAGTAAATACGAATATTCTCTTTCTTTTGTATGTAAAAAGTGCAGTGAAATATTGCGTTACATCCTGCATATAAATGCATCATTATGTTTTGCCATCTCCTTGGCTCAAGTCTTGCCTTCTCAGCCTGGAGAGAATGATACCGTCTAAAATGTATCTTTATGGATGGAGAGGGATTTCAGTCCCGTGCACTATGTCAGAGATCATGATGTAGTAAATCTATTCAAATGTAAACCTGTTCAATTCAATTACCAGTCCATAATAAAATTTGCTGCTACAACCCCCGGGTTGACCACAGCAGTCCATACAGGCTGATGGCACAGCAGGTCTGGAAATTGACAGACAAAATCTATTTAAACAAAAAACAACATTAGTTCTGGAATCTGAAATGAAATCAGATTTCAACAGCTTTGATGGGAGCCTCTTCCCTTTAACAGGTATTTTTATTCAACTAGCCAAATGCATCTTAGATAAAGTACTGCCTGAGGGAAATGAATTTTTCATTAAATGCATAGTTTATAGAAAATGAGACTTTTATGCTTTTATAAAATAGTAATTTTATGCTTTTATAAATAGTAATCCTTAATTTTATTGATTGGCATGTCTACTAATCATGTGGGGTCCAAGAAGGAAGGGATGACTTAGTGGGTAAACAAAGATGCATCATCACATTGTGCATAATTGAATGGATTTTCAGATACAACTTCTCATTGGCACCAGAATTATATCTGGATGGACTAGGTTTAGTTTTAACATACCAATTTTGGAATAAAAATAATTACTGTCAACCAAAGAAGCAATTGTGTGAGCAAACAGCAAAACAAAACAATAAAGCAAGAACTTCAAGAAGTACAGTTTGAAAAATGATAATTTGTACAAAGCCAAGGGGTGGCACTATTTTGCATCGTGAAATCCCCTGCTCCTTTTCTGGGCTCTGCTTGGCTGCTGAGCCAAAGGAAGGCTGGGTGGGCATTCCTGTTTGGACACTAGATGCACTGTGTGCCAGAGGAAACCTAACTATCACAAGATATCTGCTCCCGACACCCCCTTTTCATTTTTTTCAGGTATTGCTTATTTGAAGGAAAAAACAAGAACTAATCAAGGTGAACCTATAAATCTGGTCAAGATTTATTTTTATTTTGATCTCTCGCCTTGGTTATTTAAAGCCTATTGCAGGACACACTGATTCCGTTTTCTCTCCGTCAGTGGCAAACAGAGACATTTTATAAAAGCAATAATTATTTTATTTATGTATGGAATTTACTGATCAAAGGACTGAGGAGCTTCTGGCTGTTTATGGGCATGAGGGGCTTCGGCTTGGCAACTCAAGTATTTTCCCTTGACTCTTGCAGCTAGAACAAGAGTCCACAGTGATGCAGAACATTCTGTTCCCCAGCCTGGCCAGCCTGCATGCCAATATGTGCATGAATGAAGACAATACGCATGAAGCAAGGCACATGGAAGACAGTTTAAATTTAGTCATTTCATGCCAAGAAGGGGTGTCTTTGATTGTGCCTTGTAAAAAATGTATTTCCATCACCTTTGAAATGGTGTTAGCAAATAATAGAATTTTCAAATTAAGGGTTGTTGTGAATATTCAGTGAGGTTCTATAGGTTGGGCTCTTAGTCCACCATGTGGCCAAGACTAAGGCCCGGTAGTGACAGTTGCTGGAGGAAGCAGGTAAAGCATCGGGTCCAGTGTACTTGAATTCAAGTTTGGCTTTACCTTCTGGACCTGGGCTGAGTTTATAACCCCTAAGACTTAATTGCTTCGACCTACTTATTTACAAATATAAGAGTGAGGATAGAAGTTGCCTTGTAAGTTCTTTGTAAAAAACAAAGGAACAGATGTCCAGGCGGGGTCTGGCCCACCGTTATCAAGAAACACTGAACTATAGAATCTGGATGTCATATACCCTGGGAACTTGCTAGACTAACCCATATTCATGTAAAATTGCTTATTCTTTGCAGTATCAATGGTTTTAGGTGTCCTTTCCAAACTTTTTATAGAAGCACATCAATAGGTGACAATGTGCTTGAAAGTTTTACAAGTTTAGAAGTTTAGTATTTAATATCTGACCTTAGGTCAAGCAAAGAACATGAATTGTAAAAAAATGGGAAAAAAAGGAATCTGAACCAAACTGAAAGTTTTACCAACAGCATTAAGATCAAGAATGTTTTTAATTGTTGGCTTGAATTCAGAAAAGAGAAGCTACTCCTTTGTCTACTAATGAAAACAGACTAATCGGGCCTCCCTGGTGGCGCAGTGGGTTAAGCAACGCTCCATGAAGCAAACCGCAACCACTGCAGCATGAGTTCGATCCCTGCCACCGGCCAGGGAGGGGACCCACATGGCGCAGCAGACCTCTCCTGCCTTGCCTGCTGCTGCCCTCAGCAGTGTGTTTCAGTCAGTCTGCCTGTTCTGCTCCCCGCTATGTCTCTGGTGAATCCTTTCACCAGCCTGGACTCTATCCTGTACCCAAGTTCTTGTGTGCATAAATAAATAAAAATCTTTAAAAAAATGATACAACATCTACAAGAGCACTGCGCCAATATGGAGACAAATACTTGCAGTGATGATGATGATCACTCTGGTCTTAAGATCAGAAATAAAATAAGAACTGCGACTTGACAGACACAATGCTATGTTGTAACTTTTGCCTTAATTGAGTAACTCTTTGGTGCTTTCCATTTTTCTAGAAGAGTGGAATTATGCTATTTTTGTCGAAGTTATCAAAATAAGAGGTGAAGAAACAGTTGAGCAATTTATCCTTAAATTCGTAGGAAGTAAAGTATTAAAAAATTGATCTTTGTATTTTTTTAAATTGAGGCAACATTGGTTTATAGCACTGAATATATTTTAGGGGTAAGGTTCACCTCTCTTCAAATGTATGTGAGCACACGAAGCCCATCCGGGCATCCATAGTCCATCCTTTGGAACAATCCATCAGCCTTTCCCTCTCTGATAACCTCAGTTCTGCAGTCAGATTCCCAGGGTTGTTTTGGTTTGGTTTTCTTAGGAAGTTAAGTCTTAAGTATTTTCGCCTCCTCACACTCCCTATTGTCTCTTGTTAGAATGTTGAAGTATAGTTAGTGGAGTTTTTATTTGTGGGCTTCTGAAATCTCATCACAGATTACTGTATTGCTACCAGACAGATTTATCTGACATGTTGTTGTTGTTATGTTTTTAAAATAAAAATATTGACATAAATGGAGAAGAGACAGTTTATATAATTTCAAATGGCTTCTAAATATTCCCTCTGAGGGAAAAATGAGTCACTTAAACAAAACAAATAGCATAGTTAATAACCACAAAAATGTGGTTTTTATTAATAACCACATTTGCTTTCCATATTTGATTTGACATCTTTCAAGTAAATTTCTATTACAGAGAAGCCTAGTATTTTTCTTCAGTTACTGAAAGTCTAAAAAATGTGAACACTATGATTCCAGGTAGTGAGTTCTTAGGATATGATGGAGTTGAGTCCTGCTGTTCAGGAAAACGCCAGAGCAGAGCTGAGAAGTCCCCATGAGTGTGGAAAGGGCACAGGACATTAAGGTTTCATCATCACCTTAAAACCTCACCCAGTCAAAAAAGAAATAGTGCCCTGGGTGTCAGATTCTCATTAATTCTTGGGTGAGGTACCCAAGATTCTGAGTTTTATGACTTACCCAAGTTCCCATTGCACATGACGTGGGAAATGGGATCACACATAGGCTTATCGTAGTCCCAGGCCCATCCTGTATTTCTGTTGAGCTGTGGTCCAGCCTTACCGGACAGGGGAGCTTTCCTGCCAGCCTTGGATCCGTTGCCCACAAGCTCAGCACAGCAGTGCAGGAGTGGCAGAAAGTACTCATTTAGCACTGCAGGACACAGGCAAGACTCCTGATGCTCACAGGGAGAAGTAGCACTAGGGTGGTTCACAGGGGATGCATATTTAGGTGACAACCTAAGAAGGGGACTCTTCTAAGGATTCTGGGTCTCAGAAAACCAAACTTCTCACCTGAGGTTTGATGAGGTGATGAGGTCAGGAAGAATAGAGATGATGGTGAAGATCAGTCCTGGAAAGTATTTGCAGAGTAACTGAGCAGGCACTACTTTGACGTGAGATGGAGAAGACATTCCGTGACAGGGTTTAAACACCATGCAGAAAAGTACACTTAGGTCCACTTGTTTTATTCAGTAATGTCTGTAATGTAATGTAAAGCTCAGTAATGTCTGTCTATGAAGAGGCTCCTGGACAAGAAGTCACCCTCACAAAGTAAAGGGTTCTAGAATGATCTTTTATTTTCATTCCTCAGTAGATCTTTAGTGCCACGACAATGTCCTGTCATCCATGCCCTCCTTAAATCCTTCAACCATGCCAACCTCTGTAGGACACAAGACCCACATATTTTGCTCTTACTCGTGGATTAGCAGGACTGACGGAATGTTCAGGAAATCTTTGTGTGGAGAAAATGAGATGGTAGTAGCTCATCTTCTTCCACAGTAGCAGATTCTCTGTCTAGAGATCCTATTTATTCTGAACAGTGTCATCACAGTTGGTAGGGTATCCTTCCCTGCTTCCGTGTTCCAGCTTAGAGAAGGCATCGTGGCATGTGCATGCGTGTGTACCTGTACCCAGAGAGGGGACACGCGGCATAGATTATATATTTATTCATTTTAGCTGCTGGCGCTTCTCTCCAATCAGTTGTCTTGAGCCCCCAGGACACAAAGAAAAATTATCTCAGAACTGTTTTTTCTGCAACCACAGCCTGTGTCTTGATTTATGGATGGCAGTAGGAACTCAGGGAGTCTTCTGGGCTTACCCTATCAGCAGGAGTAGCAAAGAGCAACTTACTTGTCTAATTACCCTTCTGTTTCCTATCTTCTGTTTTAATAAAATGTTCATTTAAAGGAGCTAGCATTTTGCAAGTAGGTTCTCTTTAAAAAAGTGCTAAGCGGCTCAGGTCAGTTAGTAACCAGCAGTTTTCTTTTTGCTTACTTAAAGAACCTGCTTAGTGCAATTTATCGTCACAAAATATCTTTTGTAAAAACCTCCGAAGAAGACATGGCCAAGGTGAATTTTTTTTTTCCTCAAGTCTAATATCATTATGCCGCCAAGTCGAAAACAGGAATTATTGGTAGAAAAATTTGGGTTCCTACTGCCTTCAAAAAGCAGAACAAAGAAAAGGAGAAAGCTTTAATGGTATTCAGGGAAAATATTTCTGTGTTAGATGACAGTTAATAGAGCTGCATTGACCTCCCTGGTATTTCTTGCACTCTCTGTTGTAATGTTATCCTAAGAAGCTCCCTCATTAATGCAGAGTATTAAACAAAACTCCCAAGTTATAATATAAGCAGTAGCCAAGAGCACCTTCTTTGTGAGCTTTGTCTTGACATGAAGCCACTGGGGAATATATTTAAGGTGCCACAAAAAGTTATTTCATGTATAGATACTGCATTACCAGATGGTGATTTTTTTTTTAGTCGTGCTTTGCTGATATGAAACTTGAATAATCTGTCTCAAAACGAGTAGTAAAGATTTTGAAGGTAAGAGCAATAACACATCTTCTTCAGAGGTTAGTACACATTAGGCTGTGTACTATGTGCTTTAGTGAGATTTTTATTTTTCTGTAATTCTTTGCAGTGTCTCTCCAGAGGTGGGTATTTCCTCATTTTACCGAGGAAGTGGAAACTTTCAGAGATTCACTGCTGGCAAAATTCTCGCAATGTGTGACATGGGGTCTGGATTGTGTAGCAGATAGTCTGTCCACGCCAGTGCTCTCTGTTGGCTGAGCATGGGTTTTCTTTGTGGAACTGTAAGCATATTCAAGTATATATTTAGCTTGGGATTCTTCAGAAGCTGTGGGTATTGTGAGATACAGAGCTTTAACAAGATTACTTAAGTAAACCATTAAAAAAAGAGAAAAGAAACCAGAGTTCACGTCATTACTTTGAGTTCATCACTTAATGTCCAGGAATAGAAAGAACTGTGTCAAAGCAAGTTTCCCATCACTGGTGAGGGATGTGGGGAACAAGTTCAAGTCTCAAGTGGGGCTTAGGTCAGAATATCTTTTATGGTGATGTGCTACTGTGAGCTCTTCAAGGTCCCAAAGTAAACTAAAATAACTTGACAGTTCCACACCGCATGAATAATCATCAGCAAAGCTCAAAGTGTTCGATTCCTGGGAACCTTGTTCAGGGGTCTGGATTTGGGTCACACAGGACTTGTGTGACATCTTATTTAGATCCAAATTGGGACATGGAGAATCATTTTCCTTATGATGAAGTTTTACTCTCTGGCTTCAGTTTGTTTGTTTGTTTGTTTGTTTTTTTAAGAAAATGAGCTTCATAACTAAATTCCATATAAATTTTGCCTTTGTTAAGAGAAGTGAATTTGGTTCCTGTGCCTCAATTGTTTCAAATTGATGACTTCACTGTATCACTGGGGTTTTGCCATCTTATCCTTTTTTTATAAATGTGGAAAAACCCAAGTACCAATTGTTTCAAATTTGCCCATGATTCTGCATATAATGTATGTAGACTGGACTCTCACATATTCCCTGCACGTAAGCTCTCTGAAACTATTGTATACTTTATATTATTCAAAAATAATTACATTAACAAATAGAATCTCATGTGAATTTACCAAATGCAGCACCAAGAATGATTTGAAGTAAATAAACCTACATTGCCTGCATTTGTGTTAGGAAGGGTAGAGAGAAGGATTACAGTTATAAGAAACAGTTCTTTTAGCGTCTTTCCTCATGCTTTAATTGGAATACTATTAAAACCGACCTGTATCTGATTATCTCTATTCATCATTACACTTGTGAACTTGAAAGAGGAAACTAACATCTATGTGCTATGCAAAATTTTTAAATATTTTGGATCACCAAAAAAAAAAAAAAAGGCTTAATGGATTTCACCCCAAGGGGGACAAACCTGCTTCCATATTTGCTCTCACACTGCAAGGCCAGCACCTGCACCAGAAATGGTAAAGCAGAAGTGTGGGACAGCCCAGATTTAGAGGATTCTGTGATGTGGTCATTTTTCACACTGGTCTCCAGATTGCAGGTTTTATTCTTTCCACCCCATGCATACATATACCATGTCGACATGGATGTTTGTGCTTTAACTTGGTGTGAAGGACTTCTGGTATACCTTTGTAGACAGCCCTTTCAATGACATTTCCTGGTTTTATTTCATTCGCACACCATTCCTACCTTGTTTTTTACCTTTCTTATTAGCTCTATGCCAAGTACTTCTCAGACTTTTGTTCATTCCCAAGTCTCCCTCAGATGGAAGTGAGCACTGGCCATTTATTGGGATTGTTCTGCAGTTTTACATGTCTGTCTGTCTGTCTCTTGCTCTCTCTTCCTTTCTCTCTCTCCCTTAGTAGGTTGTGGAGCCACCAACCAGCTTCCCTAAGGCAAGCTGTCTGCAAAGGAACCAGCCAGCTGGCTTGGCCAAGGTTGATCAATGATGAGAGGCAGGCTGGGTTCCAGGTTCACAAAAGCCACTCAGTGGAGAGTAGGTCAGCGGCTTCCCCAAAGCCAATTAGTTGGCAGAAGTCTGAGGTACCCAGCGCTAGCCAAATTCCCTGAGCCTGATGGTACTGGTGGGGAGTCCATCCTTGGGCTTCCTGGCAAACCAGACTTCAGTGAATGGCAGATTGTGCTGTGTGAGAGCCAGGGTGGCTTTGTGGCCACTAGAACAAATATCAGGGCCTTACCACTCCCCCTCAGCCGGACCCAGGCAGACCACACAGGCCAGACACTGCAGTGACTGACCCTCAGGTGGGATGGGCTGCAGCTGATGGATTAGCTACATCATACACTTTATTTTTCCTGACTTCAGCTCCCAGGTTCTTTGAAACAGACATGGATCTGACTCATGTCATGGAAAGAGAGAAATGGGGAAATGGTTTGGGAAGCAGCAAGCAGTATATAGAACTTTGCCACGAGTGTTAGGATTTCTACTGTTTTGACAGTCCCAAAAGGAGGACCTCTGGCTTTTATAGATGGCTATCTGTGATCAGATGGGACCGGTGGGGAAACCCAACGGAGGACATCTTAACAAGTGAGCCTGGGTTACCCTGCCTCTCTAAAGCTTGTGGATCTCTAAGATCCTAATTCCCTTCCTATTTTTCTCAAAGATGACATTATCATCTATTAAATCCTTTCTAGAGTTGCTGTATGGTCCATAGTCTGTTAGATGCTTAGACTATTTGACTACATTTTTTAGGTGTTTTAGGAATAAGGGAGGGTAAGTTGTAGACTATGTAAAAGTAATGTACTTTCCAGTGCCTGCTTTAACTTAGCATGTGTTTATACTTAGATCTGCTCCAACTTCCAGTTCTGCTTCCCAGTTCCAGGATGTCAAGTCCATTTCCTAGGCTGCCTCTCAATTCTTAGCTACTCATGTTTTCCGTGAGGCCTCTTGAGCCTTTATTTAGTGTTTTTTCTAGAACTGTCCAAATAACTATCCCAACTAAAATTCTCCATCACACATAATTCTTGGGGGCAAATGACTTCCTCCTCCTCTGCTTCTTTTCCCAACCCTTTTTCCTTCTTTCTTTTATTACAATAGCTTCCTCTAAGCCCCAAATTTCTTCTTAACACTACTGAGTTGCCATTTGGTGATTGCCAAGCTTGTGACCTCCATAATTACTCCTCCCTACTCCCACCTCCCAGAGATTCACCTCTCTGCTCTCTTAGGCATTTATCTCTATGCCTATTAAGTCCTTCAGTGTCAACATTATCATAATCATTAGTATATTTGAAGCCAATTAAATAGCAATTACGCTGACCTTAGTCAGTTTTAGGTTATTATCAATCCATGCATAATTTGGAAATATTTAGAGGGAAACTATATTTTGCCTTATGTTTTAATCTGTGTAAATATTTCTATCTGCTGTCCCAGAAATACACTCTGCTCTTTATAATATCTAGCATTGAAATCAGTTTATTACTCCAGGAGATGCTTCCTAGCTACTTATGGGTCCAAATGATACATATTGGTCAAGTCCATCTCCAAACTTCATTCACCCATCCTTGGTCCACTCATTGAATGAATTTTTTTTGAGGCATAGGTCCTTTATCAAGAGTCAAGGATTAAAGTAAATATGAAAGATAGGCTTCTGCCCTCATGGAGTTTATGATCCTTCATAAACCTGATGACTTACTCCATGGCTCTTACTGAATTTCATCAGCATCTATACACACAGCTTAGCATTTTAACTTCATGTTCTCCACAGAGGAAAGTAGAGTGTAATGACAAAATATTCAGTCTCTGGGAACAGATGGAGTCTGTGGCTATTGATTAGATCCCTGAAATGTGTCTAATACACCTAAAAAATTGAACTTTTCATTTAATTTAAATTAAATTAAATCACCTTCTGGGTTAGGGCTGCCATATTGGACAGTGCACAAATAGAATCTGGGCTCAAAGCGAAATGGACTACTTCCTAGCTGTGTTATTTCTAGCAAATACTTTCCCCTTTTAACCTTACCTGTAAAATGGAGACTGTAATTTTATCTGCATCAGAGGATTGTTTTGGAGCTTAAGGAGACAATACATGTAATATTCTGACACAGTACTTGGTCAACTACAAGAACTCAGATACTATTGTGTAGAGGTTAGTTTCCTCATTCCATGAGTCACATACTATGTCTCCTGGAGCAAACCATAAAAACCTAAGAATAACTTCTTTGCTTCCATTATCATCCTCCATGACACCCAACATAATGGCCCTCACATAGGTGCACAATTAAAAAGCTAAGTTTTTCTTTATTTCTCAAATATCCTTCATAAGGTCCTGGTTATTTTTTTTTTAAGTGCAGCAATAATGTTGTCATAAATAATGATTTTAGAAAAAATTCACAGACTGTCCTCATATGTCAATTATTTCTGCATTTCTCTTTCCATGGGGCGAGGGGGAGTGTTATAGCACTGTATTTCAGAAATCATGTACTGCATCTATATGAATATCCTGACAGTCTAACCATGAGTATCCTGAGTCAAGAGAAAAAAAAAAAGCAAGATGAGAAATGACATTGTTTTTCCTGTCTTCTCCATGGACATTTGATAAGTTAGTGATTATAACACAAAAAAGCTAAGATCTATTTTAATAACTTGTAGACACACTTGCCTGAGATCAGATAGTGGGTAAATGATCAATTGAGAATTCAGTCTGATTTCCTGACTCCGAGCCTGTATGCCCTGCCGACACTCAAAATGAGTTCTTTGGTTTTCTCCTTAATTAGTTAATCTGACCTGAGTGTCAAGAGGTGAAATATTATTTCTGTCACATGGAAACTTCTGGCCTCTGATTACTTCCTTTTGTGAGCAGCAAGACCTGTATTTCAGGGAACAGTTCAGAGCCAGAGCTGTTAGAATTTCAGAATTATTCCTTGTGTATACATTCTAAAACAAGAGGGCTATCCAGCAACGAGAACATTTTCTGATGTCTGTGAATATTGCTCTCTGTAGGACTACTGCATCATTTCCTAACATTTCTGTGTAGAGGGTTTCTGCCTTTCCTTGGATGTGTTCGAGTCATGTTGGAGCGGCTCCGCTTTGAGAACTGCACCCCCTTCCATGCGGAGCAGCGCGGCTATTGTTCAGCCGAGGGGACTGCCAGTGCAGTGTGTCCCCGGGAGTCATTGTGTGATGCTCTCATTTTCCCCTTGTAGCATCACTTACATGCTTGGCAGTCAACAGGTTCAAATTTGTGGTCTGTGAACAAATGTATTTCTCAACGATTCCGTATATGTCTTTGGGTATCCCCAGAAGTCATTAATTAGGATCTGGAGGGGACAGTATAGAAGAATAGATCTTGGCTAATGGTGACAAAGTAAACGGAACAGAAATTCAATTCAAACCCTGTGTGCGTAAGAAATGCTAGAAAATCCCCTGGTTATATTGCCGATCTTTAACTATTTGGTTATGTGCTCGGGCAGAGAAAATTTCGCAGAAGTTTAGTTAAGGTAGAAATGCACAAAAATCCTCCAGCTTTTACAAGTAATTCTACTTCTGTTTTAATGTCACTTGGGAACTGGCCTCTTTGAAAGTTCCCAAGCTTAGAAAGCTAGGAAGTCTTCCCTTCCTCACCTTTCTTAACTTAACTTGCAGTTACAGAATCTAACTAGCGGCCTCAGTTAATGCATTGATTTTAACTGGGAAGGCAGAAGGAGACAATGCTGTAGTCAGCTGAACTCTTAAACAGTCCTGGGAGACCAGAATCATTTGCACATCGGAAAACAGCTAATGGGGCAGGGAAGCAGAGGTTAGTAGCTGGGCCGTCACGACTGTCTCCTCTCCATCACTGTGAGCAAGATCACTGCTAAAAAAATCTTCTAACGTGAAGTGCTCAGGCACCTACACCTTATTCTTATTCTTTATTTTTACTTCCATTTTTCTTCATGGCTGTTATGTTAAAGAATTTCAGAGCTGAGGGGAATGGAGGAGAAATTCTGAATCCTTATTTTATTTGCAAGCAGATATTTCAGTGTCTTAGAAAGGTGTGGATTTGCTGTCTTTGCAAAATGAAGATAATGCCTCTGGAATTGTATTGGATGCTACATAACATATAAGATCATAGAATTTGCCAGTATATAGCCCGAGTGGCTGTTCAGATGCCAATTACTAGCAAGCTCTAAATGTCTCCAAACTCAGTTGCTTCCACACTTTAACAGTGGTATAATAATAATTCCCATCCTACAGAGTTTGCAGGGAGGACAAAAGAAAATGATGTATCTGAAGTATTTAGCACCATGTGTGACAAGCACAAGTTCTTGGTAAATGTTGACTATTGTTTATCATCATCGTGATTATTTTATTGTCTGAGTGTTTAGGATGCTGCCCAGCTAAACCAAAAACTGATGAGTTCTGCTTGGTCTCAAAATGTCATCTTTCAGGAGTTTTTTTTCCCCCCAGAATGACGGAGTGCTGTGTTCACAGCAGGTCTGGGCTGTCTTCACACTGCTGTGCTCCCCGACTCACTGGGGTCAGAGGTCCCCAGTAATGCTCTGTGTGACTCCAGCCCTGGACCCTTTCCTGTGCGCACAAGATCGGAAGGTGACAGGCAGGGTCAGCAGAACCTGCCAGAATCACAGACACCCCTCCGTGGGTTGTGGGGGGACAGCAGGAAAGTCTGTCATGGACCAGAAACACATGACCTTGAAGCCATGTTCTCGCTTTTCATCGGGACCGTGGCTGACTTTGTCCAAGGAGCAGGCTGTGCCATGCACTGCAACTTGTGTCGGTGTTTCCGTGAGTCCTTCATCTACAGCTTTTCAGTGTAAAACATCTGAGTCAATAGTGAAGAAAGGGCTTTTACCTCCCCTACAACACTCTGCAGCTATGCTGTTCCCTAAAAACCATTACCTTTGCATTTTGTTTTTAAGTTTCTAAACAACTGTGATTTAAAGTTGTTGGAACCTGCTCTTTCTTTGCTCATCTTTTCCAGTCCTGCCTCAAAGCCATTTTCCCAGCCATGGTTAGTGCATCCCTTGTTCCTGCTACAGGGAAGTTGTTCTCCCTTCTGCCCTGCTTCCCCTCTCCCTATGTCCACCTCACCCCAGGAACAATTTCAGAGCATCAGGTAAAGAGTAGCTCTGCCTTTCGGTGCTGGTTTTGTGTCTGCAAGTCTCATGAAAAGGTTTCAAGTCCAAAGTTTAGGAAGGCTTGGCCTGAAAGAAAGAAGAGAAAATGAGGGAGGAGAGAGTGAGGAGGAGAGACAAAAGGAAAAATAGGCTGACAGCCTGCTAACCACTCAGTTCTCCCCTTAAAACTTGCTTTCTTTAACACAGTTTTTGTTCTTTTCTGTATATCTGATGCTATGCAGATGGAATGCTGTTTGAATCTCTCTCTGTACCCCACCAACCCAACAAATTTCCCTTTAGGGGAGGAAGAGAGGTGTCGGCCCCCCAATTGTCCCTTTACTTGGTGGTCAGGCACTGTCTGTTCTCCTGGCCTTCTGGCTACTTGGTGGACATCTATCGGTAGAACCAAAGCTGCACTGACTCATCTCTAATTAAAGCACTTGCTATGAAGGATTTTTAAGCAGTGGAGCTTAATGACGTTCGAAAAAGGATTTAGATGCGGTTTGTGAAGACTTCAAATTGTTTGAGTTTTTTCTCCTGGGAGGAACGGTCAAGTCTGGAGGCATTTTGAATGACTTACAATGTATTCCATTTTGTTCTTTTAAATTTTTCTCTTTTAGGGCTGCAGAGCTGAGAAGAGCCCCACTGCCCACCTCTTTCCTCCCCCAGGAGAGCACTGTAACTCTTGCCTTGCAACGTGGCTTCTTGGGAATTTACAAGCCTTTGAATCCTGTTATCTAATTAAAGGGATGCCCGTGTCTTTAATTCTCATTGGCAGGTCTACCTTTGACCCTGCAGTATCTGGAGTTGAAAGTAAATTCACATTCTTCCGAGATAACCTGAAACTTGTGCATTTGGATGCTCATCCCTTTCACGGATGCTTGAAGCTTCGTGCCTCAGATACTGGGCTGAGCAGGCTCACAGAGATCTACACAGTTCTGTGTATTTCTGGAGTGAATTTCTCTGTCCACTGGTGGTTCAATGCTGACCAGTCAAATGGCTGGCTGATATGTTCTGCTAGAGATCCCAGTAGCAGTAATTTGTCATCAATAGCTGTAATTAGGTTTATCTCTCCTTTCCACTAATACCATAATCTTGACCAGATTGTTATTGTTTGGGGCTATTGAGAGAAATTCTGAAAAACTCTTTTAAAGATTGATTTCAAAGCAGTTTCATTCCTTTAGGGATCCTTCCTTTCATCTATCTCTCTTACTCATTTTCCTCTCAAAGATTCAAACGCCTTCTCCAAATAAAATGTCATGAGAGCATGTCATGTATCTGAAAAATAATTAATATAATTGACAGGAATGTCGGTTTTCTGCTGAGGTGTGTTTCTCCTAATCCCACAGTGCAATCTTTAACATCGATCCAATTGTTAGAAAACCTTGTCACTCTCCACTTACGGTACCTGAGCTAAATATTTGCAGCACCAGAGATCCCCACTCTACATAATATTTGCATCTGTATCTGCATACTCAGGGAACAGAAATCCGGTCCCTGGCACCTGGGCGCCAGGGCAGGCATCCATGACATCTAGGTGGATAAGGGATGTGTGCACCGTGTACACAGTGCTTGCTGGCATTGACAGTGTATTCACTGTGTATGTGGCGTAGAGTATTGCAAGTGGCACATCCCAGTGTTGGAATCCAGGCACTAGTTGTTCAGCCCTTCAAGTGTCCAGGTTGCACCTGAACTAGCTGGAGCCTGCCAGCCCCTGCAAGCCCACTGAGAGCATCTGTCTCGCCACCGCCTTGCTCCTGCTGTCTCCTCCGCAGGCTCTCCGATTCTTCTGACTATGAGCATAAATCATCCACCTGTCAGGCGCTCTTGCTGCCTGGATTATGCAATGTGCCTGCCTTCATTTGGAGGTGGTGTGAGCAGGAGATTGCTGCAAATGGTTTGCATTCATTTTAATGCCATCCCAGCATTTCCTTAGCTTTAATGAGGGGATTAGGGTGGTGACAATGACTTTCAGAGACAATGAAAGTCTTCAAGATTCCGGAATTGGCTTTGTATGTTGGGGATAGCTTCGTTTGTGATCATTTCATTTTTTTAAAATCCCAAATAAATCAACGGTTTAAACATTTAGGTAAAGAAACAGGGTATTGCTGAAAAGCCAGCTGTCTACAACTCTGCTTATTGGGCTTATAATTCCCTCCATCCGACAAACGTAAAAATCAGTCAAATTTATCGCTGATCCTTAATTAGTAACTTTCATCTTTTTTAGGGCTTGCATATATTGCAACGTATTGGGGAGGCTCCCATTTTCCTCCATTAGTTATTCTTCTTTCCCCTTTACTTTCTTTTCTTACCCTGGAAATAAAAAGCTAGGAACCCTTCAATAGCTTCAGCTTCATTAGTTGGTCACTAGTTTAGCTGAATCATGCTTAAACAAAAGCAAAACACCTTTCTTTTATGTTTTTGATTTTAATCATGATAAATTTAAGACAATCTCTATTTCAAAGTTTGAGATTTCCTTCCCCAAGCACCACATTATATTAATTTTTATTTAGGAAAACTCTCTGTTCCTGTAAGCTTCAGGTATATTATGTATACAAATACATGAAATTATCACTTTAATTAATAAGCCCTTTTGGGCATATTCAGCCAAAAGAGCCATAACAAGGACTGTATTTATTTGAAATGGAGAGAATGAGATTCCAGGGATCACCCTACCTTTAAGGAGTGAAAAGAAAGATTTCCTAAGAGTTGCACTATTGATCGATACATAAGTTGCCATAAGATGAGAAAAAAGAATGCAGCATTGCTTAAAAATAGGACTTGCGTCAGTGGGCGGCCAGCTAAATCAGTGTACTGAGATATGAGTTTAACAGGTTTTGCAATGTCTTTTTAAAAATGCTCGGGTATAACTTAATATAGGGCTGGACATGAACTAAAGTGTTTGGTAGCCCAATAGTGAACAGAGTATTTGTGTTTTCTAAAATGCAAGATTCTTTGATTGTCATGGGAGTTTTGATAAGGGAAGTTTTGGATTTAAATGTCCACATCCATTTGCCTGCTCAGAAGCCTTCAGGAAGTCCCTGACGTATCTATCCATTGCTGAGGGTGGAGTTCAGGGCACTTAGGAGTGAGGGAATAACTCATCTCTTCTGGCTTCCTGCTCCTGTTCCCTGCCCTAACCCTTTTTGCACCTCTTTTACCACCAAGGGCAGGGTACATCCTACAGTTTGTGAATTCTATGAAAATTCGAAATTCTGCCACTCATGAATAATACAAGTTATGCTTTGACATTCTCTCCACTGTTCGTGTGCATGTGTGTATGTATTTTATATATGCATATGCAATACATGTGCAGATGTATATCTGTTCAAATATCTTAACGGGATAAAATTAAAAAAAACATGGCATGTATCTAAAGGATGATGTTACAATGGACTGCTATGCACGTGGTCACTGTATAGATGTGCTATACATGAATGCAGATATAATAAATATGTCCTGGATATGTGTTTTATATGCCTATGTAATATGCATACTTATTGTAGATGCATATACCCACATGTGCCCATCGATCCCTTCTGAAAAGATAACCTAAAATTTTGTCTACATTTTTGGAATGGAGAATCAGTGCTCTGGAGAACTGGGATCTTTTAGAAAAGCATTCTTCATAAGTAAAGAAAGCTAACTTTTTCTCCTCAACAATCACAATTTTTAGCATCTTAGTTACTTCCAGAAATCTTTAATGTGAGGAAATGGGAAGAAAGCACATTTTCTCAGCATTCAGCAAACCAGCGTGGTTAACCAAGGTCATCAGTAACCCTCAGATCTTGAAATAGGAGCTTTCTCTCTACTGTTTACTGGCTCTGATTCTCTTGGGAAGGGAGGAAGTGACTGTATGGAGACACAGTTCTACAAGAGCAACTTCCTGTGTGTTTTGGGTTGGAGGTGGGCAGCGGTAGCAATAGGTCTCTGTGAATGAAGCACCTTAAATTGGAATTCCATGTTTGGAACTTTATTACGTGGTTTCCCCTCTTCATGCAAGTTTTAATGCGATAGAAAGAACATCAGTTTCCCCCTCCTGTTTCCCTTTCCCTGTGTGTAACCTGATGGACTGGGCTTCCTAGGACAGAAACTGTGTCTCATTTCATCATCATTTTCTCCCATCACTGACACATCTAAATTTATGTATACTTAAAAAAAAAAAGAAAGAAAAAACAGGCGCGTTTGAAGAGATAAATGCAACACAACACTGACAAAATCTGATGAAAAATCTCACTCTTTTATCTATGGAGAAATTAGGTTTATCATCAGGAAAGCATTCTCTTTTCATTTTCTGAAAGGTGCTTTTTGACAGACCCTTTGCAGTGGACGTCACACTCACAAAACTTGCTGTCACTGGGCTATTTGAATATGGTGACAGGCTCATTATCATGTTGAAGACGCCTGACAGCACAGCAGAGGGGAAATGGACAGGGCTGCCAATCAGCTCTTGAAAAGACGGTGGTTGAAATAGGGTTTTTTGTTCCGAGAACAGTAGTACAAATTGACTGCATTAATTCTTTTTATTATAGCCATGAACACTGTAGTTAAGGGCTCGGGAGGGTTTCTATTATCAACCCCTGTTTGCAGCCGGTCTATTAGCTAGCCATAAAAATTTGTTCGCAGCTGAAATTTGGCAGTGGTAGAAGACTTTTCCTCTAAGATGCAAGTGCGTCGGTGTGTGTTTGTGTTAGTTTTACTAACTGTTGGAAAAAAACAAAATTCAAAAATGAAGTTGGGTGAGCAGGTAGAGTGGTCTTCCAAAGTCTTGCTGTCATTCAGTGTCATTCTGTGTTGGAAGGAAAGAACAATTCAAGCTGCTAATCCATGGTTGTGATTTAGGGGGTAAAGACTTGTTTTACAATGAAGAACTCAACAATTTTCAATTCAGAACACTGAACAGTGACTGTTTTTCACAGCACTCCTCTTAGGTGTTTGTCATCTGACTTCATGATAAAAAAGTAGCATGTGCTTAAAAGTCAAATGATTTCTCCATTATTTCCAGTGCCCTTGCCAGGATTTTTCTTATAATAATGGCATCTGAGTTTTTTTTTGTTTTTTTTTTTTAACCTGGATCAGAAGTCTGGTTTTCTTTTTTGGTCCTCAAGAGAAGATTTAACTAACTAGAATGCCTAAGATGACATTATTCTAGTAATCTTGGAAGCCCAAATGGACAGAAATTATCTCCTCATATATTTTCTTACTTTGAACCCTGTGACTGTGAGGAAGACTTCATATTTTCCCTAAGTTTCTGCTTCCAGGGTGTCCAAAAAATATCATCAGATTCCAACCTTTACCTCCAGCAAGGGTATTTCTCTTCAGAAGTTTCGAGAAGGTGCTTCCAATGAAGTGTGTTCTGTTCTACACCCAAGTCACTGCACAGTGGCAAAATGGCCCAGGAACCCACAGGGGGAGCTTTCATGCTCCCCTGCCTCTTGGTGTGCTGTGGTATTTCTGCACTTGATTAGACTCTGCTCTGGTTAAAAAAAAAAAAAGTTAGCATTCTTAGAGAAGAGCCAAATTCTCCCCAGGGAATGGAGCTAATAAGTCCAAGAGGGAAATTTTACTTCCCTTCCAAAGGTATGCCATTCTGACTTAACTCACTAACTGTGTCTTAAATGTGCTTCTCACAGCTCTATCTTATCGTATCTGAATCCACCTAAGGAACAAAATTATTTGGCATCATGTCACCATGTTTAGAAAAATTGTATTTCCTTCTTATTTTTATATTCAATAAAGGACCCTTAAAATGTCCTTGGCTTATGTACCTGATGCTACCCTCGCATTTTCATTCCATTCTTTTGTTTACTCATTGACTCATCCCACCAAGATGTCTTCATGTCCTCCTTGGTTCTAAGCGGTATTCTAGGTGATGGAGTGAACAGTCAGCAAGCATTACAGCACTTACTGTCTGGTTGGTGGTTGAGAAAAGGCTGGTATCGGGGCACAGGGCGGGAGCATTGACCCTGCCTTGTCTTGTTTTTGAGGAGTGAGCTCGGGGTGAAGTGATTCCAGAGGAGTAAGCACCTCATGAAAGGTTGGAAACCAGAGATCAGGTATGCCTAAAAGAGAGGTCACTCAATGGCAGGCCATAAGAGTTTTGCCCCCTGAACCAAGGTAGACTTTTAAGTGTGGCTGAAGAATCCCAGGTGAATGAGGAGTTCTTGAAGGGCTGAAGAATCCCAGGTGAATGAGGAGTTCTTGAAGGCTTTGGTCTCCACTGTTTTGCACAAGACTAGATTTCTGTCTTAGGAAGAGCCCTGTGCCTACAGCTTGGGGGAGGGATGAGTGAGCTGCCATTGGTGTTGGCATGAGGTGGCATATAACTCGACATGCTATCCTTACATTCAGAAAGAATTGTATTCATTTTCCTCCCAATTTACTCCTGAGATCTCCCTCTCCCCCATCAAATTCAAAAACAAGGGCTTTCATTGCAGTGATGGTAACTATCAGGTCCGTGTTCCTGAACGGGCTCCTCAACTCTAGAAGACCAGCAGGGAATCTACTCCAAGCTGGAATCTAGCTGGAATTTTCCCAGTCGGCTCCTCAGAGTTATTTGTATTCAAAAACTGAGTGTTTACTTTGAGTGTAGAAAGGGCCCAGATTAGCATTTGCAGCTCTTGACTCTAAGATCCTTCCTGACTCTAAAAACTCATTATTCTAACCCAAAGAATATGGGATGTGGATTAAGAGTCCATATGAAGGAAGTACATCCTCTGGCTCCAGGATTCTCATTAATTCATATTCCATGAAGACTGTAAATGAACTCTTTGCCTGGAAGAATAGACAATATGTTTTCTGGAGAAGTGTATCCATGCCTTTGTAGTGAAATTAATTTTCACATGGTTCCAAACACCGCATATTCTATAAGTATAAAACACAAAGCATAGGAATATTTTCATTTTCCTATTTTTTTTAACTTTATCACCCAGTATAAGAAAAAGAAAAAAAAATTTCTTAATGATCTCTAGAACTTACTTCACAGTTATTAAATAATAATGTATATTTTGCAGGACCATGTTAATGAAGCTTTCCTAAGAGAGAAAACAATCATTTGCCTATCATTTATTGCTTGACAGAATAGCCCTTGTTGAGTGTAATGCTTATTCTGTTACTTAACTGAACACATTTCCACTTTCTTCAAATAAGTATGTTTTTTTCTAGGTATCTGGGAAATGGAACATAATTTATCTAACCACAGTAAAAGTTTGCAAAGTTTTACTGGAATCTTTCTGATTGGATCCTGTCAGACTTCACAGAGTTATTTGTATTCATAAATACAATTTCTAGAAATGCCATTTCCTACTTTTCTTTCTTAACCCAGCAGAGCAGAGTATTCCTTTTCTGGAAAAGCTAGCACATCCTGTGAAAAAGGTGTTCCACTAGATGGAGCAGAGTGGAAGGAGAGCTGAACAGGAGTGGGAAGTGTTGACATGCTGAGTTGGCATCTGAGAGAGTAAGAACTAGATACACTGTCACCAAAAGGGAAAATAAAAAGGGAAATCTGGGGCCCTGCTGTCCCAGGGAGGCCACAGCTAGAGGGAAGTGATGGGAAAAGAGGGATTGAGAATGACCAGGACACTAAATAAAGAAGAATGCCCTCGCAGGCATGTCCACCTTTACAGATGACATTTTAAAATTCATAGTCACAAACTAGATTTTCTTTATGGACTAGAGACAGTTTAGTTAGTATTTGCATCTAAAGGAGTGAGACTTTTTATTGCAAATTTTACCACCATCCCTATATCACTACAGGTAATATTTCTCCTGTTTTGGAAACCAGTGCCTTGAAAATGTGTTTGAAATCAGTTTTTGAGGTTTTCCTTACCCCTCAGTCTACACTAGTGTCCTCCAAACCCAAAAATACTGTTTTCCTCCTGCTTTAAGTCTTTTAGGCTCAGGCAGAACCACTGACTACAAAGCCACAGAGAAAGAAATCTCAGTTCTCTGGAATAAACCTGTGGAACAACATAGTGCCTCTGCCTCCAGCCTACAGGTCTGTTCTTTCCTGGCTCTCTTGTGATAAACAACTCTTTTATTGCCTCTATTAAACATTAGCTGGCTATCCCTTCTTTCGCCTTGTGGGGTCACATGGAAATTTATACTTCTGTGTATATGAAAGCACTCTAAAATTCAGAAATTGCTTTTCCTTCCTCCATGCTTTTCCAGGTTAAGTATCTTTAATTCTTCTCCAAAGAGACTTTCAGCCCCCTTGTTATTATCTGGTTGTCTTCCTTTCTGATGTTTTGCTTAATCAATAGCCCTCATGAAGTGTGGTTCACAGACCTGCACAAATAGTGCTGCTGTTTTAGGACTAAGCCTCCCCCACCAGATCCCTTGAGGTTACATAGCTCTTCCCAGGCTGCTCTTTCCCATCAGTTGGAATCCTCCGGTCTTTTTCATGCACCTGTATTTGGTTTTGTCTCTTTCATTGCCTGATTTTTTTCAGTCTGATCTTGAATTCTGCATTTAACCTTATTAGTTTTCTTTTTAATTCATTTTGAACTGGGTTCTATAGGAACACTTTGTTATCTTACATAAGCTATACACTTTTTCTTTGGGCCACCTGTAAATATTATGATAGATTTACAATCTTTGTCTTCATGTCATGGCAGGTAATGTTGAATAGGACTGAGTATTAATATTTCTAATCTGTTTCTGCAGTTCTCCTGCCTGCAAATTGACACGGCTTCATTAATACACACAATTTGAGTATGATAACCTCTCCAGCTGTGAGTTCTCCTGGTGCTAATGTCATTCAATCTCAGATTCTTCTACATTCACTGTCACCCACTCTACATGTTTCTGTCTTGTCCACAGGATTTTAATAGAGATCTTGTTAAGTACTTTGTTGAAAGCACTATCAAGATATCTGTGGTATTCCACTCATCTACTAGAAAATAACCCTATCAGAAAAGGATATGAGGTTTTTATGTTATGATAAGGTCTAAACCTTTACATTTGTTTCCTTCTGCTCTAAAAGGATTAACTATTCATAGTAGAAAATGAATGTGGAAATGCAGAATAGGGGAAGGACAAAAAACTTCATCAAAAGGTGACTACTGTTTATATCGTGTACTCAAGTGAGGGTGTTGGGACCAATTCACTCTAAATTTGGTGAGAAATACCCATCATGATCCATAGTAAATCTCATTCTCCTTTTTCTGGTGACTCTAGACATGTCCATATCTGTAAATGGGGGGAATTTTTATTTTTTTGGCCACTGTTTCTTAAAGACTGAAGAAGTGCTTCTTTTATATATATAAATATATATATTTAATTTTATATTATAAATTTTATATATAATATATAATTTTATATTATACAGATACTATATAAATATATATTATAAATAATATTTATAAAAATGAATAATTAATTAATTAATTATATTTGACATCATTTGTATTCCCCAGGGCGTTCCCACCACCATTCCACCCGTGCACCATCACCTCAGCCCCTTGTGCTCCATCTACCCTCATCCCCGTCTTTGCCTTCCCTCCCCTACTCCCCCCCCAATAGTCCCTTTAGTTTATCTTTGACCTTTTAGTCTTGTTGAGGTTTTTTTGTTTGTTTGTTTGTTTGTTTTTGGTTGTAATTGCCCACTTCTTTGAGTTTCTTCAGTCCATAAGAGCATTATCTGAGTAATAAGAATCTGGATTTCATCTCCTTGGGTCAAGAAATAGGATTTTTAATAAAATATGTAGAGGTTCTGTTATTATTGTATTTTGTGATTTATTCAGTTACATCCTTCTCTAGCTTGGTGGAGGAAACCAGGAAGGGAAAAAACAGCAGCAAAAAAGCTTTCCATCTTTTGTTCTTCTGTTCCTCTTGTTTCAAATCAACAGAAGTTCACTTTGTTAACTTAAAGATCAAAGAGCTTACAATGGCAGGAATATTGGTAGCTCAGTAATCAATGGGGCAGCCAGAAACAGGCTGAGAAAACGGTCATGAAGTTGAGTGGCTGGCCTCAGCTAAGCTGGTTCATTCTGAGGAACACCCTCCAGAGGATGATCCAGAGAAGCTGCTCCACAGGACCCTGGATGTATTGTATCCAGATGATAGTGAAAGACACTGAAGGGTTCAATCTGGGGGCTGATATGATCAGGTCCCCATTTCTAGAAAGATAGGCTGTGGTGTGCCTGGGGACAAGGAGTCTGCAAGGCCAGTTGCCAAGATAAAAGTTAGGAAGGTACTTGATACATGACTTCAGGGAGAAATAGTGGCAGACTGAAGTCTGCTGTCAGCCCTGCCCTAAGAGGTGTGAACAGGGCCAGGCGTAGTGAGGCTCATAGCATGCACAGAAGGTGGTCAGTAGGATATGGAGTTGGTGGTGATATAGTCCCTGTCCCAGAGAATCAAAGATGAAGAACAGGATTTGGGGGTGAACAGCAGTAGAGAGGCACATGGTATTTGACATGCTAATTTTAGAAGAATTAGAACCTCTATCCAGTAGGCAAAATGGAGATTTAGAAGAGGGCCTTCCTAGTGGCCTAGGGGTTAAATCTCAGCATTATCACCACTGCAGCCCTAGTTCTATATTTGGGCAGGGAGCTAGCCCACATATGGTGCAGCAGACCTCTCCTGTCTTGTCCACGGCTCCCCTTAGCAGTGTATTTCAATCAATCAGCCTGTTCTGCTCCTGACTCTGTCTCTGGGTGAATTCTCTCACCACTCACACCTCTGGCCTCCATGCCAGTTCTTGTGTGCAAAAATTAAAAAAAAAGAAAAGAAAAAAGAAGATGAGACTCAGGCCTCTAAGAAAGCTGTAGGAACTGTCTGTGTAGTGTGATAAAAGAACACCTGGAGAAACTGGCTTAAAGCATAAGAAAAAAGCCAAGTTCAAGGCCAAATCCTGGTGTGGCTACTATTAAGTAATGAGTAGGGGAAGCAGAATCTACAGATTTTTTTTTTTTTAAGATTTTATTTATTTATGCATACAAGAGCTGGGGTACAGGCCAGAGTCGTGGTTGGTGAGAGGATTCACCAGAGACAGAGCTTGGAACAGAACAGGCAGACTGACTGAAACACACTGCTGAGGGCAGCAGCAGGCAAGGCAGGAGAGGTCTGCTGCGCCCTGTGGGTCTCCTCCCTGGCCGGCGGCAGGGATCGAACTCGTGCCGCAGTGGCTGCGGTTTACTTCATAGTGTGTTGTTTAACCCACTGCACCACCAGGGAGGCCCCAGAATCTACAGATTAAGATGGCCAGAAAGTTTAAGGAAAAAATCAAGACAATGTGGTCTCACAGAGTCCAGGAAAAGGGAAGGAGTGAACAAAAAGTGTGAGAAGCCATAGATTGGTCAATTAAAAGGTACCTTCAGCTTGGCAGCGAAGAGGTAAATGTTGATTTGGCAAGAACAGTCCCATTAGAATGGTGCCACCAGCAACCAAGTACGGTGAAATTTCCATGAGATAGATGGAGTAGAAGTAATGAGTGTGGACTAACGTCTCCCCGAGCAGGGAGAATCAGAAACAGACAGAGACAGAGGAGAGAGAGAAGAAAGGAATGAGGGTAGTGGAGAGGAGAGAGGAAGAGGAGGGGCAAGAAAAGGAAAAAGAAGAAAGAAGGAGAGGAGGAGGACAGAAGGAAAATGGGAAGGGAGAGGCAAAAGTTAGGAGAAAATGAGTGAGGGCAGGGAGGGAAGAAAGGAGAGAAGAAGAGAGTGAGACAGAGAGAATGAGAATAAGAATGAATGGAAAGAGTGGCTAAAGAAATATAGAGTAACAGTAATTGAGTTATTAACCCTGACATGTATTCTTTAAGCACTTCATTATATACATCTGTGCTCATTTGATTCTTACAACCTTATGAAGTATTTCTATTCTCATTTCACATACATGAATACTGAAAGGCAGAAATTGAAAGCCTTGCTTGAGGTCATAGAACTTTAAAGTGCTGAAGCAGGGATTTGAACTTGCACTATTTATGCCACAGTATAGCCTCTTAAATTACCATCTCTAGTCACCTGGACTTTAGTCTTTGTTTAGGGAAGGAAGTATGATATTCTCAGATGAAAAAATTACAAGCAAGACAGGATCAACTGTGTATGAAAACAAATGTTATTATAGATCTCCCCACCCCAATAACAGCAGTAAGGAGTGTGCCCAAGTGTAGTCAGGTGGCAAGTTACCAGAAGGTATGATGGGGACTCTTCTATGTGATAAGGACTGATGGGTATGGTGGACTCAAATTAGCAGAGCCTTAGAAGACACCTGTAGGAGTTCAGAGTTGATGTAACAAATAGTTGGGAGCTACTCTGGGATCCTATGAAAGGGACAAAACTATTATTTGATGAATCCTAATCTGATGGAGTCATCAGGTTAAATGGAGGAGGAAGGAGATCGTAATTATGCTAAGCTCAAAGAGTTCTACTGGTCCAGATAGCAGCCAATAACACCAGATTGAGGGTGGAACCCTTCACAGAGGTAATGCCCACAGAATTTGTGGACTTGGAATTGAGAGATTTGGTGGGTACTTGAATGAGAATGCAGGGACAACAATAAGACTTAATTTTCTCAAAGAAGCCAAGTAGGAAACCAGTTGCCAGGTCACAGAATTGGGGAATGAGAGAGTGGAGACTGGAATGAGAAGTGTGGTTTACTGAACACACACTAGTCGCTGCTTGCTCTGTCCTTTGAGCTGAGGCCTCTGATGAGTACCCAGCCTAGATTCATCTTGAGTACATCAGGCACACTGGACTTCAGGTCATATTGGAGTTTCCAAATCGAAATAACTCATGACAGTTACAGCCATGAGGCTGGAATCTGGGTAACATTTCAAGGATGGAGATGATAATTTGAGAGCAGTGGCGCAGAGCATGTTGGGTCGGGCAGCCATTCCAGGATTGCCTTAACCAAAAAGGAATGTCTTTTTTGTTCTTGTATCTTTATGTGAATTTCCATGTGATGTTGAAGGCAAATAGGCTGAATATTCATTTCAAAGGATATTATCTGGTCCAGATAGGGCATAAAGACAATGTCTTGATCATCTGTCATCAAATATCTCATGGCACTTTTTTAGACTTAGCACTTGGACCTCAGGGTCATGAGCATCACCTACTGTAGGTCATTGTTTCTTACCTCTGAGAAATTTTGACAGGTTTCTCAGAGGTCTGGAATTATTTCTGTTCTGAACTGTCTCCTATTATTAGACACTGTTAAGTATCTGAATGCTTTTTCATCTTCGCACTGATAAGTGAACACATAACAGGACTCACAATATTACTGGAAATAAGCAAAGGCAAGTTTCTATTTGTGGGTCTAGGGATTTTTTTCTCTCTTGGTTTTCAGTGTTTAACACCATACCTCCTATGATTAATGGGAGAAAGAGATCACATTTAGCATTTGGCAGTCATACATGGCATTGTTTGTGCCTCCCGAACACTGGTTTTCCAGGTGAAAATGATGTTGGCCCAGAGTATTAAGAAAAGAAGAGTTCTTCTGATCTTTTTCAAATAATATTGGTTTAAGAATATGTTCACTGCTAGTGGGGTTCAAGTCTTAAATGATGATGCTAATTGTGCTACATTTGAGCCACACGGACATTCACCCTTGAGCACAACAAATAGCTCTCTGTGTAGATTTGTCTTTGTTAGATGTTTGTGTGTCTGGACATTTTGCTGTACATACATACACAAGCTATTTATGCTCATTCCAGCCTGTGTATAACATCAGCAAAGATGCAATGTATTTTTCATATTTAGTTATGATTAAAATTAATATTATTCATAGGACACTGTCTTCCAGAAAGGGTCACTTTTTTTTAAATTTTTTTTTTGCAAAGATACCTTTTTATTTTTTTTCTTTAGTAAGGCATTTTTTTCCTTTATATATATTTGACATCAATTGTAATCCCCATGTATTCCCCATCACCAAATCACCTGTGCACCATCACCTCAGTCCCCCGTGCTCCCATCTGCCCTCAGTCTTCCCCCTCTCCCCTCCCCATCAAGTGTCCCCAATTTGTCCTTGTCTTTTCAGTTTTGGTTTTTGTTGTGTCTTTATTGTTATTATTATTGTTGTTGTTCTTAATCCTTTCCTTGATCCTTATTTGGTTCCCTTATATTCCTCCTAGGGGAGGAACCATCTGGCATTTTTCTTTTGCCTTCTGACTTACTTCGCTGAGCATAATCCCTTCCAGTTCCATCCATGTTCCTATGAATGCATCTAGTTTTTTTCTTTTTGATTGCTGAATAGTATTCCATCGTGTATATGTACCACAGCTTCCCACTCCTAGGAATATATCCAAAAGACACAAATACACTGATTCAAAGGAATACCTGCACCCCTATGTTTATAGCAGCACTCTTTACAATAGGTAAGACCTGGAAACAACCTAAATGCCCAAAAACAGACGATTGGATCAGAAAAGGTCATTTTTTAATGTCACTAATTGTGAGCACCTGACAAGGTCTATAATGTCTTGTATTTCTCTGTACCCTCAAAAGCTGATAAAACTCTTTCATTGCTTTAGTCACCCTACAGTAGACCCTTATCCCTGGCACCTTTCTTGCTTTCCCAGAAGAGCTGGGGCAGGGATATTTCACTTTACTACTTTCTGGTCTCTACCTCTGGGTGTATTGTTTTGAGGAGACAATGAATAATAATGAGATCACCTGTGTTGGTAATTCAAATTTAAACAATGCTGCGAAGGAGATCCTTTCTATTCCCTGTATCATATTTGTTCTTCTAAGTTAAAGTTGAATCATTTTGACTGTGGGCAAGTTTAGTTGCAAATTGCACTGAACTATAACTAGAGATGTCAACATTTTGAACTTCTAAAGTAAAAGAATATTGTTAAAACAATACAGGAAGCATTTAGATTATCTCATAGAATGGGTCTTATTTTCCTTTGTCTTCATACTTTTAAAAACTGTCAATCTTATAAAGAGGAAAATTTCTTTCAAATAACTAGTAATCCAATTATTTTGATACATTAAAAAGCTAAAATCAATGTACAATATTTTGGGGAAAGAAACAAAACCATGTAACATGAACAAATAATATGCATCTGAATTTCTTTCATGAAATTTTTAACTTTATAAATTTATAAACTCATTTTATGCTGATTAAAAACATGACCTACTGGGGGCTCCTTGGTGGTGCAATGGGTTAAGAAACGTACTATGAAGTGAACTGCAACCACTGCAGCATATGTTCGATCCCTGCTGCCAGGCTGGGGAGGTGACCTACGTGGCGCAGCAGACCTCTCTTGCCTCGCCCGCTGCTCTCCTCAGTTCAATTAATCTGCCTGTTCTGCTTCCCACTCTGTTTCTGGTGGATCCTTTCACCCCCAACACCTCTGGCCTGTACCCCAGTTCTTATATGCATAAATAAATAAATCTTTAAAAAAAAAAGCATGACCTACTAATGAAATAATTATTTCTATTGTCATATGGAGAAGTATATATATATATAATTACATATCAAATATTATAAAATTATATAATTTCCTTGGTTTTCCATTAGAGTTATTTGATAAATGGGAGAACACATTTCTCTTAATCAAAGTGAATAGACTGTCTATTTTACATAGGTCCCTATACTGTATACAGGGAATTTCAGGTGTAGAGTTTGTGCTTCTAAAGGACTGATGACCTAGTTGAAAAGATCAAAGACTACCTGACAGAAACATTAACCCTTTGTGACAACCCAGTCTAGGTCCTGTATATAAATATGGTGGACTCTGTCTGTCCTTGAGCTGTTTCCAAATTGACTAAAGATGACCGATATATTTAGTGAGTCCTTTAAAAGTGGCCTTTCATTGAACTAACATTTTAAAAAAGTGTTAGTTCTGCAGAGGTAAAGCAGGAGGATTTTCCTCATAGGGTAATTGTGACCAGCAGTGTCACAGAAGTAGAACTTAAGTCACTAAGCTGACCAAGAGCCTGATTGAATTTGGGAATATTGATGGAAGAAGCAATAAGCACTTCATACAAGTACTTGCATCATTGGAGCAATGAGTAAATTCTTACATGCTATCAACCTGAAGTTCGGACTAGCAAAGCTAAGATGACTTTGGAAAGTAGAATTTTGTCCTGTGTAGTTGAAGACCTACTCCCAAATGACTTAATTATTTGATATTCTGCTTCCTCAAGATAACAGGGGGAATGATGTTGTGGAGAATCTGAAATGTTGACTAAGAGATGAGAACTATCTTAGGGAATTCTTTCTTCTACATATTGTGGCCTTATCATTACATATCCTCAAGATGCAGGGTGGGATCTTTCTTCACCTTTGTCCTAATTAGCAACAAAACTCAAGGCTACAGTCAATGGCCATCATTTGGTGAGATGTACAGGCTAGATAAAAATAATTACTCTCTGTATTCTCCATATTGTACCTCTTTGTGATGTCTTTTAAGCATAACTCACTAGGGTGTTTCTTTTAGTAGCATCATGAGATAGAAAGGCATAATTTTCCAATAAAACATAAATAAAGAAATTTTTTATACTGGATAATAAATTGGATTTTTGCCCATCTCGATAGGGTAGGTCAAGGTTAGTGCTTTGAGTGCTTTAGTCTAGAATAAGTAAGCAAAAATTTATACATAAATATCACTTATATGCCACTTACATTAAGTTTCTGCTGTGGATACATATCGAGGGCTGCTTTCAGGGTCTTATCCATATTCATTGACTGATGTAAAAGCAAAATGGGATGGGAGTGTTCACTGGAAAACACCCTGCATCTTGACATTCAGTGTCCAAACTTGACGCCGATATTGATATTATCTCAAGGGAAAGCAGATTTCAGATTGGTGAGCCAAACATATGTAGTGATCAAGTCCTTCTGTACAGCATTCAAAATATTGCTCTGCCTTGAACTATTTTCTGAAAATGGTGACTATTTCATTAGGTGGATGCTCCTAATGAAAACACAGTAACTGTGGACAAAAATCAAAGGACCATGAGTAGGTGGTTACCACCTAATGGAAATGTACGTTACTGTAAATATAGATGCCTTTTCTCTAAGTCAAATAAAATACATCTGAAGCATTTTCCTGGGTCACATGTAAGTGATTCAATCCCTTATTCTTTTGTGCTCATAGTGTAATGTGATTAATTTGAATTAGTAAATGATTGGCTTATATTATTCAAATAACCACCCCAACCTACCAAGATATATGCTTATTGTCAAGAGTAGATCTTATTAATGCTTTTTATTGTTTTACCATTCCTCTTGTGGCATGTGGTTCTCTAAAATCTTTGCAAAAATATGAACAGACAAAGGAGTCAGTGAATAAGTAACTGCATAGGTAAATAGGATTCTCTGGGGGCAGCTTAGCATATGAACCAACAAATTAGTTGGTTCATGATGGACTGATCTAAAATATATTAGATAATAATGATGGTTTACAATTAGAACTCACCAAGTATTCAGAGTGCTTTTTTGTATTAAGTCATTTCATCCTCAGAACAGTGCTATGGATTAGGTCCTATTGCAACACACATTGTAAATGAGAAAATTGGGGGACACAGGTATTAAATGATGTACTCAGAACCACACAGCTGATAAATTACATAATAATTAATAAATTTGCTGATATGAAAACTATAAATTGACTTCTGAAAAGCTGCACTATACTTCTGGCTATTCTAGAGTGGAGGGTATCTAAAATATATGAAAACATCTTTGCTTTGTATATGGAAAGCTATTTCATCTGGAATGAGCATTTCAGCACGAAAACTTTAAAGTTTGTATTATGTTACTTTTTGCTGAGGTATCGTTGGCATATAACTCTGTACAGGATCTAGAGGTACAGTAGGTTCACACCTCTTCAGATGGATGTCACCACACCACACCTACCATCAAAACACCCATCACAGTCCATTGGGTCCTCTCCATGCTTTCCTCCCACCCACTTCTGGTAGCTTCGAATTTACAGTTATATTTATAGATTTTGTTTTACTTTTGTCTGTTCCTTTGGCTTGTTTCTCTATATTCTACATGAGTGAAATCATCTGGCATTTGTCTTTCTCCTATTGATTTATTTTGCTTAGCATGATTCCCTCCGGTTCCATAGCTGAGTAGTATTCCATTGTGTGTGTATGTACACAGTGATCTGTAGATTACTGGGCATATAGGTTTTTTCCATAACTTAGTTATTATATATAGTGCTGCAGTGAACATAGACATACAGACATCCCTTCAATTAGTGTTTTTGCATGTTTCTGGTAGATTCCTAGGTTTAGGATTGCTAGATCATATCATATGGTAGATCGATTTTTAATATTTTGAGAATCAGTGTGAAAACATTTTAAGTTATTTTGCAGATGGTTATTTTTAATTATATTTGACACTGCAAGTCACACTTGTTGGATGTGTTCTGGATTACTGATTTATCAAATCATTTTTCTAAGTATCAGCTAACACTTTCACACACACACAAACACTTCTATGTTCTGGAAAATGATACTGGATTTTGATGCTGACTTCAAGAAATATATTTGAGAAGGTAAACCTGTTTTAAGACAAGGCCCACAGTTGTAAGTTGTTTGTGGTGTTTTGTTTTCTATCATCATTGCATCTTTTCATAACATAGCAGAACTTCCTGCTTAGGATAAGCCACACTTCTGCAGAAGAAAAATTGATGTCCTAATTGTGAAGCTCTTGTAACTGCCACATAAAGTGGTGCTGAAACCTACTTATTTGGCAGCCACTGAAAGTGAAAGACCTTGATTTCCATTTCTTTGAAGAAAGGAAGCAAGAGGTGATGATAACAGACTTTTTGCAAATTTCTTATCCCTAATAGATTGCAGATGACTCCAAGTTGTTATGATGGTGTCTCTTTGTTTAGTTAGATATTTCTGAGGTCATCTTTGACATGGTTAATATTTTCTATAAATTACTGATTACGGGTTTCTCTATAATTTCTATAATCATCTTCCTTCTTCAGACTCATGAACCTGTATATGCTCATGCTCATGAGCCTTGTACATACAGACACACACAGGAAAAAAAAATCAAGATTCTGTGATATTAGAAATTCTTTCATTATTTTGATTTTATAGTGTTAAATATTTATAAATGCACTAAGAAGGAAAATAGCAAAGGACTCATACCTGTCCAAATGGATTTACCATCCATGAACCTCAAATTCTGACAAGGTTCTAATAGATACATTTGTCAGTATATCACACATGCCAAGGAAACCAAAGCAACTTGTGTCAATCACATAGGCATTCTTGGAGACATAGTTATTGCTCTTGGGCCATCCCTCTTCCCTGAGTGCCTACATGTATCTCTCTTTGACAATTTCTATTTGTTCAATTTGTTCAACTTGAACAGTGGTCTGCTGTTCACTTAGTCCATTGAATTTACAGGGGTCACTCTTGAACATACTAGGTTAAGAAATAAGTCCACCAATCTTTTTAGGTTTATGTTCTACAGTGGATTTGTGTGCAAATTGTGGAGCCCCAAATTTAGAAAAATTATTTTCTAAATAAAATGCCATAAAAATTAACCAAAGAGTCTAAAGTGTCAAAATGCTTGAGGACTTGAACATGCATGGGTATTTTTAAATTTTTGAAAGGCAAGTAAGTCCCGTATGTATATAGATAAGTATGTTGAAGAGTTTTATATACACCAATTTGTGTGTACAAAGTTTGGTAGTATACATGGTTAGATGTAGGACTGGTACTAAGTGAGGCTAAGGTTTCAGACCCCGTTCTTCTATAGCCTTTTTAGTTAACTGTGTTCTTAAGCTGCAGGTTGAACCTCTAACACTTGGTCATGTTGGGATAATATTACAGCTGGTTCAAAAATGACAAAGCAAATATTCAGGGCACTCAACTCACTATTAGAAAACCAGCCAGTCTATCAGGGTAGCTCTATAGTGTATCTGTTCTTTTGAGGGCAAGTTTAATTTTACTCTCAAATTCAATGTGATTCTGATATTACCATGTAAGTCTTGTTAAAATATGTAAATAGGGCATTTGCTAAACTGTCTTTATTTAGTGTTCATTTAAGTGATCATAAAATTTTAATGACTATTATTACTGATACTCTAATAAGTACTTCAATGAGTTTTTTTGATGGTTAAATATAATTTTGTATGTTACCTCAGAATCTCAATCTGGGGATTTTAATATGGACACATTACTGTAAAATATTCATGCCATCAGCCTTCCATATTGTTATATCCTAGAATAAATGCATGTTGATATGAACTTAAATCTTTCTGACATTCAATGGTTTGGGCATCACAAAATTTAGTAATGCATTCGTCATTCAGCTGAGAGACAGTGATTTGCATTTTTCAGAGTATTTATGAATTGATGTTAAAAAGCCATTTGATTCTAGCCAAGAAAGCTCTTGCTTTACAGTCTAAATTTGGAAGTATATGTGAGTTACTTAAATAGAGAGATAACACTAATCTTTTAGTAGCAACAAGTGCTGGGTGAGGTTAAGGCCAAGAGTTTAGAATTCCTGTTATCAAAATGCTATTGTTGGACTTAAGTCCCACCATATATGATCATTGCTGAATGTGCAAATAATTTGGATTCTTTTGAACCCTGCTATGTCAGACTCTCTTTCTTCACATTGTAAGCCCTCACCTCTACCAACTTTTTTTTTTTTTTAAGGCAAAGCAGCAATTAGTAGGAAAGGCTTCATCTCCCACGACTGTGATTAGCTTGAGGCCAAATAAAGCCACCAGGGATACTGTGTTCCTGCTGCTATTTATGTAGACAGTAGACACAGGGACAGGTTTTTGACAGTATGACTGCTTGGGCTTTATGTTACACATCATGAAGCATTTTGTTTATGCTTTATAAATAGTGTCACCTATTTATAACCTTCAGCCACTATTTTTTCAGTGGCATTCTCAAGTGGCCTTCAGTTTGGTTAACGTCAGCCACTCATAGACACTTCTATTGCCTGAAAAGTTAAATATGTGAGTTTCAGTTAGCTAATCTAATGAAGGTCTGGGAAATTGTCCCAGGTAGGGAAGTTAAAATATAGTTGACATCATGTAATAAGCATGGGAAACGTGGCAAAGAAACAAAAAGATGAGCTTTATATTATGAAAATGTCACTTGCTAGATGCAGAACAGTAGTTTTATTGTAAAAAAATCTCTATATACACTGAAAATCTTAGATTCCATTAAAAGAAGAAATAAACCTGAGGTGACAGGATATTCCTGGCGTGGGGTAAAGATGTCTGTGCGTAGCTCAGGGTATCTTTAGAGGATCATCTTGAAGGCAGAAGGAAGATTTTAAAGTTAATCATATTTCTGCCATCTTTTTCCTTCCTCCTCTGGTGCTTACAGGCAAAGGTGAAAACCTGCCCTCTGCCCCCCCACCGCACCCGCCCCGCGCGTGTCTAATAGAGAAGGCACATCAAAAGCAGGAAAGCAGAGAAGGGAGGAGAGCAAGGAAAAGAGATGAGCTCAGTGGTTTGTGGCAGCCTATAAAACCTCCAAGGCCTTTACAGACACAGAGCCGGAGAGCTCGCCCCGATCTGAGGAGGAATCTCCATTAGTGATGGGGAAGGAGGGGGGCGGTGGGAGGGGTGGGCTGGTGACCCTGAACTGCCACTGTTTGTTACCACAGTGGGTGCTGGTGACCAGCAACAAGCAATTGCCACACCTGTGTGTTTGAAAACAATGTGTGTTTGTGGTGGGGGATAGCAAGATGAAAAGAAAAAAACAACAGCTTTTCTGAAATTTTTCATGTGGCATCTTTGCCAGGGAAGACTTAGGAATCTAAGTTTTTTGGTTTGCATGCCCATTCCCCAACCACCTCAGAGCCAAGCATGTTCTATCAATTCACACCCAGCCTCCTGGGAGGCTCTCAGTGGTAACAAACCCATTTACTGTTGAGCTTAGGGAAGCTCCATGGTAGGTACCGTCTAGAGTGCTACGGACACACAAGAATGAAGCCCAGACCCACTAGACTTGTGATCCTCCACTGCAGCCCTCCCTCTCTCTCACTAAGTCCTGCAGAGCAGAGCGACTGGCCTCAGGCCCCAGAGCCAGGGAAGCAAACACATGAGTCCTGTGAAGTGTTCAGACTGAGGGTTAGCCCTGCCTTTATTTTTTTTAATTTTAAATTTAAATTTTTTGTTTTTAATAAAAAGACCTCGAATTCAGCTCAACGAGCATGGCAACTCAGGAAGTTGGGAGGAAAAATGAAAATGAGGGGCCAACTTGTGAATTCATGAGACCTGCCTTTAATAGGCCAGGACAGTGCATCTTAGAGGCCGTGTTCTCTCTCCCCACACATGGCAACAATAGGGTGATGACAGACGCTGAGCCTAGAGAGGACAGAAAGGCCATCTCTGTGAGGGCGGATTAGTGTACATCACAACCCAGTACCAGAAAGAGAGGTGACTCTGTCTCAGCTGCCTGCTCTGAGATGCCATAAACTGGGGTCTGCTCTGTCACCAGCTGAGTTTGTGGGGCAAAGACATTAGCAGAGATCATACATCAAGTGGAACAGTTACTTTCAAATATGGACAAACCCTCCTCAAGTTAAGGAAATAAACCAAGTCGAGCAGAATAGCCCTCAACCCCCCTTCATAGATCACAGAATGAGGTACACAGTTGAAAATACTTTATGCCCAAGAACCTTAAAGCATAACCCTATTTCTTTAAAAAAGGAAAAGAAAAAGAAGCGCTCAAAGAATCTAGGCATACTTTCATTCTTCGTAAACAAAGTTATTTCAGAGCGATTTCCCTGAAGGTTGGCGTTGCCCTGCCTGAAGGTTTGTGGTCAACAAAAGTCTTTTGGGAAAGATCTTTAGCCACTTTGAAGTAGAAAGTCAATGCCAGTTTTGAAATGTGACAGGCTCATAAACCCCAACCAGATCTGAATGGAGAGCAGGCGTGAGAGAATCAATTCCCCCTGCCATTCCAGTCCTTACAAACAGTTGAAACTATCCTCATCAGTCTCTTGCATCTTTTATTTTCTTCCTGCAAAACAAAGCCGCCTATAATAATCTAGCAGATTACACAATGAAAGTAGGTCTCTCCATTGATCTGGACGGTGGGTTCTGCTATTGAGCATGCCTCAATTATTTCCCACACTTGGTATGTTTTTTTAAACCTGGCAACGATGACAACTTCAGTAAGTTAAGATGCTATGCTCCCTTTGCTGTTTATGCCTCAGTGCCTTATTAAATGCACCAGCTAAACAGAAAATGCGGTATAAATATGTTTCATGAGTCATTTAAGGATTCAGCCAAGAGACATTACAATTGACTTTTGAGTCCATTTTTAGAACAAACTCTTTCAAGATTCTTCTCAACAGGAACACTTCCCCCTGCACTAGAACTGACAAGACTATATGCATTACTTTATTTTGATACTGACATTTAAACAATAAAATAAAGCCATTTAAAACAAATAGTAGTGCTTTAAGTGTCTGGGCTGTCAAGATATCAAATTATATAACTTGGAAAAATCAGAATTCATTGTTAATGGTATGCACTTAACACAAAGGGTCGCTGGAGTACTCAGCAGACTTACATTCAGCTACCATGTTGGAGCTAACAGGCTATATTCCTTTAGATAGAATTGACTATATTCACTTAAATGGACTTGACTCTAGTACAATCACTGTATTCAAATGTCAGGGGAAAAAAAGAGAGAGAAAGAGGATGTCACAGAGGGTCACAAATTATGTTGGATTTTGACAGATTGTAGCCTTGCTTTACAAGAGCAGTAACATCTCATTTGTCACCGTTTGATCTGTGAGTGCGGGAATGGGAGCGGAAGGCCCTCCATCTCTACCACAATTTAATCGCTCTGAGGCCCACCATGGTGTGGGAGCCACCTGCCCAGGCACTGCACTGCTGATCTGTTTTAATTTAATCGTCCGTCAGCTGGATGAAAGCATAAATCGTCGCTCTTTGATCTGCAAATGGCGTGTTTTTGTACAGCAGCGTGTGGAATCAGGGTGAATGGACTTCACAGTTTCTATGGCCTGGATGGGGTGGCCCTCTGGGGACACCAGAAGTGATGTTTGACTCTACAGGGATTGCGCATCCAGAAAAGACTCTCAGGAGACTTAAGACAAAGCAGGAACAAGAGGGGAAGGAGACCAGTTTGTGTCCAAAGGTTAACAATGAAACAAAAGCTTACAAGCTTAATGAGATAGTGGTCTCCGAGAACTAGAAATAGTAGTTCCATTCGCGTCCATCATCTTCACAGTGCATTTTTGTTTGTTGTTAGCCTTTGCACTTTGGTTGCAAGAGGAACAACAGAGGAGGCTATTCAAGGTGTGTTTATGTCCCCACTGTGAATGATCAGCTGTTCATGGAGAGTCATGGCGCCTGGACTTTCTTAGAAGGATGGCAACAGTGAAAGATGATGCAGTTAAATTTGGGATGTGTGGAGAGGCTCACACTTTGTTTTTTTTTTTTTCTCATTTTTTTATTAAAATATTTTAAAATTTACATATACTTGCCATTAATTGTAATCCCCATGTATTCCCCATCACCATCTCACCAGCGCACTTTGAAATTAAACAAATAACATGATGCTTCAACATCATGTCACATCAAAATAGCTATTATAAGCTTTAAGTGATCTCATTGATATATATTTTTTAAGGTGCTTTCCACATCTTCTCATAGTCCATTTCCCAGAATCACACACATTCTCTTTTTATAAATAAAAAGGAACACTTTATGGCAGACACTTCTGCCAAAAGCAAGTTGGGGAATGAAGAATTGTCAAAAGCACATTCTATGTTTTTGTAGGGTTTTAATGTATGACTTCTTACTGCCGGGAGCAAAGCAGTGGCACAGGGCTTCCCTAACGATGCCTCCATTATAATAGTGCTGCCAGTAGGAGAATATTTTTATGAATCCTACAAATGGAAATTTAGGGTCATGCTATATGACTCTTCATATGTAAAGTTTCTAATATGTATATATTTCATGAATAACCAAAATATTCCTGAACAAGATTCCAGTTTGGGAAAAATTCCCCAGGAGCAACCCAGAAATTTCCAAAAGACTTCCCCCAATCCACTGGGAATTGCTTCACAAATCACACAAATTCCCCCTGAATTCCTTGAGGATTCCATGGAAAGCAGAAACAATTTATAATTCCATTTGAAAAACTAAGAATGTCTTCCCTACTAATGGTTCTAATAAAATCACCAGCACAGGGGTGGGTCCCAGAAGACTAGTTGAACCAATCTGCTTATTCTGGCCCATGTGTTTCTTTGGCTTTCCCGTCCATAATTTTCATGGCTTTTCTAAGCAGTGTTTGCCTAGGAAACATAAAGGTGTCTTGGCGGTGTCCATGTGTTAAGTTATTCCACCACGGAACTGCAGACTCAGACTTAAGCATGGCTGCTCTTTTAGGTTTAAATAGATTCCACAAAAAAAAAAAAAAAATAGATTCCACAAAGAAGTTTTGGAAGAACCTGAATTTTTACATTGGGATTCAGAAGAGTGTAAGGTAAATTGTGGTCCTGCTAATGTTTGTGGGAGTGAAATGGGACAGCAGACGAGATGGATTCCTTCTGTCCTGGAGAACTGAGATCTAGGACATACCCCAGAGAAGAGTGAGGGGAACAAGAAAGGAGAGGTAGGCAGAAGAAAGAGGAGTGGCAAAGAAACTAGAAAGAGTTGCATTATGTATATATTTTGGGAAGTGGTGAAGGGCCCCCAACAAGCTACTTTAGATATCTGCATTGTAACCCAGTATTGCTATTCTTCAATTTTACATACTTGAGTTTCAAACAGTTCTTTTCCTGACTTTTCTTCAAAGGTGAGTCCTCCCTCTTTCCATCCCTCCCTCCCTCCCTCTCTCCCTCCATCCCTCCCCTCTTCCCTCCTTCCTTCTTTCCTCCTTCTCTCTCTCCCTCCCTCCTTCCCTCTTTCCTCCTCTCTCTCCCTCCCTCCCTCCTTCCCTCCATTCCTCCTTTCTTCCTCCCTCCCTCCCTCCAGCCCTCCCTCCCTTATTCCCTCCTTTCTTCCTTCTCTCTCTCCCTCCCACACTCCTTCCCTCCCGCCCTCCCTTCCTTTTTTCCTTCTTTTTTTCCTTTCTTCTCTCCCTTGTACTACCAGACCCATCCTAGAATTCATCCTTTTTCTAACCCCCTACATCTCTTCAGCTAATAAGCCAAGTGGATTTTACATACAGGGGAGCCTTTGAATCCTTATGTTTCTGATCATCCCCTTTGCCAATGCTTTAGTCTGCATTTCAGTCCTTTATCACCTGGGCTGTTGAAATAATCCCACTGGTCTATATGTCTTCAGTGCCTTCTGTCCCCATTACTTTTGCACTGCAAAGGATAAAGCCCAAACTTCTTCATAGTCGAATAGGCAGCCATTCACAGTTAGAAGGCAGCTGTGCTCACCACTGTACCACTGACGTGCACTAGCCATTCACACTGGAACCTAATTTATCTCCCCGATCCTCCTCAGGCACCGTATGTCTTAGCCACATGTTCTTCTCATGATTGTCTGCATGTGGCCTGCTTTCCCTGCATCTGTACCTCTGCTTATTCATTCTCTTTCACTTGGAATACCCTCCTCACCCCATCTTTGCCTAGAGAAGATGTTGTAAAGACTTTCTGAACCCTCAGTCAGATTTAATTGTTTCTGGCTCTGCATCCTCATAGATTTTTTTTTTTAACTTATCTCTAACATAGCACAACACATATCAGAGGGGCTTATTAAGGAGTCTCTCCATGGATTCTAGGCCACTGGGGGCAGACAGTAAGTTTCCTTCTGGTCTGACCTCCTCCCCACCTGCTCCTAAACCCAGCAAAGTGATTGTGACTTGAGACTTTGTTCTATCAATATTGATTAGAAACTCGTGGGAAGGGATATTGCAGAGACATTCTTTGGAAAGTGTGTGCATAAGTGTGCATGTGTGTGTGTTAAAGTCTGCATTGTAATTTTTAGGCCATTTTATACATTTTTGTATTTAGCAATTTCCTGCCAGGATCTGTATTACCAATCAAATTAGTTTTTCAGATTTCTCTAAGAAAATCTGACTGTTGATTTATGCAAAAAGGAACAAAAGCAGCAGAGACAGAGATACAGAGAACGAAGAACTTGCCGTTTATATTATGTATGTTGAAAACCTACTAGATGTCACATAAATGTTTTGCATAATCTTCATTATACTTTTTAGAGTCAATGCATTAGCTCAATTCAAGGTCTGCCATTTGTGGTGGAAGGCATATGGGCCGTGGCTTGATGACTATGTGCTTCTGGTTCTTTCACATCTTTCCTCATAGGGTTGTTGTGATAGATAAATGAGCTAATGCACATAAAGCACTTAGAACAGTGCTTTGCATGATCATAAGTCCTAAATATTGTCAACCTGTAGTACATGAGTCCACATATATATACATTTTATTTATATTTGTGTATACATAAATATGTGTGTGTGTGTGAGAGAGAGAGAGAGAGAAAGTATGATGTTTCAATAGCACTTACTGTCCTCTGTCTTTATAGATAAGAAAGTTGAGGCTTAGGGAACATTTGGGTTTCTGTCCCAAAGTCATATAGCTAATAAGTAGTAGAGCTGGAGCTTGGGGGAAGATCCAATTCAGCGCTGAAAGTTTTATGTTTCCTCTTCACTGCAGAGTGCCTCTCTCTCCAGCAATCCTGTCAGAGCCTGTGCTAATCATTGGTAGAAGATGCACAAGGAAAAAATTAAGATGGTCTTATCACACTGAAACGGAGTCACATGGGGAAAAATGCTCTTCTAAATATTCTTTAGATGCCTTCAAGCCCCACACACTGTGTTCATTAGGAAAGGATGACACTAGTTTATGGGGCTATTGTAAGCCTGTACTTTGCTGAACTTGATGTTAATTCCTGCCAACAACAGGAGTTTTGGTTTGCAAAATGGCAGCACCTTTAGGATCCTTTTGGAACCTGAAACCAAAGCAAATACAAACATTGAATTTGATACCATTACCTAGACTTTGCGCTAAGGCAAGTTGAGTTTTTCTAATTTTTTTCAAGTTGTTTTTTTGTCTGGGGTTTATTGTTTTTTTGTTGTTTGTTTTGTTTTGTTTGTTTGTTTGTTTGTTTGCATAGAGGTACAGGTGTGAGAGGATTCATCAGACATAGAGTGGGGAGCAGAACAGGCTGATTTACTGAAATACACTGCTGAGGGGAGCAGCGGGTGAAGCAGGAGAGATCTGCTGTGCCATATGTGGATTAGTTCTCTGGCTGGGGATCAGACTCAGGCCATAATGGTAATAGCACTGAGACTTAACCCCTGTGTCACCAGGGAGGTTCCTAGCTTGTGCTTTTCAAGATTGCAAGTATATTTTAAACAACTTGGATTTCTGATGCTAAAAGTATGTGACCTCTTTGTCAACAACTCACCAGCTATCGTACACTCTGCTCTATTCCAAACACTCTACAGAGACATAAATGTGGACTAGGCCCTTTTGTGAGTGTGAGCTTCACTTTTATAGAGACTGATCACTCCTGAGATGATAAATGCTAGTGGAAATGTAGAGTAGGTCACCATATAATAAATATGGAAAAGTCCTTTAAGTAATGCTGAAACATGTAAACTATAAGCTCACAGTCACCACCAAATGAAACTTAGGCCAGATCTTGTTTAACAGAATTAACCCCTAATGCAGATATGGACAGATTACTTACTTAATGCCAGCATATCCTATTTTATAGAAAATTACTAGAATAACTAGGGATCCTAATTTATGGATTTTCATAAAGCAGTATTGCCAAAACAGGAGACCTTGGTTATGGCTTTTGATACTCCTGGATGAAAGCAGGCATGGAGCTGTGTTGGAGGCTGAGCTCCCTTGGAGTTGGGGTTCCATAGCAGGAGCTGTGGCAGGGAGAAAGAGAGCTCTCAGGGTAGGTAAAGGCAGGACCCCATCAAACATTCTTTCCAGACAAGTACAAGGTAAGTGTTGGCTTCTTTGAGAAAAGGTCTGTGTTCCCTTCATTTGGTGTTTATGTGCTAGCCTTTAAAACTGTAATGGTAAACAAAATCAGTAGGATTCGTGTCCTAGAAAAGCAGCCATGGCATGAGTAATTGCCAACTTAATGTGAGGATGAAAGTGGGATGTGGCATAGTCCATGAAGTACACAAAAGAGATTCTGATATGATGATGCCCTTTTGAAAATTACCCATTTGGGATAGATTTGTCATAAAGAGGGAGCTTTCATTGGAGACTGTAGGGTGCCAAGGAGAAAGTGAAAGCAAAAGAAAAGATGGGAGAATGTCGATGTACCAGCCACTCCGAATGACCTAGGAGAGATCTATGTCCATGATTTGTGTATCTTTCAGATCTTTCAGAATTCCTAATTACTAATTTCAGAGGTGTTTATGGAGTAGAAGAAACTCGTAATGGTGTTTTTAAAACAAGATGCAATCTGACTGTTTCATTAGATTTTAATAACATGCTGGGTGATTTGTGCCTATTTTAAATGATTTCCAATCCCGAGAACCATCAGACCTGGGGACTGTATCACTCTGCCTCTGGGTGGGGAGACGGGTTAAGCTAAAGGCTGCAGCTCATCAGTTGTAGAGCCAAAAATAGAGCACTGGCTTCTGAATTTAGTGTCTGGGCACTAGTCTGTCCCACAGTTGCATGCGCCAGGGCCTCGTAATGTCCAGCCCCCTCAATTTTGTGAATTGGACCTGGGAGCTCCAGGGAGGATTATTTGTGATTTGGTGAATCTATGATTCCCTAAGAAGGTCTTAAGATGTCTAAAAATATCTTTCTTTTCACTCCTGACACTTAGAGGAAATATACTTCATGATCCTCTCAGAAAGCAGGCTGAAATGAGTTTATGATCTGAATGCTTATATTAAATATTTGCCCTAAAAGCAATGAGGCCGAGGCAACTAAGCAGATATGAAATAACGCCTTGTTTCAGGAGAACATTTTAGAATCTGCAGTCATCACAAAAGCAATAAAGGAGGGTAATATTTAAATTGATAAAAGATGCAAACACAGCTTTATTGGGTTTCTAAATTCAAATTAAAAGAATAAATATTTCATCAGCGATACTAATTAAAGATTGGTCAAAGATTTGTCTGTGTCTCATATAGCAAATACCAATCAGAACTGATTAAGAGAAGTAACATTTATGGGACTACTCAGTTATAGAAAGAAATGATGACTATGAAGTCCATTTGACTGAGTAATGGTTATTTGATTATAACTTGATATTCAAACACCAGCATGACTGGATATGAGACCACTCTGTTCTCTCCAGTATAAAAGTTCCATTACGTTTTGGGATTGTTAATTATATAAACTGTGTTTACTAGTGGTTTGTTTGGTTATGTTGTCCATGTCTTTAGTTGGTGCACTCCTTGCTTTTTAAAAAAAACTGAAAATTAATTTGAAAGCTCTGTGTATTCAGGCACTTATCACGTGATCAACATAGGACCATGTTTCTTTTTCTTTCCTTTTTTCATATTTCAGTGTGTTATTCAATGCACAATTTTGATCAAATGTTTTGCTACTCACTAAAAAATCACAATGGGAAAAATAGAGATTGGAGAAGACCATTCTCAACTTGACCATTGCCACTAACCTGTACTCCTAGAGTGGCAAGTTGGGGCTGTTCTGTGGGTGGGGCCACAGGCTGATGTTTCACAAGCAGGAGTGACTGTGTACATAGAGCGTTTGCATTGCAATATCTTCCTGTCCAGTTTCATTCTTCCATTTTAGAAAAATGTCATTTGCCATCCCACTTGCCGTCTCTGGCCACCTTTCCAGACCACTGTGCTTGCTCTGGGTTTTCTTAGTGATATTTGCTGCAGAAGTATTTTGGCTTGCCTCCACAGCCAGTGTAAACAAGTGAGAAATAGGTCACCAAGGTCCAGTCAGTCCTAGCGTAGCCTCAGTTGCTATCCCGCCTCCCCCCGGTCCCCAAAAGTATCTCAATCCATCCACTTTTCTTAAGGCCAGGGGGTGTGGTGAGCCCTGAGATGCAACTATCTTCAACCTTCTCAGGAGTCTGGATGGGATCTGAGGAGACCTTTCCACTTCCTAGGTAACATGGTGTCATGGGTGAAGAAATTCTTTATGGTTTTAATGAACAGTTAACAGGATTTGGTGGTTGTTGTATCATGAGGTAGTTCTCTGTGAACATGCTGTTTCAGAGAAGATCTGCATATCAACTCGTGGATTTATCTTAATGATATTTTACCTTAGTCTCTTAACAGCATAGAGGTCCCAGAGCACCGTGGCCCCTTTTCCTCCCTGCACCTGAACAGTTGTGCTGCACATTTATGTAGACATGTCTCTTGCAGCTGTTTTTGCAAGCAAATATATGACATGATGAAGAGTTAATATAATTCTCAAACTGACCTGTGCATGCTGCTCCCATACTGTCTCTTTCTGTGTGTATGTGTTACATACCAGGTACATTAAAATTCACATTTAAATTTCAAATGAGTTAAATACACCATTGCTTTCAAATAAGTGACTGATTTTTGTTCCTCTCATGTTATATTAATATTAATATTATGGAATCCTGTACCCTTAGCCTTCCTTGCTGACTGTCTGGTAATTGGTTGTGTGTGTGTTGGGGGGGTGGTATGGGGGTCATCTTGTTTAGCTTATCTCAGCAAGAGAAAGAGTGGCCAATAATAAGGAAAAGCGGCAATAAAATGGTAGCCAAAAATTGAAAAGAAGATTTAATCTCTGGCCAATTTGAAACATATCTGAGGGAATCCATAGAGAAAAAGATAAAGTGTGACTATGAGTAAGTTAACTAAACACATTACACTGTGTGGGAGTAAATGGAGTTAGTTCATTGTACATGTTTAATTTCCTATTAGTCTTTGGCGTTTACTAGCATGTCTGAGTTGGGGCATCTGTAAATTCAGTTAAATACAGTGCATTGTCTAAACATATCACAGCTCCAATCAGTCACCCCAGCTGCTGATAAGAAGCCTCTGGTATTATTGAATCTACAATGGGGAGGCTCTGCAGGCACTGAGATAACAGCTAGGTATTTTACTTTTAAGTATGGAAAGAAGAAGAAGAAGGAAAAAAGGAACATTGCTGTTGCCTTGGCTTTTATAGCTCGACATTTATTACCACGTTCAGATTTGCTTTATACTAGAGATGTTATTTTGGTTTGGGATGTATTATGCATATCTTTGGTTTTAACTTAAAATCTGAATCAAAGAGAAGGAAGGAGAGCAGGGGCAGCAAACTATTGCAAACAAACCCACCCCCCAAACAAGCTTTCCTGTTATTATGAAACTAGCAACAGCCCCTTCAGAAGGTGTTCTTTTTGTTTGTTTTGTTTTTGTCATTTATGCTCTCTTGATTGATTGTTACTTTTCTTCCAGACTGGATGTATCAGGATGAAACCCAGTTTTTCCTTTATTTTTTTTCTTTCATAGCTTCACTGAAATTTGTATCGAAGTCCCCTTTAATCATTGACTTTAGAAAGAAAATCACTGTGGTTCAGCTCTAATGAACTCTAGGGCAGGTCAGTGCTTAACAGAGCAGATATCTTCCCTAAATTCCACGTGTGCATTTCCTTTCCTTGTTATTACTTCATTCTTCTTGTGTAATTGCAATACACCAGTCTTTCTAGGAGAGCAGATAAGCTGATGTAGTTATTTTTAGATATATGTCATTTTATATTTTTAAAGTATCTTTTTGAGAGGGTGATGCTAATAACAATATTTGCATACCCTTTTCTAGAATCTGTGTCAGATATTGGCTATGATGTGTGGTGCTCACACTGTTACCTATTTCACACTTTGTTTTTTAATCGAATGATTGATAATCTTTTGCAAACTGCTCCATATGTCTGGCATTCACATATTTGTGAAAGTACAGATCGCTTTGCTTTCATTTGATTTTATGAGTTTATATTTCCTCTTTCCCAAACAGATGTTTTACTACAGCTGCTATTTGTTTAGTAAATTGGTTCACAGGCCATAGCTCTGTTTTCATATAACATTAAGGATCTGACCAAAAACATGAATGCGAAAAGCAGAAAAAAAAAAAACACAAAAAACACACACATAACTCCTTTATCAAGTTCTGGTTTGAGCTGTATCTTGGTAACATATTTTGGCCTAGTTCTGTGCTGTGCTTCTCTTTACAATTGCAGCTTTATTGTACACACATACGCCTTCGCCTGCACACTGGCATCCCCCCTTCCCCACCTGTCCACCTGGTAGCTCGCCAAAGCAGTCCTAAGGCCACAGGGCTAGAGTTTCACTCTATTCCAAAGATTATTCATCCTGCACAGAATGCTGCTGTGTATTTGGTGACAAACCATGACATAACTGGTCTTTCCAAGGTTAAAAAGTCAAGAATAAGCATTTAGATCAAGGGAGCAACAGATTGATATTTTAGAGGATCCAGGTTTTGGAAGAGAACGTACGTATGAGAGATGGGGGTGAGCACTAGGTGTTAGCAATGGGTTATTGGTTCCTGAAAATGACCCAACCCCTCTCTAGGGCCATGGGGTGCACTTTTATAGAAAAGAGTGTTTATTGAAGAGGATGATCCTGTTATGAAAGCCTTCTTAAGCCTATGTGCCCTTTAAATGGCTATTGTCTCTCAACTCTAAACCCACCCTTTGTGAAGGACATGGAGGCTGGTGCCATGCAGGAGGAGGAATAAGAAACTCGATCTTTGTGTTTGTTTCCTGTTGATTTGTTCCTAACCACGCCACCCCAGCAGACCCTTTGCCCTGGTATTGACAGTTGGTGCAGTGTCTAGCTCTTTCTGGCACTCTCCATCAAGTTCCATCGTGCACCTGCTTCATCTTCCCTGGACTTCTAGATTCTGATAGGACCCAACTCTTCCTCTTGGTCCCACAATTCCTAAAAACCCTAGTTGCCTCCTGCAGTTAGTATCCCTGTCCCCCTGTTTGTGTGTTTTTCTGATACTAATTTCCCTATTAAATTCTGTCTGCTGAAAGGCCTAGTGTGGTTTCCCTCTTCATATCAGGATTCTGACAAAAGTATAAACACCACCTAATTGTGTGCAGAATGCTTTTATGATGTCACGTCCTCAATTCCTCGTTGTGTGCTAGAATGTGTTACTCGGATATTATCGCATAGACATTTTTCCTGTGTCCTTTACCAGAATTCTCAGTTTTCTAGAATAGTGAGAAAGTTGCTAAAATCAAAGAGTCACTGTGTTTCTTATGTCTTGTATGTCTATAACTTAATCTGATTTGCAGAATCATCATTTCTGGAATACTCACGAGCTTCTGAGTACTCAATATTGTCTTTTTATGGTAAGGATTAAAGAGAAATCTATCCAGCTTGTTAGTCAAAGCAGATAGGTAAATAAAGTCATAGCAAATATTTGCATACTACTTCCATGAAAATTAGAGCTGATTCATGGATTGTGTCAGTGTTTTAGGGAAAGGATTAATAAAACACATTTTGAAAATCTTTGCCTAGAAGGTAGATTTTGAATCATAGTTTATAGTATGCAAAGGAGTCTAGTGTTAAAAATGAGCAAGAGTTTAAAAAATTTGTTAACAAAAATTACATGATATAAGAATGACATTGATTAATTTCCTTTAAAAATGTCATTCAGTACATTTCATGATTAAAATGGGATTTTAAGTAATATCAAATATTAAAGAAAATGAATGGTTATTCTGATCTATATAGATATAAAAATTCAATAATTCAAATAAAAAGATAATGCTTTAAAGTTTCTGCTATCAGATTTTATTATCTACAGCAATCAAATTAAAATCTCCACTGGCGATTTCCCTTCTTGCCGAATAGACGTAGTTTAACACTAAGTTGTGGTGCAGCTGAAAAACTGCATCCTCTTAATTTTCTTCAGGTAGGCAAAGAAAACAATGTCAGATTATTGATTAGGTATTAATTTCAAGACTCAATTAATTGATAATGAGTTTACATTTATTTTCCTATCTGCTTTCACGGGGAAAAGCATTTCAGTGTTCTGTTATGCTAGGAAGATGATGCTTGCTTAGGCAAGTCAGTGAAATATCCTTGTGAAAACTTGGTTCATCTAGACAGTGTGTCAGAGAAATTCTTTGCCATTTTAGAATAATCCCTGAAGGTCTTCCCTTCATTGCACATAAGCACCAGCCCACTTGGGAACATTTAACCTGGAATAATGGATGATTCAGTGTGTGTGTGTGGCGGGGGCGGGGGCTGGCATTACAATGGCCAGAGGATTCTGGGTCATACTCAAGATTTATACTGATACCAAGATCTTGGAAAAAAGATTTTAGTCCCTGCTATCGCTGGCTCTCGTTCTGACTTTCACCCAGTGGTGTTGTTTTAAAAGTGCAAAGAAACAGATTGTATTTGGAAACATTTACTTTCATAAAACAAACTTAAGTTTTTGCTTTATGCTTCATTTCAGAAACTTGTGCAGACCTACCATAGTAACAAAGTCAGGTTCATGCCATGCTCAGGTGCGTGAGCCCTCTCACTGCTCAGGCAAATGTGATGGAAAAGGAATCCTGTGTACAGACATAGTCTGGTCCCCTCTGTCACTCCGCTAATCATTTACAACATCCCTGCAGATGTCCAGGGCTGTCAGGCCCGCCCTTTCTATGCTAATGTGGGTAATTGCCTTAAGTGTGTGCTAAACAGTGACTCTTCGGAAGATAGGAATTTAAGAACACAGAAAGACGAGGATTTATGCAGACATTTACATATATTTTTCATATTTATCCTACACTTATTTACTGGCCGCATGGCCTTCACCAAGTCATTCTACCATTTTGAGCTTTTATTGATGCATTTGTTAAATGCAGACATTTTCATAATTCTGCCAGAGGCCTATTGAACTACCAAGGGCTGTGAACAGATTTCAGTTTTCAAAGATATATTAGAGACTTCAAAAAAATTCTAGAACTTGATGGATTATAGCACAGAAAGCCTGTCAGCTTGATCATAGTTAGAAAGCGTATGATACTCTTTTTGTTTTTTGATGCAAGCCACTTCTTCCTGTGTCTTTATTTTCCCTTATAAATTGTAGGTAATACTACCTGCCTCCTGTTGTGGTAATTAGTGAAATAGCTTTCTGCCCTGTGGTCAAGGGGTGTGTGGGCACAAGAGCCATGACAGGGGTGAGGGGAACAAGCCATGCAAGAGAGGCACCTGAGGATACTAACTGGCAGGACACACACACATTGCAAACCCACTGCATTGCTGCCCTAAATAAAGGTCCACTGTTCCTTCTTTAAGTTGCGATGCTCTGCGCAGTACCCAGACAGCGCATGGAAGGAGGACTGTTTTGGCGCTCTTTTCAGTGACAGACTCACTTGTTTCCCCATAGTACTCAGGGTGTGCTAAGGGGCCTTAGCACATTTCTGCCTCTTTCTGGTTTCCAGGGAGAATCCTCCTTCACTGTTTGCAAACCTAATATGGTTTTCTGCTGGGCTCTGACTTTGGCAGAGCATGCATACCGCGGGGGGACCTCTGGGGTTCCTGCAGTCTCTGTGGGGGTGGGGGAAAGCACTGGGTGCACTCTGGCTGCTCGCCAGGTCTCCTGCGCAGGCAGTTCCTCCACCCAGCTGCCCATCCTGTGGGCAGCACCCCTGGCCCGGTGCCCATAGGGTGGCAGGGGGGCTGGAGCTGGCAGTTTGAGCACAGAGCACCCCCCTTCTACACACACATCCCACCCTACAGCTGCCGCTGCTGCCTCCACTACCTCCACTAGGGGTTGGGAGGCCCCTGCCAGACCTTAACAGCCTCTGTGAGCCAAATCCCAGTAGAAAATTCGGGAAGAATGCAGAAGTGGCTGATTTCTAGCTCATAATTTGAGATACTATTTCATCTTTAACAATCTGTTCTCAGTGGGAAGACTTGGGCTGAATATATCTGTCCAAACTTGTACAAGCAAACCATTTCCATTATTAATGCTCTTTGAGGCCTACATGGGTTACTCTCCTGTCCATTTAAAAACTGAATTAAATAAGGACACCTAGCCAAAAATGACATGATCTTTTAACGTTTTTCACAACACTTGGGATCCATATACTAACCCTAGAGGTCCCCTTCACCCCATGGGTTTTTGCAGGAGGGTTCCTTATTTTTTTTCAAATACGCATTATTTTTAAAAGCAGTTTCAGGTTCACAGCAAAACTGAGCAAAAGTTCAGAGATTTCCCATACACTTCCCACATGCACCCCTCTACCCCCCAACTCCCTCACACACAAACACTATCAACATCCTACTCCAAGGGGTGCATTTGTTATTGTTACAATGGATGAAACTACATGGACACGTTTTTATACCCAGAGTCCATAGTTAACATTGGGGTTCACTCATGGTAAGGTACATTCTGTGGGTTTGGACAAAGGTATGATGGCGTATCTCCATCATTACAGTATCCCACAGAGTAGCTTCACTGCCCTAAAATCCTCAGTGTTCCACCTAGGCACCCCTCCCGCTCTCCCTTCCTCCCGATTCCTGACAAAAAGTGGATTTTCAAAAATAACCTATCTGACTTGAAGTTTATGTCTAATTAGTTGCTTGCTTCCTTTGGGGATGACTCTTGGCTCTCAGAGAGAACATTATTGTGGAAAAACCTTCTTGGGTTTGGTTTGGCTGATGGGCTATTGCTGTGTGTGTGACTTCCCAGTCTCCCTTGTGCTGAGGGGCACCTCCAGCCAGACCAGTTTAATTAACAGGAAAATGCCCATATTATTTTTGGACACTGATTATAGATAAAACCTAAGACGTCACTTTGATCTCCCAAGAGATTTCAGTGTCAAAAAATACATACGGTACCGCATCCTTCTTTTCTTTCTTTCCTTTTCTTTTCCTGTATTTTGTGTGTGTGTGTGTGTGTGTGCTTTAATTCTCCTCTTCCGTGAACTTCAGATAAGCAGCAGGCCTGAGCCAGATTTCATTACTATCACGCACTCTTCATGGTCATCTTTTAATATTTGAAAGGATCATTTGTTAACTGGAAATGGTCAATTTTTTTTTCCTTTGGCTTTTGAAATATAATTTTCAATTTTTAATTTGATTCATTTAGATGAAATCATTAATCAGGGTTGAAACTGAGTTAATTTTCTGGAAAATAAATGAGGTTGTTAGAGTGAACGTTATTAAGTGGGCTCTTTGTAAGAAAGGGATAGTAGCTGGGAATGGAGAATGCTTGGAGAACTGGAGAAAAAATCGAAAGGATTTTTTTCCTTGTTAAGTGGAATAATTCATTTTAAAAATGAGTTAGATCAGAGGATTTTCAGCAATAAGCATTCTAAACACCCCATTAATTATATTAGAAATTGTAAATAGCGAAGTTTTAAGAATTGTCAGAAAAGGACGCCACGTCAAGTTCTTTCTTGTTAAGAGATGTTAGGACATGTGATTTCTACTGTGCTTTTTTACTCTCTTTAAAAATGATGTGTGTTCCTTCTAAGGGAGGAACCATCTGGTATTTTTCTTTTGCCTTCTACATAAGGGAACCAAATAAAGATCAAGGAAAGGAATAAGAACAATAATAATAATAATAACAATAACAGCAATTAAGACACAGAAACCAAAAATGAGGACACAAGGACAGACTGGGGACACCTGGTGGGGAGGGGAGAGGGAGGGTTGAGGGAAGATGGGAACACGAGGGACTGAGGTGATGGTGCACTGGTGAGATGGTGATGGGGAATACATGGGGATTACAATTAATGGCAAGTATATGTAAATTTTAAAATATTTTAATAAAAAAAATGATGTGTGAACTAGTCCTAGCTTTTTTATGGTTAATCTCGTCATTTTTCAGATTTTTAAAACTTTGATTGTGGCCTTATAAAATATTCAGAAAGAATTCATTGGGGCCTGTATAAATTGATGAATCATTACTTTTTAATTGCTGCCTTATTATTTTCTATATCCAGGTGTTGTTTCTTCTACTAAGTTTTAAAAACCACGAGTGTCAATTAGGACATTCTCTGTCCTATGAACTCTCTGTCCATGAACTCTTCTCTGCACACAGAAGGTGTTCAGTGAGTTCTTTGTTGATTGATCAACTTTATGGATTACAGCAAAGCTATAGGGTATAGCTTAGAAGGAGCTTCTTTTCCCATGGTAACTTGGATCCCATTTTTACGTAAGCAGGAGCTTCCCTAGTGGCACAAGGGGTTAAGTCACAGCACTGTGAAGCTATCCATAGCCACTGCAGCACGAGTTCTATCCCCAGCCAGGGAGGTGACTCACATGGCGCAGCAGATCTCTCCTGTCTCACCCGCTGCTCCCCTCAGCAGTGTATTTCAGTCAGTCTGCCCATTCTTCTCCCCACTCTGTCTCTGGTGAATTCTCTAACCACTCCTCCCACACATGCCTCTGGCCTGTACCCCAGCTCTTGTATGCAGAAGTAAATAAAAACCTTTAAATAAAAGAAGACTATTTCACCATCCTATTGTGAGGCATGTCATGATTTTAAGTGATAAGGATAAGGCATGACATGACTTTAAGTGATGAGGATAGTGATGAGATTGATAAGCAAAATACCCAGCCCAAAAAGGTGGAAAAATATATGAGTCGTGGCAGGACATCAGCTCCTTTAATTCACCTGCTAGGTGGAATGCAGTCCTGGAGAATTCACTGTTCTTGAATTGTTTATAATTGTCTTAATTTCTTAAGGTCTTATACTGAGTTTTGGCCTATGAATATTTTCCTTCAGGGATTTTGGTGAAATGCTGTATATACACACGTTTCCATTAATGCTACTCAAGCCATTTTTATTGGCACTTCCACCAAGTCCATCTTCCCTATTTGTACAAGTTAATATCGTAAACACAGTGCACTCAACCCAAAGTGCCACGACAATGTGCTTGAGTCTTAGTGTGCTTAGTGGGATGAAATACATTATCAATTCAAGCTGTCCATATGGTTTTCTGTACTTATATTCATTCATGGTTCCTTACTTCTAACCTATAAAGCAATATCTGAAAGATTAAATAGACATATTGAGCTAGAAGCAAATGTGTTTCTCTAAGGTGAAATTTTACCTCTTGATGTTAATAAATTAGTACATGTGAACTATTTGGGACAATGCCTGGTTCACAGTAAGTAGTTGATAAATGTCAGTTATCACTATTATTGTTATTACTGAAAAATACAAGGGGAAAATACATACAGTTGGTTTGTATATGTGTGGAATCTAAGTGTGAATGTGTGTATGTCTGTCTCTGCCCTGGCTTGAATGGAATTCTTTCTCAAACACAAATCTGATTGGCTCACCCACCTTCTCTGTCCTTCCTATATCCATGACTGCACTAGTTAAAGTTACTTATAGCTCTTCAAATATGATAAGCGCATGTCTCCGTTTCTTTGAGTAGTTTCTCAGGAACTATAGGACCAGGTACCTCCCTACATTCCAAAGCTCCTGAAAACATTTCATTCTTGAATCAGTACCATCTCACAGAACTCTCTGCAATGATGGACGTGTTCGGTAACTGCAGTGTTCAATATGGTAACCACTGACGACATCTGACCAATTGGGACATTTAACAAAGAGCTGATATAACTGAGAAGATACATTTTACACTGTATTTTAATTCATTTAATTGAAATTTTCATAGTTTTGTGTTGGATAGCACAAGTCCATACCCTATTTCACTTGCTTCACTGCCACTGCCATTCCCCAGGACTGAAATGTCCTTCCATCTATCTCACCGACATGTGCACTTTCAATCTCAACTCAGTGGTGCCCTGTAACTTCCCTGACCTCCAGAGAAGTCAGATTTTCCTCCTTACGAACCTTCTAGTCTTGGCCCATGTTTCCATTAGACAGCAAGCACCATGTGGCTGTAATTGTTGGTCTTTATGCCTGTCTCTCAACCAGAGCTTGGCACATAATAAGCCCTTCATACAAAGTTGAGTAAATTGAATTAGCAGCAGATAAAAACTAATATCTCTTAAATATAATAAAGAATTGTTTGTTCTATTTATTGCCACTATTATTAATATCATTACTGTCATCATAATTATATAGGGATAGTCTAGACATTTTAGGAATTTAGTGAAGAAAATCCTTTTGCCCTTTAGTAACACTTTCATTTGTCATGGTTATGGCAGATATCCAAGAGGCCTAAAAAACAATATATATACTTAATTAGTTATTCTTTCCCCTTCTGATATTTACAATACATTTAACACTAGGAATTGTATAGCGTGGTATCAGGATGGCATGGCCAGATCATACTTGGCCCAAGTCATATTGTAGACAGATGCAAACATATGCCACTGATTGCAAAAAAATCAAATTTAGTTACTGTTTGGACCAGAAAGCCTAAGCTGCGATTCACTTATTTCAGAATTGACTGCATTGTGATAGCTCAACCATCTGCCCCACATGGAAACGTGCAGCTCACGTAGCCTGGTGGCATGGGTATTGGGCAGGGGTGTTGGCCAAAGCGAATGCAAATGTTTAGTGTTCACAAACAGAAATCAGTTTAGCGATATATCTGATCAGTTCCCCTCCTTCCTTTTTTGGCTCCATCCCCTCTTAATTCTTCAGGGTCTGAAAAATAAAAGTGAGGCTTCGAGAGGAGTAAAAGAGCTCAGCTTTTACTTTCTTATTCCCAGAGAGTCTCCCTAGGTCAGTTTCAATCCCTTTCAAATACTCTAGTCTGACTTTGAAGATCCAGCCCCGCCCCCTCCATCTCTGAAGCTAGGCAGTGGCCCTTTTTGTTTTCACACACTGAAAATAAAGTGTTCACATGAGCTCATTTACTGAGTGTGGAGTTGGCAGTCTTATCAGGAGAGGAGAAAGGAACTCTGAAGATGAAAAGCTCTCACAGTGACAGAAGTCTTTATTACTTTGGGCAGTAATGGAACGCGCTGTACACAGGCTAAAGTGACGGCTACCCAGAGCATTTAGGGAAAACCAGAGCAGTGATCGTGTTTTATGTTGTTCCTCATCTGACTTTCTCAGTGATCCAGTTGACCTCAGGGATGTGGTTTGTACAGGTTGGAAGCAACATAGAAACGCGTGATCTCCAGAGAAAAGGGAGCGGAGCATGTGGGTAATCCCTGACTGCTCTTTAAATTGGCTTTGGGACAGTAGCCTTCAAGCTAATGCACACCCTTCTCTTCTTCCCTATACTGTAGTAACACCCGACTTGTTTCAGCTTTTGATTTTTGATGCTCTGCCATTTTTCTACCAAAATTATGGAAGAAGAATTGCCATTAAGGCAGTGCGGGTTTTCATAATTTAGCATTGCAGAAAATAAAATTGTCACTTTATCCCAAGGGTTTTGAAGCACCTTAAGCAGAAATTTAGCATCTGAAGAAATCAGCAGTTGGGGGGAAAACAGCCAGAAATGCCCTTAGCTTTTTTTTCTGACTTGTACTTGTACTTGAATAGACAGCTAATTAGACTCCCTCAAAATTTATTTGTCTCTAGAAATAGAGGAAAAGTGCTAAAAGAAATGAAATCTGTACTGCACCCTTCCCGAGAAATTGACATTTTATGTATTTGACATTTGACATTTGATAGCAGTGGTTTATTTTTGAAATTATTTAAATTTAATTCTCTGAAATAATTGAAGCAGCTTCTTATTACACATACTTCTCAATGAATTTCCAGAATATACTTTATAACGTGGAAAAGTAGAGAGTCAATGATGAATGATTATGTTAGGCCATATGGCATTTGTGCCAAGTCAGAGTTCCCTATTTCTGTGTGGCTCATGGCCTTGTCGTTTCTGAGCTAATTTGTGTTCTTGGAGTAATGAGGGTTCAGTGGCATGAGTATTTTTGACATCAAGAAAGCCCTCCCAATTGTTAGTAGCAATTTTGTAAAAAAAAAAAAAAAGAAGGATTAAATATCATTAAATATGTTTAATGTTCTATAAAATATTTTATTTTCATCATCCTACTTTCCTTTTCAAACATGTATTTAAAATACTTGCCCAGAAAACAGCATCCTCCTGTCTTTCTTAGAAGGAGGGGAGCTAGTTGTCCACCCTCACGTAAGGGCTTGCAGGATTTTCCTAGAGGAGTTGGTGGCAGCTTTACCTCTAGCCATATCATCTACTCTCCGCTGATTAGATTAAGTGGTTGCCTATTGTGATGTGACAGATGCTAAAAATGTCCCTCATCTCAAAATATCTTCTCTCCCAAGACAGTACTGAGTCCCAAAATCCCCCAGTAGGGACTCATTTCTGTGTACTGCAATTGTTTCCTTTTTGTACTTATCCTTCCTAGGAAGGCGAAAGGCCATGGAAGACAGCTATTTAGTGAATGTTCCATTCAGTGCCAGAACTTTTAGAAATGTAGTTTTTCTAATTTCCCACTCTGGCTCTACAGGAGAGGAGGAAAATGCTGCTCAAAAGGGTTAGCAAACTGTGCAAAGCTCCCCCAGAAAGTGACAGAACTGTGATCCCAACTCAAACTATTCATTTTCTCCACTTTGCCCTGGATGGAGTGATGGAGCTCAGTGGCTAATTCCAGGAGGCGAGCACTCTGGTCTGCGTGGGAAGGGTAGGGGGAGAGGCTTTTGTTTAGACTTCATGGTTGGCCATGCCATAGGCCTGATAGACCCAGTAAGCAAACAGACATTCGCAGACATTTAACTACCTCCAAATATTCCAACTTGAAATAGTGTTCAGAGTGATAATAGTAAATGAAATTATTAATGTCCCTCAAATGCATTAATTTCTAGAAAGGAATTGGAAAAACCAAAACAAAGCCTGAGGGATAGTGAAATATATTTGTAATGCAAATGGAAATACTGATGATCGCTAACATTTTGCACTGAACTACATCATCTCATTTACTCATTGTGTGTCTGGGAGATCCACATTGTATTATCTCGATTTTACAAAGGAACAAGTTTAGGCCAGGAGAGACGAAGGTCACATACCTGGGGTGACAGGATCTGATTTGTTTTATAGTGACAGTCGTAATGCCCCATTCTTCACCCCACTTAAGAGTTTTTCCCTTGTGACTCAGTGTCCCTACTGCTGTTAGAATTCAGGCAATGTTAGTGGGGTACGTCCTGGAATTACTCACTGGAAATGTGCTCAGACATATTTACTTCTTTTGATTTCAAATCTATAAACCCTATTAAAATAAAATAAAATAAAGAGCTATCAAAATTTTACGAAAGTATGCAAAGTGGTCCGCTTATAATTGGGAAGGATTTTAGTAAAATCGTGAGAAATCTGACCATGCTCAGAGTCCAGTTTTCTAGAAGGTGATTGGCTTGGTTGCCATAGATGCTCCAGGTTAGACAGACAAGGTTGGGATGTGGGGGAGGGCCAGTGTCAAGGGTAGAATTGTCTTTTTAATGTCTTGAAGACAATAGGACTATATTTCCATTTAATTAAAACAATAAAGTTGTGCTTCAAATATATGGAATTCACCAACAACTTTAATTGATTTTGTTCATTTTCTTTTTTCTTGACCTCTTTTTAAAAAAAAAAAATCACCATTAACAATAAAGAGCTGTCCATTTCAGTTAAAAAGCTAAGTAACAAAGGAAAAGAAGACAGATGACTGCAGCTTCCATACATTCATTGAGATGGCATAGTGACTGTTCCTTGTTCACATCACTACCTGAACAATACACACTGATTTTAGTGGCAGTTCTTTGTCTAATTGATTTTTCCTCCTCTTTATAATGTTAAAATGTAGACAGTCCCTTGTATGTGAGGAACACAGTCATGTGGTTCTGATGTCAGAGGTCCCCTTAAATCCATGCACCTTGTTAGAGATGGAATTTGCCTCAGTTTTCTCATCGCACAATGGGAAGCAGCTATACCTAACTGTTAGAGTGGTTTTAAGAATCAGATGAAGCAAGCTCAGTGAAGCGCTTCATAAGCCAAAAAGCAGCGCAGATATATTCGTCACATATAACAGATTTCACCAAATTGGTAGTACCATCCAAAATTTGCTCTCACTCAAATGTCATTGAAAATCAAGTGAAATACAGGTTTAGGATGTAGCAAAAGAAAGTTGAAATTCATTGGAGGATGAGGGAGCATTTTGGTGGTACTGCTTCCAGACTCTAACCTAAGGAAAAAGGGAAATGAGAGAGTAAAAGGCAGACAAAGAAGAGTAACACTGAAGAAAGAAAGTAAAAATAAAAAGCACATCAAAGATTACTGAAAATGCTAAGACAGAGTCCTATTGGCATAAAATATGAATTTCTATTTAAATTTAAAATTTCCTTGATGTTCCTGACTGGTAATTATGAAGATTGCAGGTCCATTATTTTGTAGAATGTTCTTAAATTTGAGTTATGATGACATTTCTACATGATTATGCCCATATAATACATCTTTGGCAGGAATACACAGAAAAGCCATGGCATCTCTTTGCACCCTGTCCTGTGGTTCAGGCCTTCCCTTTGTCTCCTTACTGATGAAATTGATTGGGGGTGTCTGCCATGCTTTCCTACTGTAAAATTGTTTTTTTTTTTTCTCTTTGAGAACAGTAAGAGTTTCATGGAGTGATAATTTGAGACTATGTAGCTATTCCCTCTAATCTTCAGTTTATTCACTTATTCATGTCAATATGGACTCTTAGATACTTATTTTATTCAGTGACTTACAATCCATTGCTATCATTATTTATTTTTATCCTGAAATTGTCCCCAATTTACTCAGTGGAAGCTCCTTCATGCTGGATTCTGGTGACTTACTGATATGTCCCTAACTGTTTTTGATTCAATGTCTTGCTTCGTAGCATAAAAAGTTAATCCAGGTTCATTTTGGACTTTCTTGCCACAGCCTTTGAGAGCACCATGTCTCCTAGGAGTTTTAGTTCTTAATGATGGATAATGGCAAATGATACTCTTGTATTTATGTTGTTTTGAGGTGTTTTCAAACATCAACAACCAGTTCTCTCATTCTCCAGATACCAACTGGGTGACCAGCAATTCAATTTAATTCTGACTCTATCTACTTGGATTTAGCAACCAGCCCTATGAGTTCAAAGGTCACATTCTCACTTCAGATATTTTTTGCAGATATTACAGTTCACCCATACTTTTGACCAACTGATTGCCCTGCGCGCTCTACCCCTTAAATTCAGTATTTTGCTAGACTGACATCATTTTATCAGTAATGTGTCATAGTTCAGTAAAGTTTACACTTTAGAAGGTCATGTTTCAATAAAACATTAATTTGGGGAGACAATAGAAGAAGCATGCGGTCCTCCCCTCCTTTAATTACCGAATATGAATCTGATTGAGACACTGTCTTGTGCCTTCTACTTTTTTGTGTTAATTGAGGTTGGGTTTGAAGTTCTCATTTTCATCCTCCCTTATGAGGTGTCAGCAATACTGTATGTATGTAAAACTTGAAATCACAGAATAATATTCATTCTTCCAGTTTCCATCATGAGAACCAGTTCTGTTCTCTGTTTTTATTTTCTCTAAAAGTCTGTATACATAGCTTTAGCCCAGAAAATCTATCAATGAACTTTGTAAATGAAATTTAATTTTACAGGATATGTGATTTCAGTAGGCTTCTTACTTCCTAAACTCCAGGCAGTGAGGAAAGAAATAAGTTTGATTTTTTTTCAATGTGTCTATCCATTCTTTGCCCATCCATGTGTACATTAAATCTTTATCTAAGTCAATGCTTATTGTACATTTCTTGAAATTTATAGCATTCAGCGTTCTACAGAGTACTCGAGAGTGATATCTCAGATGCCATAGGTTCTTTTTGGAATTTAATAATAAATAACAAATACTAAAATGAATCTAGTCCCATAGTGTGGGTCTTAGAACTGTCCAGGGACTTATTTGGGTCACAAACAGCTTAAACCCTATGTGCCCCTGAGGGGGAGATAGTAACTCCGCACCTCCAACACTGAATTATAAGGGTTAAATGAGGTGCCCTGCATCTACTCGTAAAAACTTCATCGTGAGCAGTAATAATGCAATTTTGGTTTTTGTTTTTGTTTTACTTACTATAGTAAGTGAAAAGTCATTTCAAAAGTATTTGAACTAAAAGTGATAATAGATTTGAAATGTCTAGGAATCATAGAATTAGAATCATAGTTAATTATTCTTATTTTAAATGAGGAAATACCAGAGTTACTGCTTAAGAACAGATTTTCTAATAGAAATGGCTCCGATTGCCCGGCCTCGTTGTTGTCAAAGGCAGTTGTTCTATACGCCCAGATCTTCACACACCAGAAGGCTATAGGAGAAATAGTTGGTGAAGGGAACAAACAGGTGTAATGGTTGCCGTGTGATTTGCAGATTTCCTAAACTCACATAGTACTGACTTCATCTGTTGAAATCCCTCATGATCAATGGACACCCAACTAACTGAACCAGTAGATGGAAAATGTAGGTGAAATCATGGGTACAACCTACTTATCTCTTGCTGTTGGTCCTGCTAATTGATGATTGAACATTAGCCAGTGACAGAGTAATGTATCCTCCCCACAAAGACACAGAGGAATTTGCACAACTCTGTGATACAGAGCCTGTCCATTTCGTATTGATACTGTTGCCACTGCCGGGGCATCTTACTGCACAGCTCATACAGTTTCAAAAGATGGTTAATGTAAAATTAGGATTAATGGCTCAATGTAACCTTTCTTAATAGAGTCAGACTTAGAAAATGGACACACCTCAGCAATAACACACTGCTTTTGTGAACTCTTAATTATCGTGTATTATATAGTCCTACTGAGCCTCCAGGCTATTCCTGCTTTAAAATGTTTATTATTGGGAGGGGATCACTATACATGTGTTTGCTCCATAATGGTTTCCTTGCAGATTCCTTTCTTTTGTTTCTTTCCCAATAGTTGTATTCAAAAATATTAATTCTTTTTGGAAATGCTAAACATAAATGCTTTGATAGGAGTGGGAAGGCAGGCAAACCTCTTGTGACAATTATTGTCCTTATTTTTTTATTTATTCATTTTTGGGTTAATTTAGTCTGGCTAAAATTACATACATATTCATGTCTCTTAATAAGAACAAAGCTTTACTCTTGGTTATTTTCCATAAATTTGTCTTCATAAGCAATTTGATAGACATGTACTTTAACTCTTAGAATGAAAGTTCACAGCAAATCTAGGAAACTTGGTTTCAGATCTATAATTCATTAACTCCTTCCCCAAAGGTCCAAGTACTTCTTTATCAGATTACAGTAAAATTGCTACTGCTTTCCTTTTAAATTTCAGAGTGGGCACATTTTGTAATTGAGGTGTAAATTATCTAACGATTGCTAAATGTATCAGATTTTCTGACTATAATTTCATTTTAGTCCACAGCACTGATTTGAAACAAAATTATGAATTGTGAAACAATTTCTAATTTTTCAAAAATGATTTTCTTGTTCAGAATTTCATGGAACATATGTCTAAGTTTTTTAAACTAAACATGCTGTTTATTTGTTACCATTGACAATTTATCATGTAATGAATTTATAATGCCTGATTCATACTGAGGTATCAGTAATATGATACTTCTTATTAAACTCACAGTTATATGTGTATTTGCTTAGGCAACAGATGTAGAAGTTGTAAACAGGTCAAGCTCAAGTATTCGAACAATGCTAATAGAGGGTGATTTTTAGAAATTCGAAAATCAGCTCCCTTTACCATCAGCTCCCTTTGCCAAGTCGAAGTTGATATAGAGGCTCTATGATCCACTTAATAGTTACATCATTATTATATATTGTATTTTTAAGATAATTAACATATTTAATATAATTAATATAACAATCCCTCTATTGACCAAAGGCTAAGACCTTTTAAGTTTGCTATTAATTTACTTTAAGAGAAAACATTAACTATTGGTTTTCAAAATGCAGTTCTTTCATCTGTTGAAAAATTAGCTCTAACAGTGCTTGTTTTCAAAGTTTTTTAAAGTAATTTTTTTTCAGAGTCCTGAAAAGATTTTGCAACAGTGTTTTTTTTTTTAATACATTTAAAAAAATATTTTATTTATTTATGCATACAAGCACTAGGGTATAGACCAGAGGTGTGTGGGTGGTGGGAGGATCCACCAGAGACAGAGTGGGGAGCAGAACAGGCAGACTGACTGAAACACACTGCTGAGGGCAGCAGTGGACGAGGCAGGAGAGGTCTGCTGTGCCATGTGTGTCCCCTCCCTGGCCAGAGGCAGGGATCAGGGATCAGGGATAGAACTCCTGCTGCAGTGGCTGCAGTTTGCTTCATAGTGCGTTGCTTAACCCATTGCGCCACCAGGGAGGGCCCGCAACAGTGTTTTTGATAGGGAAAGTGCATGTAGCTATGCAAATAAGAGGTATATTTTATAAAAGAATGTGGGAAACTTACAAAGATTTCTGTTCTCAATGGAAGGAATCATTCTAGAGGTGAATTAGCATTTTTATATATTCACATTTCATTTTGTAAAAAATGGAATCATTTTAAAGCACTCTTTTAATTTAAAAGTTAGGTTTATTTTAATATATTTTTATTAGGCTCAGTAATTGGGATTGATAAAGTTTGTGTAATGCGTCCTGTATTTCTATTCATGTTGTCTGTGTGTCTATTCACTAGCAACATGTAATTCAATGACTCACAGTGACATTTTTAAACTTAATGCAAACTGTTCACAATCATCTATTTCAACATTGTTCAAAATAACATCCTACTTTTTCAAATATGTTTTTCTCAAAGATATTAGATAAGCTTTCTTCCCCCACTTATTTATTCAGTGAATGTTATTGGATTTTATTTATTCCCTTATTCTGTACTAAGCATCTTGATTTTGAGAGATATTTTACAGCTCTGTAAAATTCTATCTGTTTACCTTGTTCTCTTAAATAGATGATATGTAATTCAGATTTAGAGATTGTACAGTGTTTGGCATAATCCCTTGCTGCAGACTTTGCATAAACATTTAGAACATAACAGTTTATTAAATGTGACTAGAGATCTACAGACTGTGTCATGTTCTGATTTTCCCCATTGCCTTTAAGTGTGCCTCAATCTTGATAAAGAAAATCCACAATAAGCAGCAGGGAAATACAGAGCAGTAGTTTCTGTAGATGATTTTTTGGGGTAGGTTACTATTTATATTTTCTCTATTATTGAGGTAACTTTGGTTTACAATGCTGTATATGATTTAGGGGTACAGGTACACAGCTCTTTAGATATATGTTACCATACAACACTAACCATCAAAACACTCCACAGGCTGTGGAGGGAATATAGAGAATTGTAGAACTGAGCTCTCTTTCTCCATCTTAATACAAGATTAAGTACCTTTCTTATTTTCCTTGCTCTTATAGGTAACAAGTAAAATACATGTCAAGCAATGTGAGAATTTTTAAAAGACATGCACAGTTTCTGTCTTGCTGGGAACTTATTTGAAATCTGTGGAATAATTTGAATAGTGACCATACAAGGGATACTGAGATACTTACTAATGCATTTAGGTTTTTCCCTTTTGTAACTTGTAAATTTTGAAAAACAGAATACCCGATTTACAAAAAATATATTTTAGAAAAATTTGATCAGTTCTCTACATATATGCATAATATATATATTTGGGTATATATGTGCATATATAATATATAAATATTCTGTATGTCCCATTGCCATCTATGTGTATACATGCATGCATAAATTTATATATGATTTATATAAATATATAAAATTTAATTGGTTGTCCAGATGGAAAGAAGAAAGCGCAATGAGTGGAAGGATGAGTTTCCTATATCCCCCTCTGCGAAACAAAACAAATCATAAATTCCTGGTTGTGTTGCTTTTCTCCCTCTGACCTGGTTAAATGCATGCGTACACCAAGATATGTGACTATCCAAAGCATTTTTGAAATATCTAAGTATTGTACTTTTATCCAGTCTACATTTGGTGATGGGAATGTCATTTTTTTTTGACATTCAAATGTGTTCCTGGGCTGCTTGGGTGGCCTGGCGGCCAGGTGGTGACGTGGGTTCAATTTCACGGTCTTTCATTTCCTTAGCCAGCAGGGACACTGAGTGCTCAGAGGTCCTCAGAAGCCCCCATAGAAGGAGGGGATGCCTCATGCTTCTCAACAGCAGCCTTCTTGACTGATTAGGGCTGTGTGATGACACGTTCCAGGGGGTTCCCAGCTCGTTCTCTTGATGGCAGCATGGATGAGAGAGTTTCGCAAGTGCAGAGTGAGGGGAGAAGCCCACACCCTCTGTCAGACACCGGGTGGCTGGGGTGGTCTGGTGTTAGTAGGAATTAGGGGATAACCATGCAGTCCAGCGAGTATATCCATTTGGCTCTCATTTGCTGCTAAGTTTACTGTTCTTCTAACCCCAGCTGCAGTGCTGTGCTGATCCAGGATCTCCTGCTGACCAAACTTAAAGATTTTTTAAAAATAATTCCAGCATTTTTTCAAAGTCATTTCCTTTTCTCATAGTATCTTCCATAGTCTGTCTTGCCTCCTCCCCCCACCCCTACCCAGGGTTTGATTCTGGCAGCATCTTCAGTTCTTTGTACTCTATGGTCTACTAATCATGAAGTTCTGTGAAAACTTAATTCCTCCTAGGATCTTTCCAAAAAGCCTTCAGCATCACTTACTCTTTGTCACTTCAGAGACCTTCTCTTCCACATATTATGAAGAGTTGGGGGAGACAGGGTCCAGAAGAGTGATTCTCTGTCAGCTAATTCCTGATGATGATTCATTTGGTGTAATCTTAGTGGCTACAGAGACACTGACTGTATGTGAGCAGGGACTTACAGGTTCCAAAAGATTTCACTGGGAAGAAAGATGTTCCTTGAAAAGTGAAAAAAAATTAGTAAACATAATGGATGAATTTAAAGAAAGCCTTTGCTGCTATTTACTATAAATAGCAGTGGTGAGCTGTGCTTAGCAAAAGATTCTTTGTGAGGGCTTATGTGGACCACAACTCGTCAGCATTCCTAACTGACAGGTGCTGTGTGTGGATGCGGATGGTTACATTTGACTCACGTTTGCAATGACTTATAATACAAATGTTCATCTTTTCTATGCTATCATCTTCTACACAGATCACTTGAAAATTCTAATTTAGGGATGTAGCTTATAGAACAACTTAAGCAGTTAGATAATTTAATGACTGCTCAGATAATGAGGGTCTAAATAAAATCAAAGGATAATTTCTAAATAGTTCCCAGCTTGTAATGTGATCAGTTTAACCAGCTACTTGTCAGACTTGGCTTCTATCAGGGAACAACGTCTAACTGTCGCTTCTGTGTAAGAGAATGTAGACCAAAGGTTATAAACTGGCAATCTGAAGGCCACCAATCAGCTAAAAATGCTGCATAAGCCCTGAAACATTGGGTGATTTTCTGTAAAGATCCAGATCACTGGCTGCTTTTGGACATGGGAACACAGCTCACGCTGGCTTCAGATTCAGGAGTGCATGCCCCACTCACTCCCACAAGGCAAGACCTCGACTTTGCCAAATTCCCTCTGGTTCATTGCATTACCGTCTCCCTTGTATTTTTAACATATACTCTGTCTCACTCACTTTACCTCAGCGGTCCTAGTAGTTATTTGGATTTGCACCTTCTGATATAAATATTTATGTAAACATGAGTTCTCTTTGGAGGTAAAACTTTTACAAGTCAAGAATTTTCACAGACTCCTTTGGCCAGCTAAATCAGGAAAATAAAGAAGTTGAGTAATATGATATGGCTTTAGAATCGTGTGTGTGTGTTTCTCTTTATCTGTTTCCATGTAGTATGTGCATCTACATATACATGTATTATAATTTGTGAACAAAGGGTGACAATTGATGTTCCAATGAGAACATTACATTTTGTTATGGTTACTGAGATCTGATCATATTTAGCCAGGCACTTTTTATTTTTTTCAACTCTATAAAATTCAGTTAAATAACAGAGTAGCCTTCAGCTATTCATTGGTTGCTTTCAGAATATCCGTTATGTGATCATATTCTCCTTTCAGCCTAAGCTAGTCTATATGTTGCAAAATGCTCACAAATCTGAAGCTATTTATGGTTTCTGGACATCGTCTCCTCTGCAACGAGCAACAGGCATTGATCTTTCCCTAATGCAGTAATAAGCTGGAAGCATTTTTCAAACATGGGCACTTTATTTGCTTTATTATCAAGAACAAAAGGAAATGCATTTGGCCAAGGTCACTGCGAGGGGCCCGCTTAGCCTTGTGCCAGAAAGCCTTCTGGTCCTCTGGTTCATTAATGCTTTCTGCTTGGCGCTGGGCTTCCCTGATTTAAGATATGAAGTATGTTGATGTTTCCTACTGCCAAAGCAGTTGTCGACTCTGAGTCTGTGGGTCAATTCCATCTTTTTAAGTACACTGTTTCATTCATAGAATCTTAGAACTGGAAGAGAGCTAAACACGTGACCTGTCTCATTCATCAGCTTCCAGGCAGGAGTGCAATAAAAATGTCTGGGAAAGAGACTGCTCATCTTCATTTATCAAATTCCCAAATATAGGGACCTGTGGTCTTTCTTGTGCAATATTAAGTATCTATGTATAATTCTTCTGTCTAGGTTTTTCTCAATACTTATCTGAGGTTTTCCCAGCAAGTCAAATGCTGTTTCCTCTCAAAATTGGCCAGGATGAAGATCAAAAAACCAAATTCTGATATCCTACCTTTGGTAATTTCACTTTTTAGTGCTTCATGCTATTTTGTTGTCTTCAAATGTTTTATACCTTTCTAAGATATAATACATTGAAAATTAAGGAAAAAACTTGACAAACCAGAATTACTGAGAATTGACAAGGACTCCTATTTTTCTATGTACACTCCAGATTCAGACATATCAAAAGAAAAACAAATAAATGAGAAACTCTGATTAACACATGGCTTTGGCATAAATTTATTTATTTATTCACTTACTCAGTATTTTTGATTGCCTATTTTGATTGGTAGACATGTGATATATACTGAATGTACAGTGATGATAATATGTAATTAAAACATACACCCTAATCATTTGGTTATATTTTGATCCCTTGAAACTGTGTCAATTAGAGTACCAATTCTCACCTTGCCCTCAACCCTCAAATTCTTGTGGACTTAAGCTGGATATACATAATACAAAATAAATAAAATGTCTTAAAGTTTGAATTTAGCTCAGGCAGTGTTTCAAAAAAGACTAAGGATGATATGGTGATGGGGATTACAATTGATGTCAAATATATATAAATAAAAAACATGTTAATAAAAAAAAAAGACTAAGGAAATATGGTATGGAAATCTACAAGGATTTCCATGGAAAGTTCTGCCTTCTCCACGTGCTAGTTATGTCTTGAGTCTTTCCCCCCAGAATCTAGACTTGAGCTGCCTGGCACCTACCACAGTTTCCTTGTCTTTTCTTGGCACTTAGGGAAGATTTCCCTGGCAACGTGGATCACTGGAGTAAATAACCTGCATGGAACAGCCACGCCCAGGAAATGCTACTGGGAAATTTACAACCTAGTATAATAAGTACCGATGGTCCCAACTTACAATTGTTCAGCTTTATGATGGTGCAGAATCAATCCACATTCAGTAAAAACTGTACTTTGAATTTTTTTATCTTTTTCTGGGCTAGAAATGTGGGGTACAGTGCTCCCGAGGATGCATAGCTCCCAGTCAGCTTCATGGCCATGAGGAGCAAAGAGCCCGTTGCTGCAGGGGACTGTGTTGACAGCCTTTTCTTTTAAATTTTGTGTTTTTAAATCTCATCATATCTATTTTTCACTTTCAGCACAGTACTCAATAACAGCACTTTATTATAGAACAGGCTTTGTGTCGGAAGGTTTTGCCCAGCCTCAGGCAGATGGAAGTGTTCCCAGCACATGGATGGTGGGCCAAGCAAAGCTGTGATGTTCAGGTTAGGTGTACTGAATGCATTTTCCATATACAACATTTTTAACATGATCCCATTTTAAGTGGAGTAGGTTTTTTTTTTTTCTCAGCAAAAAAAGTATATTTCACATCTGGGCATAATGTGATTTTTATAATCTTTCACACACCACTGACATCCTAATGTAAAAGTACAGGTCACAGAACACCCTTTCAATATCCAGTCCTCTTTTTGGTCCTCAGTAAATGCACTTCTCCACTTATTATTTCCTTCACACACAGTTATGAGTCTTTCTTTTAACTTATGTAGAGCTCGACCCAAAATTGTTAGTTATATGTCAATTAAATATGAATATGGAGTATCTCACTATTAAAACCTACATGCTAAGAGTAGTCAAGTAAAATGACATTGATCATCTGGCTTGGTGCCTGCTGTCTACAACAAATCAAACTTAAGTCTCTAGTCGCTTTGCTGAGGCCTGATAGAAGGGACGTTCTGAACATACTCAAGATATCAAATGGTGGTAAATGGAAATTAATTGTACAGGTACAGGAAACATTATTTAGTGTGCCTGTTACTGAAAGTCTTTTAATATTTATCTTTAAGTTTAGTGACTATACCATTTATGGTTAAGTGTTTTCTTGTAATGCCACTCATGATTCTACTACCCCAGTTTTTCTGGTAAGGTCTTAAATGTCTTAACAGTCTGATTTGTCAGTTTGGGGGAGAAAAGCTGCTGCATTTTGATTAGTCTGACACTGTGTCCTATGACCGTGGGCTTATGTGGACTGCTAGGGCTCAGCTCAGCAGGTGCATGTCAGATGGACCTGTGCTTGTTTTCTCCGTTGCTGAGTTCCTGTGAGGTTTATATATAACTTCTCTTATGCGTGCTCCTATTTTACCCTTCTTTTTCTCCATTAAGTGTCCTCACAAATATTTATCAGCATGGGAATTAATACAGTGGGTTGAGAAAGAATTGTTTTCTGTATTTCCTATCACACCCTGAATCAGCCCATGTGAGAGCTCTAGTTCCTTCTCTATGTTCCTTCTTTACTTCTTGCTTTATATCACGTGGGCTTTTGTTAACAGGGTATCATAAACTGTGGCCTATAAACAATGATGTATTTGCTCACAGTTCCTGAGTCTTCAAGGCCAAGATCGCAGTGCTGGAAGAGTCAGTGTTTTGAGGGGCTCCCGGTTCATAGACGGCCAGCTTCTCACTGTATCCTTATGTGGTGCAGGGTCTGGGGGGGCCCCTTGTACACTAATCCACAGTGAGGACACCACCTTCACACCTAATGACCTCCCAGAGACCTCATCTCCTAGTACATCACATTGGAGATTAGGTTTACACATATATTTGGGACAGAGACATTCAGCGCATGGCTCTGAAGACTTAGACAGAACCCATCAGAATTCACTGGCTTCCTCCCCAGTGAATGAAGCATGAGGCAATAGCTTCCAGTCCTGCAACTTGAAAGCCAGTTTAACATCACTTAATTCATTTCTACAGATTATCAAATTTTGCACAAATAGGACTTGTGCTCTGTTACACAGAGTATCTCCATGGGGTGCTGTACACTTACTACTGTTACTATTGCATGAAACTCATTGTTGCCTGTGTCACAAGATATAAGAAGTGTTACAGGAAAACTTCTCACTAGGATGAGATTTGGGTATGTGTATACATTAATATTGTATTAACATTTAACCTCTGGTGAAGTGATTTTTTTCTATATATTTTATGGTTAGATTTCCCTTCTACATGAGACCCGGACATGTACTCTGTTCTTTATACTAGAATTACTTTGTTTGGAATCTCCACTTTACCAATCATAATCATCAGAGGTATAATAATGAGCAGCATGGGTCTCTTTGGTATCTTATAATTAGCTCTAAGAATTTCTGCTTGAGTCTAGTAACACATTTTTATTTTCTTTGGTGAATTGCTAACAAATTTCCCAGCACTGAAAGTTCTCCCCACTAGCATCTCTTGAGCTTCATAAGCTCGTCTTCGTTTGCCCATGGGACCTGGCACCCCACATGCTGGAAACAGATTACTCCAGACTGAACACCACCTTTCTCTGTCCCCAATTCCTTCTTTTATTTTCATTTTTTTTCCTCCTTGAAATCCAGTCTTAGTTGACCAGTCCCCTCCACTGTCTCATCCATGACGTGAGATGAAGCGCTGGTGATACTCAACCCAGTAACTGGTTACCAGCTCTGTTGATTGCATTTTTAATTCATTTTTACAGCACATCAAACTTTGCATAAATGATATTTGTGTCTTTGTTTACAGAGGACATCCCCACAGTGTGCTCCACACTGTCACTGTGTGACGTCCCAGGTCCCATGGAACCTTGCTGCCTTGTCCCACGTCATCGTGAATTAGTGGGGTCACTGTGCACTGTGTAACCACCTTTCATGACTTCCCCCACCGATTCATAACTTTGTTCCCAAGAGAAGGCATTTTCAAATAGAATACAGTCAGAGTCATCAATAATAAGCAGTTACCGGACAGAATAGAGTGTAGACAGGCAGTCATCACAGCGATATCTCTTTCACTCATTTATGAAATCTTTTAACAAGGCAAAAGGAAGGAAAGGAAAGAGTTCCTTTTTTCTTTAAAAGCAGCCTCTATGTTTAGCAAATGCAGGCCAAGCATGTTCTCTCTCTCTCTTTCTCGCTGACATCAAGCAAAGTAAGAAATAGTGCCTTTGACTAGGAGATTTCCTTTAATTACATTGGGGAAGTGATAATGGTAGGTATTGCATGTTTAATGCAATGTTCTGGATGCCCCTTTTCTTTTTCTTTCTTTTTTTTTCTCCCTCTCCACAGCCACCTCGTCTTGAGCAGAAATAAAAGGTTCAAGGCTTGTCGGCATCAGTTTATAGATAGCTGTTTAAAAATAATGAGATATTGGGTATTCTAAGGCTCAGGGCCGTCTTGCTAGACTCATTTATTTCCATTCACCTTTTGTCAGAATTTGCAGACAGAAGACATTCAATTAAAACTTGTCACCTGTTGCAGATGACCTAATTTGTACTTGTATGTGTCATAGATGAGGGCTCCATGCTTCAGATGAAGCAACTTTTCCCCTGGTGGAAAAGCATGGCCTCTGAAAAGCATTTTGTATGCGGTTTTTAAAAAATTTCTATCATTTTGATGTTGATTCATTTCCAGAGGATAAATTTAGCATCCAGGCCTCTGAACCAGCCAAGAGCAATGAAGGAATCACAACTTGAAGAAATGAAGCAGGGACTTCTTGGGAGTAGTCTGGGAGAGGTTATGTCCTGTACACAGGAGTGTGCAAACATATTTTGGGTGCAAGTGGAATCTGAAACCCAGGGAAGCCTTTGCAATTTCCTCATGCAAGCCTCGCATGTTTAATAGTCCAGATAGCTATCAGGAGACCAAAACCAAAGCCTGCCCCTTGCTAATTGTTAATTCATCTGTCGAGCAAGGAAGCTTCAATGTGAGTCACGGCTTTTATCTCTTTTAGTGACTGAGGACTCAGTTAAAAAAAAAAAATCCTACCTAATGGTTATGCATTGGCTCTCCCTGTGTGATTTTTCCTCTTTACTTCAGCAGAACTTCAAGTATTTCCACATGCACCAGGGCAATTTCCAAAGGTCCCCAGTTGTCTGATCGTCCCAGCTAAAGCCAATGGAACTATCGGCTACCAGTGTCTCTTGGGAAAGCGACTCTGGGGTCTCCCTTCTGAACCATGAGATTCAGCCAGCCTCTGTCTGCCTCCATGGCTCTGAACAAACAGGCCTTGTCTCCCATGCAGTGACATTTTAAGGAGGAACAGGAGCAAGGAAATTAATGTTTCTGGGCCCATGCCCCAGTGAAAAAGCAGAATAGCTGAATCTTGTTATCACTGTTGGTTTGCCCTGTCTCATAGGTGTCTCTAAGTGAAGACACATGATGGGGTGATAAAGCAACACTGAAATCAAAGTAGTCACTCCCTGCTAGTTCATCATTCTGCTACCTCTTTGCATCCCTCCATACGGTGACGCCAGCATTGTTTACAGTAGTCGGGTTTGATCTGCCATGACTTCTGTTTTTGTAGAATATGCCAAGTGCTCTTTTCTATAGATAGAGGTAGGTGACACAGAAGCCATATAAACATAGTGCTTAAGAATGCAAATTCTACAGCCAAAATTCTCTCCAACTCCCAGTCCTGGCCCTACATCTTCTTGTCTCCCACTTTCTCATGTGTGAAAAAATGAGATAATAAGAGCACTTACCTCATAGAATTGCTCTAGGGATTGAAAGTGTCCATATATGTACAACAATTAACTCATGGCCTGGAAAATTAGAAGCACTTGACAATCCATGACTGTTAGTAGCTGGCTGAGAGTTTGGTTTCCTCCAAAATACTTCATGCAAAGATTGATTGATGCAGTTAAGAGTGAAGACACTGCTTAGTGGGCAAACAGAGCTATGAAGAGTTCAAGCCTGCAAGAAATGGACTCGGTGTTTAACAAAATCACCTGTTATGTTGAGAAAAGGCAATCCTAGTCTGAAGAGATACTTAAGTGCTTCTGTGTTTCATTGTCTCCTGTGTTCATCCAGAATTTAATTCAGTTACACTTTCCCTGGAGTGTAGAGGTGAGTGTAACATCACTTCCACTCACCCCCTTACTCAGAAGCCAGTAAATATGCACAACTACTCTAGGGTACACTGGTACGCTCTGTCAGGACACCAACCCCAGGAGAACCCCATCAGAGGCTGCCGCTAAAATTTCCCCAGCAGTGTCTGATCCCGCTGATCTGCCTTTGCTGCTTCTGCGGTTCCTCAAAGGGATTTCTCTGCACTGTTTTCATGACAGTGGCCTCAGAAATCTCAGGAGAGAGTTCAGGGCGCTGCCCGGTACTTCTTTCACTAAAGGGAAGGAGTCTGGTTTCCTGATGCTGCAGCGAGGCAACTGCAGTATCTAGAGCCCAGCTGCAGAGTCCCCGCCCTCTCCACCTTGTGGTTCAGAAGTCTTGATTTTCCAGTCTGCTCTCAAGGCTCAGGTCTCAACGCTCTGCTCTCAACAAGCCAGGTCTGATAACATGACTTTAATACAACTGTTTGTTTAGTACTCATTAAAATCACTATTGTTTTTGTCATCTTCATTTTTAGAAATCCTTAAAATAGAGTGATCAACCCTTGAGAGCTACAAAGTCATACTCTGGGGATGATGGGCCAGTTTGAGGTTCAAAGTGCTCCTTTCCGCTATATTGAGATCACCTTGTGTTAAAATATTGTGGAAATTCCAGGTGTGCCTCGGTGAGAATCACCATATGCACATACTCCATCAAGGTCCTCCCCTGAAAGTCCACTTATACTCTTCATTATGCCCCATGTCCACCTCTCCAGACTCACCTGCCCTCTTTCCCCTTCCTTCCTGGGAACCACTAATTGGGCTTAAAGTCCAAATGTTTATTTTTGATATTTTGTTCATCTGCTTTTTTATCTGCATATCACAAGTAAAATAATACAGCGTTTGTCTTAATTCACTATCTTTTTACAAATCATTATTACTTCAATGTGATATTTTGCATCTTTCTTAAGTCTATAGGGGGGTTTATGAAATTAACGTTTTTAACAAGCCTTTGTTTTGAAATAACATTATGTAGGTCTGATCTTTAATTTAGAGAATAATCATGGGCATTGGAAGGGTGGGGGGTTTATTACCCAGTGAAATGCCTCTGACATTGTGCTATTAAAAACATGAAATATACTTTGACTTTGGGCTCTATAATATTATAAAACTTTGCATTTGGGTATAAAATGTAGATTTAAAATTAGCTGACCTAGGAAGACCTTACGCTGAACTCTTTTACTCCTTTTGGTGTTTATTTGCTTCACAGCATTTTCCCCCCTTCCATCCCTATTCTTGCTTTCTCAATTTCGTAAATTCTGACAATGTATAAGATTTGTAATTCCCTTGTGACGGTGTAGGCAAAGACAGCACTTGAAAGAAGCAGCAATATGAAACATTCTACTTGGTAGGTAGTGCCAACTATTAAAATTCTGTGTTTTTTGTTTTGTTTTGTTTTGTTTTTTGTTTTTTTTTTTTTAAGGATAATGGCAGTCTCCACATGAATAGAAAATCCAATTACCTTAATTAACTTAAAATCCTGTCAAATGCTGGACACTGTGGGTATCTTATTTCCTATGAGAAATCTTTTTTTTTTTTTAACTTTTTTAAAACTGCTTTACAGGTAAGTCAAAACAGAAACTGTTTGTATTGAAGGTTACAGAGATGTTAAGAGCCAGCTTTGTCACCTGCAGTGGAAACATTTGGATTAGATTAATGTTGGTTTATGGCAAATTTGGATTTCTCAGGTCCTGATGACAAATATTTTTTTTTCCCCTTCTAACATAGTTTTAGACCTTTAAAATGTGCTTGGTTAATTGAGTAATTACGAATCCTCTCCTTACCTTTATATTATATGCTTGTAGCTGGACTCAGGGAAAGCAGTCTTCTTTCTAATCAAATGTGGATTATTTTCTCTATTCTAATATAACCACATATTTCATATGACTTGTAAAAAAGTAAGCTGTAAATTGAACAGGATACCAAACTTTCCTATAATTAAGTTAGACATCATACAGTACCATTTTTTGATCTGTATTCTTTGATTTAACTTACCTTTATTACCATAATGTTTTAAGTCTGCTTACCTATAGAACTGAAGTGGGGTAGCTTATCAAACACCATAGGGATAGTTTTCCATTAAATGATCATAATGGGAAAATATATTTCAGTAAGCTAAGGTAATAAAATTTAACAATATGATGATAAAGACAACTGTTCCATTTCCCTTGGCATTTTAAGATTTGTAAAATATTTTAATAACACATAAAATAATATTTTAAAATAGCATTTGTGCTAATTTGATTAATATAATATTGGCTATTATAGATAAACATCAGATAGGATATTTGTGTTTATTATACATCTTGTATGTAGGAAAGCACATAGATGAAGGAACTCACCAGTTTCAAGAGCTAGTTAATGAGTGAGCCAGAGGAAACTTCAGCTACTTTAACTTACAAACTGCTTTTTTTTTAAGGATTTTATATTTATTTATGCACACAAGAGCTGGGGTACAGGCCAGTGGCGTGGGGCTAGGGGCTGGTGACAGGAATCACCAGAGACAGAGAAGGGAGCAGAACTGGCAGATTGACTGAAATATGCTGCTGAGGGGAGCAGCAGGCCAGGCAGGAGAGGTCTGCTGCGCCATGGGGATCGAACACGTGCTGCTGGGATCGAACACGTGTTGCTGTGGCTACAGAAGCCCCCACAGTGCGACACTCAAACCCTTGAGCCACCAGGGAGGCCCCACAAACTTCTTTTTTAAACAAAATAGTCTCATAATATTGAGGTATGAAGTAGTACACTATTACAAATTGGAAACATGGAAAGGTGAAATATTTAGTTGTTTACAAAATTATTGCTGATAATGGCTCATAGGGATTTATAGATTGTCGATTAGTTATCCTTCACTTTGACATATGTGAAGCTAAACATTTTAGACCAGAAAATCCAGGGCATTTTCTAAAAACTAGTGGTAGTTACGAACAGTTACATAAACAGTTCTTCTCTGGTGAATTTAGTCTCTATCCTTTTTTCTGTGAACTCCCTTCTGTTTTTTGCACTTTTGTAACGTAGCGTGTCATTTGCATGTGTCCCTCCTGTGTCTAGGGCCAAACAGAGCAGGGCAGGAAGTCAGCTCTACAGTTTCTTAATTTAAACTTTAGCACTATCACTTTCTGATTAGTTTCTATCCTTCGTAATCTGCCTTGTAGCTCTATAAAATGAGTGTCCTACCGGGAAGAAGTGTAGTATCCCAATTATGTGAGCTTGTTTTCATGAAATTAGGAGCAATGCCTAATGCAATATTTGTTTTCCTCTCACCCTGCCTTCATTTGCGATGTGGTGTTTTAATTTTGCTAATGTCTGTATTGTTTAAAATACGTTTTCTTGAGAAAACATACAAATACATTGAAAATACAAAATCTGTTATTGATATTTGGATGGTTTTGTCTTATCAGACTATTTAAAATAACATTATTAAGGGCCTCCCTGGTGGTACAAGAGATTCAGTCTCCGCACTATCAAGCTATCAGCAGCTACTGCAGAATAGGTTTGATCCCCCGACCAGGGAGCTAATCCCCATGGCACAGCAGACCTCTCCTGTCTTGCCCACTGCTCCCTTCAGCTGTGTATTTCAGTCAAACCACCTGTTTTGCTCCCTACTCTATCTCTGGTGAATCCTCTCGCTCACACACACAAACACACCCCACACCTCTGGCCTATACCCCAGCTCTTATGTGCTTAAATAAATAAAACAAATCTTAAAAAAACACAACATTTTAAAATTTAAATGCCTTAACTATTATAACTCAGGAGAGTAAACTTGTTTTCGGAATACACAAGTAAAGGTGCTGTGTCCGTATGCTTGAGGACATTTTCTGGGCTGGTTTAATTGGGAGCACTGTGTCCATTGGTTCTGTGTGTTTACATGATTGTCCTGTAGGGGTGGGGAGTACTGGGAGGAATGGGGTGGGAGGGCAGAGGACATTGGCTTTATGCGTGTGTCTTTCCCTCAGTAGAACTGAATGGATGAGTGACTCACTTTAGTATGATGTCGAAGTGGTGAGGAGCTGAGTTCAAGCATTTCTCGAGTATGAAATCAGCTGAGCTAAATGATGACCATCACCCTCTAGCTGATGCCTAAAAGCAGCTTTTCCAGATTTGAAAAGAGGGTTAAAGTGGTAGAATTTTTTCACATGAAGTACTCAAAATTACTGATATTTGCCTCTTTGACCCTTAAAATTTAGAATGAAAATTTCATGCATGTAAGTGATTAGGCTCTTCTAAAATATATTGGCTCTGGAAATGCTCACCATTATCTGAACTTAGCAGGGACGCTTTTCTACACATTGTCTCTCTGTCTGCTTTTACTATATACTTAATATGCTCTGTATTTTTTAAAAGAGTATCTATTTTTTTTCTTTTACAGTCATCTAAATAAAATTACATGTATATCATAGAAATAAAATTACAAATCACAAAAGAACACTTTGTCCAAGTGATCCTTATTTTAGGAAACAGTATAAAGTCATAGCTTATGTAAAGTTCTTGATATTTAGATACTGAACACACGTGGATAGGAGAGATGGATGGATGGATGGATAGTTTTTGTCTACCCACACCTAAGGAGAGAGATAGTGGGGGTGGGAGGAGAATGAACATCAGCATCAGAACACTCCCTTAGATTTGGGGGAAGCATAGAGAAAGTATGACTAGTAAGTCAGTGTTTAAAACAGATAGGAAATGCACAGGAAGAAAGTTATTTGACAATATGAAAGACTCTCTCTATGAATACAAAACAATAACTCATCATCATATGTAAGTTTTGCCATTCAAAGAGTGTGTCAGTTTTCTTTATGATGTGGTTATTTAGTTGTCGCTTTCCTAGACGTGTCCCTCCTGCTGTGTTGGTAAGCTGATTGCTGTCTTTAATGTGCCAGGACGGTGTCAGAACTGTCTCCGGGCAGGACCTGAAATCAACTCTTCCAACCTGATTTTGGTCCTGAGGCCTTCACGGTGAACAAAATTCATCATCTGAAACTCACTAGCTCTGACTTCTGTGTTGGAAGATATGTAGTGGATGGCTCCATGTTTGGGGTTCAGAGAACATCATGCCACTGTCTAATGCATTCCCTGAAAACATCAAAAACAGTTTTAGGAGCCCACAAACGTATTTATTCTCTAAGTTTTCCTGGGGTACAGACCAGAGTCACGGGAGGTGAGAGGATTCACCAAAGACAGAGTGGGAGCAGAACTGACAGACTGACACTGCTGAGGGGAGCAGTGGGCGAAGCAGGAGAGGTCTGCTGTATACCATGTGGGTCCCCTCCCTGGCCGGGGATCAAACTCATGCTGCTGTTCTGCAAATGTTTCACAGTGTGGCTCTCAACCTGCTGGACCACCAGGGAGGCCCAGGGTCTTGATATTTCTTTGTCTAACTATGAAGTTATCTCTTGGCTTCACTTAAACTGCTCTCTGCTGTTTCAATAGATGTCTCAGACTTTATCTTGAGCTAAGTTTTATTTGTGTGTTACATTAAAATACAATACATTTTTATGGTTTTCTTTATCTGGTAAATCATTAGGATTCTTAACGTGTGTGTGTGTGTGTTTTCTCCTATGATTGATTCATTTGGTAATATGTCATCCTTCCCTAACCTACCTACCAGAGGTTTCAGATATCTCAGATGGCCCACAACTCCTGCTTCCCATGGGATTTTAATAAGTATCCCCCAGGCAGGATTCTTGGTGAAACTGGCTTGCACATATTCTACGGGCTGTATTTCCCTCTTAGAGTTAAGTGAATCTGTGTGCATATTATCAGACTCTTAGAGCACAGCCTTTTTAGTACCATGATCATACTGATGATGCTGTTAAACTAACTCTATTTCCTAAACACTTTGTGAATTGCCAAAATATATACAATAAATGATTTCATTAAAATGGATAATGGATACCAATGAATAATATTCCACTGTTTTATCAGTTAACATACAACTTAACACTCCATGAAGGTTCTCTCTGCTTTCTCTAATTCCCAACTAACCTCCCCTTTACTTGATAAAGAATTATGTGGTCTTTTCAAAACTTTATAATAACAGATTGAAAACCAGTTTAACAAGCTCTCCCCTGCCATTCCCCTATAAAAATGAAGTGTTTAGTTTTAAGCCCTTTCTTTCCCTTTGGCCTTTTTTTCCCTTAATTTCTCAAATCCACTGCCAGCAAAAACTCCCTGGATCGTGACCCAAGTCATCACTCTTCGGAATAAAGTTTTGCTAAGTACCAATCTACTTGTCCCCACTTCCTACCTGCACCCTCAGTTTCTTGCCCCAGGTACGTGCCCTGCCTCAGCATCCTGGCATTCTGAATTCCTTTAGGAAGCTCCTCTTTCTATCTTGTGTTCACTTCAAACCTGCTCTCAGTTCCTTTCATGTGAAAGATTATGTGCCAAAATGCAAATAACGCTCTCCATACATTAGCACGATTATGTGGAACAACACTGGCCTCTCATCTTGTATGGTCTAAATCTGCTCTCCCGTGGTGTAGGTGCTTTCTGCTCATTCCACAGCACACAGTCTTCTGGTAGACCGGGAGGTTGGCTAGCTTAGACTACTAGTGAACACAGCCCTATGGCACTGAGCTTTTGGGGTGATTGATAAGTGGACACAAATCACCAACGTCTTTAAAGAGAAACTCTCCTAGCACCAAATAACAGGGGTTCTGTTGTTGTTTGTTTGTTTGCATTAATGCACCTGGAAATGTGTCTTTCCTTTGATGGGCAAATGCGATTTTCATTGCCTCATAAAAATGTCTTTCAGGTTTACTATCCTCTGCCAGATTTGGTTTCCAGCTACTGGCAATCTTGGTTTAACCAGGACATGTTTATTTATACCGCTCTAGGACCCCTAGACCATTCTGTAATCTGCTGCTTGTCCCCATCATGATCCTTGGTGATACCAGCTTTGCAATGGATGGGTCTCAGCGATAACTACCTTGGCAGTAAGCATATACCTCTCTTTCCTCACAGGGGTGCGTCTCGACAGAGTACGTGGCGGTCGGCAGAAGTACAAGCGCAGAATAGATGCGGAGAACAGCCCATACCTGAACCCTCAGCTGGTTCAGCCAGCCAAAAAGCCATGTAAGTACAGCAGACGGCTCTGGCGCTCCAGCACGTAAACCCCTCCCAGATGGCTCCACGTGCATCCTCTTTGGCATGGCCACATCCCTATTGACTCCAAGGAGACCTCTCTTTGTGGGGAGGTGGAGGGGGTGTGGTTCTGCTCCCAAAAATTGCCTGTGAGCAGCTCCAGCAGCAGCCCAGCTAATTATCTTTTTTACCCCCTGTGGTTGTTCTCCCCCTGCCCTTACCTCTTTCCACCTATTTTTGTGAAAGTGAGAGCATATTAAGGCATAGCTTGCATAGTGTGACTTTTACATTTACCGGTTATCTTTCTTTTCTGAGGTACATAAAATGGATCATACTGTGATCATTAGTTCATTGAAGCTGTTCGTTTCAGATTTCACAAGAAAGTGATTTTTGTGATTTTCACTAACTAAATGACTGCTCAACCTCCCAATGAAAATACATTAGGAGCCTCATTAATTTGGAACTATAGAAGGTTAACACACTAGCTAGCAATAGATTAAAATGAGAATGGGCCTACTAATAACAAGCATAGGTTGGTGGTTCCAACTCAGATGCCCTGATGGGCATGATGAACTGTTTCAAAGGAGCCCTGGGTTCTATAATGCCAAGGTGCAGTTTGAAAGAATAACGGGAATATTGATGCAGTGCAAGCCCCATTCTCTTTGTTATTAGCTAAAAGGAGCTAGACTGAGGCAACACTGGTAGCCTTAATTGAAAAAAAGCAGTTCAGAGCTATAATGCCACAGAGTTTGCTAGGTAGGATGATTTTTGGAGAGGGTGCAGGCCAGGCCCTGAGAAGTGCTTTGTTGGAAACCTCTCACATTCAGCCGTCTTGGTCTCAGAAGACACAGCTGCACTTCCCCGAAGATACTGCATCTATGGCAGTTATAGAAAAGACCTGGGTGATTTCAGATCTGCTTTCAAGGGAAGAGAAAAAGTGTCCTCTTCTAATTTCGATTCTCCAGGAGGGGTCACTGCCGTGCATCATACGTGTGAGCATATGGGGATCCGTTAAATAAATAAAACAGACCCTGAACTGTAAACGAAAGGACATTTTAGCTATGTCAAAGGAAAAACAACCAGTTTTACATAAAATTAAAGCTTAAGTGAACATATGGCATAGTTTCCTTTTGCCTTTCCAAAAAACATTATGTTGATTATACCTTCAATTGTCCAATCTGGCATCTTCTCTGCTGCATAAGCTGTTTGCGGTTCTGCAAATACAGTCTAGGACAGCATTAACCAGATTTTGCACATTATAATAAAAAACTTTCTGATAATAGAATAAAATGCAATAAACACTAATGCTTAATTTCATTAGAGGTTTCGTTTTCCTGGATTCAATAATATACAGACTGCCCATTCCTCACTCACTTCATGCAAACATGGACTGAAACCATTGATAATTCCCTCTGAGAGAAAAATGAGCACGAGCCAATTTGTAAGTCCACATGCTAGAGAAATATCTAGGGTTTTTTGCGTAAACCTGGGAAATTGGGAAGTGGCTTGTCAAGTACCTTTAAGAAGATTACTGCAATTTCAGTGAGCTCCATTTGTCTGAGATAAAGAGGACTCCTAATAAATCATTACTCATTATCTCAAGGCCTCTGTGTTAATTTTCCTTAGTCCATCCAATTAGTGTGTTTTCGTAACAAACATTTATAAAACTTAATTTTCAGATCCTGTCAGATAAGTGTCAAGAGACTGTGCATGGGCTTTGCTGAGGAAGTGGCTGGGGGAGATTTCTGGGCCCTGACTGATGGCATGCTACAAAAGCCCAAGAATGAAAATTGGGTCCTATTGATTCTAATTAGGAAAACATTAAATAAGACTTACCTAGAAACAGTGCTGCCGGCCCTTCTATTTTCTGAATGATGGGAATTTCTAAGCTTCAGCTGGATTTCTCTGAGTCCTCCAGACAAGTCTCTCTGGACTTAGCTGAAACAGGTAGCATTTTCCAGCACTAAAAGAACTAATGGGTTACATTTTTGTGCCTTTCATGATTGCATTTTTTCTAATCCTGAGAATCTAGTTGTTGCTGACAGGTTTTGTTGCATTGTCAAAGCAATGAAAGTTAAAACTTTCCCAAGCGTAACTAAAAATACAGGGTGCTGTTTCTGATCATGTCTCCAAGAAATGAATGCCATTCTTTGCAGATCTTTACAAATTAAAAAAAATAATAGTCTGTTTTATTTGAACTTTTTTTTTGAGAAATAACAAAATTTGTGAATAGTTCCTCCAAGACTGTTTTCAATTTGATGATAATTTAATATTTTTTGCCAATAAATGTATTTATAATAAATATACTTCATTTGGAATTCATAATGATACATATTGAAAAGATATCAGAAAATTTGCTGATTCTAGCTTCAGTAAATCTCCATGTTTTATGTTTTTTATTAAAGGGGATAAAAATAATGTTGTTATTTAATTCTCAGGTATATAAACGTCTTTGTATTTTGAGTTAAAAAGTTAGTAACTTAATATGAAAAAGTGTCTAGAAAATAGAGAAATTTTGGACTTCGCTTACAAAGAACTCACTAAACATGCTAATTTTCTTAAGTAATATTACATAGAACCTGGAAATATTTGGGTTTGTTCTTACCCATTTGTAGCTTCTCACTTAGACGAAAGCATAAAATCCAAAGCTACATGTGGAAAGTGAAAATAAGGGCCAACAACACACATCATTCCGTTCGCAAGGCTTTACAACCCCTTCCATAAACTCACACATGCCCCTAAGCAATAAAACACATTTGATGTGATGCTTTCCATTTGTCTCTAGTGCTTATTTTATGAAGGATTTTAAAAACATATATCACAAATTTCAGACAGATAAATCTGAACCAGAGAATGAACTAAAGACAACAGATGAGAACAGAGGATAAAAGAATTAGGCACTCCAAAGAGAAAATGCTGTAGCCATTAAGTAGGAGTGTTTTTCTGGAAACTACTATTGGTTATATTTGGAAGATTGGTTGGGTGTGTGGGGAGGGAGAGAAAGGAAAGAAATTCCTATTTAATGCATCCCACAGAGATAGAGTTATATAGTCAGTAATTCACCCAGGCAGAAGGGTTCTGACCTTTGGTCTTCCTTAAAGGAATTAAGATAATTAATGACTTTCTTGCCCATTATTATGACTATGGGCATTAGTAGTTCTTTGCCTCCCATGTTATAGTCTATATTTCAATGCTTCATTGTGGGTTTTATTTTCAAGCTGTGGTATGCTATTTAATCTGCCTCCCTATGTCCCACTTAAAAATCAAAGAACAAATGCAGAAAGCATCTAACTTCTATCTGTTTGCATAAAAAAATTCATTACAGGACAGATGCTTTATTCAGGTCAAGGCAGGTAGAGCAAAGAAGAAAGGAATACTTTATATTATGACTGGAGTGGCTGAGTTTTCATTATGAGTTTTCCTGAACAGTGCTTAATGTATACATATTGAACCATACATGGAGTATTTGGTACTTATTGTAAGTGATGCAAAGTACTTTTCAAGACACAACATGCTTTAGGTTTTGTGAAAGAGAGACGATGCTACTAGTGATCTTTTAGTGCTCTGGTCTGACCCTGCAGATAACAAGATTGTCTCACATTTGTTGGTGGCTGAACCGGAGAAGATCTATGCCATGCCTGACCCCACCGTCCCTGACAGCGACATCAAAGCCCTCACTACTCTGTGCGACTTGGCCGACAGAGAGTTGGTGGTTATCATCGGATGGGCAAAGCATATTCCAGGTATGTTTTCTCAACAGGAAAAAAAAAAAAATGAAAAGAAAAGGTTGCAATGAAAATTCTCTAGGTCATACATATAGATCTAGGGATATTCCGAATGCCCCTACAGGATATGCTAGAACCTTTCTTTTTGTTTTCATCATATTTAATGTAAAGCTATGTTGATCCTAGAGAACTGTAAGTCTTTGTATGTGTATTCACCTTGAACTCTTGATAATTATATTTTCAGATGTGAAGGTACTGCTGCCAACCTAAGGTAAAGAGGATGTAGCTTTACAAATGTTTCTTTATTGCTATTTTAATTCTGAGTTTTCTCCTAAGGAAATGCTTCTGCTTTTTTTTCCTTTTTAGCAAAAGATTAATGTACCTTTATTCCTTTGAAAAATCATTTTATTATTTACTTTTTTGGTCAGCTATTTATACTGAATTGCTATTCATATATACAAGCTTAGCTTTGGTTTACAATTATATATTTACTAGAAATTGATACATAAATGGTGAAATATGTTAAATTGAGATAAGTGTAAATTTCCTCATGCAGTACCTTAAAAGTTATGTTTTTTTAAGGTCTTATAGTTTTCTTGACCCATCCTATAATATCCATAAACATATACCCCATCCTAAGTTTTGCAAATTTTAGTAGTCTCCTTGAATTATTTTTGGATTGTTTGTTTGAACTTTGATCTTCAAATAGTTTCTAAACAAGTTTTTGAATGATGAGCAGTGTTTTTCTGGTACAGTTAACTTACTCCTGTCTCCTTAAACTAGTTTGTCTTTATGCTTTGAATGCTACAGTAATTTCTTTAATCAAATTGATGGAAGTCCCTTTCCCAGCCCACACTGAAACCAATTTATTGGTCATGATACGCCAGCTATGTTGCTAACAGTCGTAACGAACTGTCAGGCGCTATCGCAGTGAAGCTAATTTGAAGTCATTAGGTGTGCAGCGTTTGGGCGACAATTTGTTACAGTGGTTAGGAACACAGCTGACATTTCTGAATGGCTTTGTTCAGTGCAGTTCTCGATGAGGCCAAGCAAATTGTAAACTAATTTAAACATCACTCTGTATTATACCAGCTACTTTGTCTTACACTGTTTGCTAATAAAGCACTCTAAATTAAGTCAAAACTAGTTAAATAGGTGAGCTTGAGTGTGTTCTTTAGAAGATACCTATGCTGAAGTCACTGCTTCTAAAAGAAGGTTGAGCCTTCGATCATGTGGATTTGGAATATAATCAAATTTTATGACTTTCAGGAAAAACAAGAATACCAAAAAGAGGACATAAAGTTATGTTAAAGGATGGAAATACATTTAGGAATTATGGCAATGGGAATAGCCACAACTGTTTTAAAGGATATTCAAAAACTTGTTTGGAAAGAAAGGACTTTAGCACAGGAAGAAAAACACTTATATTGGCTCCAGTGTTCATAAACACTATTTTAGATCATCAATATGTATCATTTGTATTTACACCTCATGTGTTTTCTATCACTGCATGGTACATATATATATATATGTACACACACACACACACATATGCACTCCCATATACAAGGCATCCTTACTCCAGCCCAGGGTCTCTGAGCCTTGCTAGACATTGATGATAATTGGAAGCAGATAATCCTTTGTTGTGGGCACTTTCCCCACTAACAGCATCCTTGACTTCCACCCCCTAGCAGCTTTGAGTTCCAAGGCACAAAAATATCTTTAGACCTTGACACATGTTCTGAAGGGGGAAGCAAGTCCCTCACTTTCCCCAGTTGATAACCACTGTTTTCACCCAGACATCAAATTGTAATATCCTTCATTCAAAGAGGGAGAGGTTTGAGGCAGAGAAAGAGGAAAACACACAAGTTCACCATCTCATTCAGCATCTTCAAAGAATGTATTCCAGCTTAGAGTAGAATGAAGATAGTTCAGTATCCCAGTTGACTGTATTTGGTAGAACAATGTTTTTAGATATAATGATGACCATGTTATTACTAATAACAGCAGCATGAAAGACTCTACCATCACAACTAGGAGCCACCCATTAGTTAAGAGGATTCCGTCTGGATTCAAGGATTTGTTAAGCCAACATTTTGATTTTGCCCAGACCTTCCACAATAAAGATCAATAAAAGTCAACAACTCCTTCCCACATTCTGTGGTAAGAAAAGTCAATGATGAATTTTTGGGTCCAGTTGTGCCTAAATAGAAATGTCAGCTTACCAAGGAATTTGTCACAGTAAAGGGGCTCTAGTGACTTTTGTTAAGACAGTAACTTTAAATAACTATGAGTAACAGCATTCCCAGTGGTGGAAACAATTACTCTACGATTATGTGTTCAGTCTTAAGCTGAGGCTTAGAATTGGTGGGAACTGACGTTATTCTCTCTTCATAGCAAATGCCACAGGAGGTCACCGTGGAGTGATGATTCACAGCTCAGGTTTTCCTGTACCCCAAGGGTGCTCTAAATGATTGCAAATAGTATCTTGGCTTTTCAGAAAGGGATTAACAAAACAAGAATTGACTGAAATTCTTCTAATTTTTTAGCAGTGCATGCCTTACAGTATCTTGAGGTAGGAGAGATGCTCTGATAGGAGATGCTGGTAGACCCAGGGCTCACAGGACTAACACAGAACAGTGGGGAGGATGAATGGTAGGCAAACACAAAGACAACAGAAAGATAAAAGTCACATTTCTGCCTTGATAAAAGTATAACAGTGTTCTTGATAACATGGCCCAATCCTGGGAGCTGGGGGCAGAACAAGAATTAAAGCAAAATCAAAATTGAGATTTCTCTTGGCTTAGTCTTAACTTCAAAATTCAGTTAGTGTAATGCTGTTAAAATTAAAAAGTGAAATATTTTATATATATGCATGCATAATGCATATATAGACATGCATACATACATACATATATACATACACATATATACCAAAATTCAAGCCTTTGCTCTCTTTCTGCTACTCTCAGTCCGTGCAATCATGCAAATGCACACATAGATGGCACTTTTTGAAAATTAATTTAGTATCTAAGATAATAGCAGCCTTTCTGTCCTGCTAAGAAGGTACTTTTAAATACTTGCTTATATTACCTAAAAAAGTGAAGAATTCAACAAAAGATTATCTGGAGGAAAAATATATATGGAGTGGGATTTTTCCCCCAAGAAACAGAATTAACTGACTTATTTTAATAAATCATATAAATGGAAAAGTGTGTTGTTATGAAACGTGACCATGCTTTATCTATTCAAGAGAAAAGATCACAAGGGCTTTAGAAAGTGCTTGACTTTAGTTGGGGGACCATAAGGGCACCAGAACAGATGATGGTGCCCTAATAGCCCTTTTTAAGAATGACAGGGCCCCGCCATTAGCATCCTTTTATATCCTTGGAAATTGCTCATGCCTCGCTTTTCTGGTTCCTATCTGCCTGCCTCTTTTTTATTTCTCTTTCAATTTCGTCCGCGCTCGGATAAGCGCATGCTAACACAATATGATTGAGCTGTAAAATGGAACGCTGTCGCCTCTAATCTCTTTTATGTAGATACGGAGGTACTGCACACTCCACTTCATTCTTTCTCCATTGTTGGCCTTTTTTAGAATGGGCTGCCAAGTAATGGAGGCGCCGTCAAATATTAGAGCTTGGTTTCACAAGGTGTGATAAGACGATTATCAGTCCAGCAGTCAGATCTATTATTGTCCTTTGTGGTTGATTAAAATATTATTATGTACTGTTACTTTGTTAGCAAAATGCAGGGAGTGCTTAGTCAGAGAGTACTTAAAAAAGCATAACCCATATTAGCTGACCTATATAAACTGCTTAAATATATTTATGGATTTTTGCCAGGCAGTTTACTTTGAACGAATACAAAGATATTTGAACAGTTAGAAGAATGAATATAGTTTAGGATTTTTTTCCTCAGTCAAATAAGGAAAATTTCCAGGTGGGCTTTTTTCTTTTCTTTTCATTCTTTCTTTTTTCTTGAGTTTATTTCTAACAAGACAAATTAAATACTTGCCTGCTGAAGAAGAAGGACTCTGCTTAAGTTTGGAGCTTCTTAGTCACATTCTTGAATGATTTCTATTGTAGTGATATCAAACAGAAAAATCCTACACATTTTCTTCATGTAAGTGAAGACAGGAAATATTAAACTCTAAAAGAAAAGCACACTAAAAAGATGCTTGACAAAACAGTCTTTATGTGCAGCTTTTATGTAAGAAACAAATCTAAAGCAAAGGAACTAATATTTTCTACTTACAATGAAACTGTTTTTGTAAAACTTGAGTTTGAAGCATATACAAACATTGCTCATTGAATTGGCTTTTTGTAGTATTCACTACAAAAGTAAGTATTTAGAGTTGTCTAGAAACGACAAGTCTGTAAAGAGAATGGGAAACATTTTTATATTAGGAAATAAATTTTGTGAGACCATACCCAAGAATATTTTGAATATAAATTGCTAATAATACTGTGGAGAGATACTTTTAGTATTTTAATGAATTTTATGTAGACACCAATTTTGAAGATTATATTCTGTTATTCCTCAATCAGAGAGGTATAGAGGTTTCGATTTCTAATGTGATGTGCCCGTGATGTGTCTTTAACGGTGGCACCATTGAGTGATAATGATCTTTATAAAAGCACACACAGGAAAAAATGCTGAAAATAATGATTGTAAGACTGGTTTGGTTTGTAAGACAAAGCATGTTCCCCAGTATGCATGTGTGTGGTTATGGTCTGAGGTGCAGGAAATAGCATGGTTGGCTCAAGGCTAGTTGTGTCAGATATAAATAGGTCCTAAAACTCTATTCTGGAACTGAATCATTGGCACTTGATAAATGATTTATTGATTAGCTTACTAAAATATGCATAGTATAGAACTGTTCATTGGCTCTGAAGCTCCTCCCTCTACCCCCTCCCATAAAGGAGTTTACATGTACTTATAATTTCTACTTTGCTGTGAGTGAATTAAAGTGATTGCAGCCTCTCTGGGATCATTTTTCTTTTGTGTATATAATTTAATGATTTCGGATCTATGAAGCAGTTGAGTCTTTTAGTTAAATGGGGAAAATGTAAATGTAGGATCCAAAGCCCTGGCACCTAGTAATACTATATAAATTGTGAGTATACTCAGTTGCCAAATATCTGTAGCTTATATTTAATAAACCTGATACTTGTATACCTGTGTACCTGGAATGGTGGTTTATAAGGGTGGGATGATTCTAAACATAAAATCAAAAAGCCTGAGTTTTAGTGGAGTAATTTTTCATGAGTTATGTAGTTACTCTAGCCATTCGTTTTATTATGAGTATCAAACAACAACAAAAAAATACACATGTAATTTATACCCACATGTGCAATAAATTTGCAATAAAGCATGATATAGATGTAAAATAGCCAGTGTTCATCTTAGTTTCTAAGATACTGCCCAGAGATTGTTATTTTATTACAATTAAAACCAAGTGATCCAAAAAGTTAATATTCATAAAAACCATTTCCAAAAACATTCAGAGCAAATATCAGTTGTAATAGAAAAGGGGGGAAAGATTACTTAATGATTTTTGTAGGAATATTGTCATTAGTTCATCCAAGACTGGTAGGATCATTAGCATCTGAATGAATAATCTCCTCTGTGCTCCTCCACCAAACCTAAAATAACTGAATAGTTTTCAGTTCCTGAAGTCACAACTGTGATACAAATAAGAACCAATAAGTTGAGAAATAGTTGTGAATGAATAATCAGGAAGGTCACTTATGAATTCTTCATTTTCTGCAGCTACCTTTGCTAGAAATGAAAAAGTCAACTGACAAAGAAGTCGCAGGTTTTCCTAGGCAGAGACTTTGTTCAAGAGATAATCCAAATGCTGTTGGAGATGCTCACGGTGACCTTCTTGGTCACCTGTTGCTATTGTTTGAAACCTAATGGGTCACAGTCACCGTGCTGAAATATCTGAACTCATGTGGTCTCTATTCCAGTGTTTCCTCTGCTCGAATCCTAGGTGTCTCAAGACCTTTTTTTGCCATCTGTACATAGCCATGCCAGTATATACCTCTGATCAAAGAGGAATCATGAATACATAGTAATAATGAATAAAATTTAAGAATTTGAGTCTCTGCTATTTAGGTAACACTACCCTGGATACTTTGGGCCATATATAGGAGTAACATGACGTGATCTACCCTGAACCATGTCTCTATGTCACTATCTATACCTATGTCTCAGTGATAATCTTCTTTTTCTTAAGGTGAAGCTTTGAATAAAAAGTAAGCAACCTCTACATAGTTTTTTGTTGTTATGAAGCCATTTCAGCAACTTATTTGATGGCCAAAGTTTATGGAACTTACAGGTTTTCCATAGGTAGATTTTATTCTCATTATCCCCACTTTATAGATAAGCATAGAAGAGGTAGGCAGTTTGACTCACACTGTTAATGGTATGGTATCTGCAGAATGTTTCACTTCAACAACTCTTTACTAGTAACTTCATATGTCTTACTTCTCTCATACGCTTTTGTCATTTTTTTTTTCCAGATTACCTACCTGCCTTCCAAAACAAGTTTAGGCAAAAATATATTGGCTCTGTTTTTTAAGTTTTGTTTATACATTTGCAAAATGAAAGGTTAAAGGAGAATAAACAAATGAGGAAATATATGGTACCTCTTTAAATCAATAAAAATCAAGGTATTTGAGAAATAGTGAATAGTGTCCCCTAGCTATTTCTGAATATACATTCTAATGAAACAAAGCAAGTACTGTGGAGCTAATCTAAGTAGTTAGAAAGAACTTAAATGATTGATGCTAATATTAGATGCCCCCTCTCTTGAATTCTGTTCAGATTCTCTGGACATTTCAATTGGATTAAGAGTTATAGATAACTGGGAGTCGTCAAGGCACTCCCAGCCATACCACTGCCACAATGTTAGCTCTACCATGCAGCATAGGATCCATTTCCTCTTCCCTGCTTGTCACTCTTTCCTCCCTCCTTTCCTTCCTTGCATGAAATTTAGCGATCTCTGTGTCAGGCATAGTGCAGAAATGCTATACAGGTGGGTCCAGCTCGGGTTCTGCTTTTGAACCCTGCACAGTGTAGTAGGTGAATTGACAAGCACAATCAACTACTCTAAGTGGTGGTGAAGATCATGCTTGTGTTCTCAGAGCCAGAGGGAAGCCAGGAGGAAACAGCTTGGGGAGAAGGTACAGCTGGGGCTGGAAACACAGGCATGATCCCACCATGAAAAATCCCCAGTTTTATACTATGGAAATACCTTTTTATACTCAAGGCAATAGGAAACCATTGGGATGTTTAACTGCATCTTGAAAAGATTAAAATCAGAGCTTTCCTGTCAACTTACATAGAAGAAAGATAGCCTAGTACTCTAGAAATGAGTAACTTTATATTCCTGAGTATTGACCAAAGTTATACCAAGGTACTAGGTTGTTTTTTTTTTTAATTATGAACAAGTCTTTATTTTTTCCATTTGTGTTTTTTAATTGAAGTAACATTGCATTATAACGTTATGTAAGTTTATCATTTCCTAAATGTTTTATTCTCAGGCAATTTCTTGAAAATTACCAAGCCCAGTTGATTGATGGAGGATAAGTCTAGTTACCCAGTTTACTTCATACCAAAATCTTTCATTAGCCTGAAATAGTACAAAATCTACCCGAGGATATCAGAATTTTGGCATACTATAGATATGGCCTAACACAGATCTCCTGTTCTGGAAATCTGTAAATGGAGCTGGAACCTCTGACTTCTAGATTTTTCTCAAGGCTACTTGATGAGTTTTATTAGTATTGTTTTTTGTGTAATTTACTTTTTTACTTTCTATATTTTAAAAGAACCGGTTTATTAGGAAAAGTAGAAAGGAAAAAAAGAAAGGCACCTACATTGACACAGGTGGGCAGAGAGCAGCTGCCCCTGCTTTTCAAAGGGAAAAGTTTTGTGAAAAGAAATGCCTGCATCGTCACAAGCTGCCTGCCTTAGTTTTTTTTTCAACTGAGGCAACATTGGTTTAGAATGTTTTTTGTGTTTTAGAGGTATAGGATCTCCCTTTCAGGTATTTTTACTGCACCACATCTACCACCAAAGCACCCACGGTCCATCCCACAATCCCTGTGCTCCTTCCACCCTCGTCCTTGTCCCTCTCCCTCCCCTCCTTCCAGTAGCCTCTTTTTAAGAGCCAGATTTCTAGTTTGTTACTAGTTTGGCTTTAGCTAGCTCTCTGTATTATTTCTCTATGTACCACATTTAAGCGACACCATCAGGTATTTGTCTTTCTGCGTCTGACTTACTTTGCTTGTTGCACTCCCCTCCAGCACCATCCATATTATTACTAGTGGCAAAACTTAATTTTTTTTTTTGCTATCTGAGGTATATTCCACTGTGTTGATGCACATCTTCTCAATCCATTCATTTGTTTTTGGTTGTTTCCATAACTTGACTATTTTAAATAGTGCTACAATGAATGTGGAAGTAAATGCTTCCCTTTGGATTAGTTTGTATTCCTCTGGTGGATACTTAGGAGTGGAATTGCTGGTTCATGTGGCAGATCCATTTTAATATTTTGAGAAGCCTCCATACTCTTTCCATAGGGTCAGGATCAGTCTATGATGCCCACCAAGAGTGAGAAGTTTCCTTTTTCCTCCACATACTCGCAAGCACTTGTTGTTTTTGGTCTCTATGATGTAGGTCATCCTCACAGTTGTGAGATGACATCTCACTGTGGTCTTCATTTGCAATTCCCTGACCATAAATGATGATGAACATTTTTTGTGTGTCTGTTGGTCATCTCTATGCCTCCTTAGGAGAAGTGCCTATTTAACTCTTTTGCCCATTAAAAAAAAAAAAAAACTTATAATGAGTTTAAAGAGGAAAGAAGGCTTTGCTATCTTGTAAAAAAATTGATATATGGCATTGTTATTAATATAATCCATGTTTGTTAAAAATGCTTGATGAAAATTATTTCCCCAACTTTAAAGAAAGATTTGAATGAGAAGAGCAGAGTATGATACCAGCATGTTTTATATCGCCTTTCACTCTGTTTTGACTCTCTCTTCAACCCATGCCCACCTCCCTTCTGTGGGTTGGGTCACTTCACTTCCCCCTCTACCCCAACCCCCACCCCAGATCCCCTTTATCTGCCTCAGCCAATCTCCAAATGAATGCATGTCTATCCTGGCCTTGGCTTTGACACTCTGGATATATTGATTAATAGTTGCCCTAAGCTCCTTTTAGCAAATCAAATTTTCACTTTTAGCAAGGATTTCGCCTCTGATTTATTCAGCAAAGTGAAATGCACTAAATTGACTTTGACATTCAGGGAAAATGGCTGAAAAACAAAGAGCAGAGGAAAGAGATATAAATTGTGTGGCAGCTGGAGACTTCAAGCATCAGAGAAACCATTTTCTATAGAATACAGAGTAATTTAAAAGCACTTTTTAAACACACAGAAAAATGATTTCTTCAAAAAAAATTAACTGCTGAGTTTTCTTTTTGAAAGAGGGTGTAAGTATGACTCAGCTGAACTCAGAATTTCTGGTAACAGTGCATTATATTTTCTAGATAAAAATAGCTGTATGATCCAGGATTCTACATATCAACATTAGCTTATGAGAGCTAGGCAGTAACCTAATTAACTTTGGAAAAGAGATATTCCAGTTCATCTACACATAACGGAATGATTAACGTGAAAGCCAGGGCTTCGTAATGTGTGAGGGTGTGTGTGTGTTGCAAAGGATGGAGCTTTATGATCACCAAAAGGAGGCATTTAAAATGATTTTTTGCATCACAAAGCTCAGTATAGAAAAGCCTGCAACTATAATCTGCTGTGCAACCTTTTCCCCAAGAAGTTCCCCTGGGTTCTTCTCTGGTTGTCAGGGTTATTCCTAAGTTAGCCTAAACTAACTACTTCAGTAAATAGCCATCAGGTGCAAACACAAAATGTAGCTTGGATGTGTAAAAAAAAAATGGTGTTGGTGCGGCCAAAGCAGAAAAGAACCATTCTGGCATTTGCAAGGGAATTTAAGGTATGCTGAGCATCACGGAATGTTTTTTGAGATCTTGTAGATGGGTGCTGAGGGGTGATTGCTTCAGTGAAAGGAGAAGAGAAAGGGAAACACGCAACTGGGATCGTTGTTCATTTATCTCTTTCCTGTTGAGAATAAACGTTCCTTATGGACCAAAGCTGGGGGCCACAGACTCAAAGCATGCCCTTCCTTAACCGTATATTTTTATTTATTTTTTCCTTCTATTTACAAGAAATAGACAAGGAGGCTGTACTAACTGACATCCAACGTGACCTCCTTCAGTGTATTTTACAAATCAGATAATCTTAGCCTTGGTCTATATATGTCCAGAGGCATTCAATTTTCCTAAAATCATGCTGCTTCCTTCCCAATTCAGGTCGATTTTGAACCAACATATGTGACTCTTAATTTGAAGAATCCATTTAACCTGCCCAGATCATGTTATGCTCTATGCTAAGTAAACACACCTCCCTATAAACCTCCACAGTTTATAAATATCATATTGCTCTTAAAAGAAATTTTTTTCCTTGGAAGAAAAAACACCTGATTTTTTTAAAAGCAGTTAGCAACTTTAAATTTTAATATATTTTGCCAGCATATTTATATTTTCTTTTCCACAAGAGGTGATATAAAAAGTATACAAACTATTTAAAAGAGATATTCAACTTTCTTTTTATACTTGGGTCTCTTATAGTGCATTTCTGTAGGACTGCTAGATGAACTAAAAAGTGCAATACTTTGTAATTTTCAAGAAAAAAACATAATGTGTAAATACCACCCCTTGCTCATTCTGAGAGCTTTAGTCAATCCGACTTAGCTAATCCATAAATTCTGCCAACTTGCATCAATCACACAAGCTGGCTTCTTGTAAGGAAATTGACATTGCTAGAATGGGTGTTAGGGTGGCCCTCCCTGGTGGTGCAGTGGGTTAAGCAACGCACTATGAAGCAAACCACAGCCACTGCAGCACAAGTTCGATCCCTGCTGCCACCAGGAGGTGACCCACATGGCGCAGCAGACCTCTCCTGCCTCGCCCGCTGCTCCCCTCAGCAGTGTCTTTCAGTCGATCTGCCTGTGCTGTTCCCCACTCTGTCTGGTGGATTCTCTCACCCCCACCCCCCCACCCCTGGCCTGTACCCAGTGCTTGTATGCATAAATAAATTATTCTTTAAAAAAAAAAAAAGAATGGGTGTTAGGTCTTAACTGCCAGTAGTTTATATTATACAATCAAGAGGGGAGAGAACCTATTTCTTCCACTGGACCCAGGTTCAGCCAGTGGTGTCCAGGTCAGCAGCACAGCGGATGGGTTTCAGGGAGTCATCAGAAACCAATTAAGTACAGTAACTCCAGGGGAGTCTCTGAAGAGCGGCTCCCTACTCTCCGAGTGAAGGAGGCTTCACACCTGCTTAACCTACATTAGGAAAGGATTAATTATCTGAAGTGCTGGCCCCTCAGCCAGTCAGCACGTTTGTGGCCAGGCACATGGTGGCCTGGTCCGCAGAGGGAGAAAGGGAGAAGGAGCAGCTGGGGGTTCATGGAAAGACTAACGTCTCCTGATGTGGTCAGCAGTTTAGAAGAAAAGGTCCAGCTGTCCTTACTCTGGTATTCTCAGTGTCATGGCAGAGCCCAGATCAGTGTCCTTAACACAGATTTGCATACCTAGAGGAGGAAAGCACGCCCAACTGTTGTGTCAACTCTGTGTGTCTCGCAGATAAACATGGAATAATTTTTTAAGGCATCCCAGATTTATTCTGGTAAATGCTGCTTTTCTGCATTAAAGTGTTTTTTGATAGATTTTCCCAGACTTTTGAAAATAGGCTTGTTTATTCAGAAACATGCCCAGAGGACACTTTGTGACACCCTTTTTAATTAAATGGAATAATATTGAAGTATGATCTCTTTCCCCAAAATATCAATGCTGGGAGGAGAGAGCCAAGTCGGGCCTCAGAGATGATTTGCTCAAACTTTGCCTTTTAAGAGGAGGACCTGTAGAGTGGAAGGCAGTGGACTACCTTTGGAGGGAGTGACCCTGGTTCTAGTTCTGATATTACCAGGAACTCAACTTGCTTATTTGTAAGCTGGGACAATAATGCCTATTTTCCAGGTTTCTGATCATTTCTATGGGGTAATAAATGTATGTGAAATGCCTGATTCCAATCCTTGCTGTATAATTGCAAGTGTTTTGTAAATGTTAAATGCCTTTACTTTACAATCACTGTTGAGAAGGATACTCAAGACCAAAAAAGTTGAATGAATTAACCAAAGTCACAAACTAGGCAGTGATAGAGTTGAGACTAACACTCAAGTCTTTGAACTCTCTATTAGGTGCTATTTATATTTACCATTGTCACTCATGGTTTTTCAGAAGACTATGCATCCATAGACAAGTATTAACAAGTTATCATATTAACTTTATACTCTACCACCTTATTTTACATTGTGTATATGCATTTACATATATTTAGATGGACTGTATATTCTTGAAAAACAACTAGTGGTAAAGAAGCTATAGAAAATTATTTTGATGTTTTTTCTTTAATGTATACCATAAACTACATGCAACAAAACTGTTTGTATTCTTTGATGTAACTTGGATACAGTATCTGAATAGACACAATACAACCCCTTTCTGAAGGATTATTAATCCATAGAGGTATTTCCGAATCCTATTTTGTGCAGGGAGATAGATAGAAGGAAAGAAACTCCTGGCTGAGCTTTGAGGCTGGGACACAGGGCCAGCAGTCCAAAGTGCCAAAACTTTGCTCTGTGGAGCATCTTCATGCAGAGCTAAGTGTCCAGGTGACGTAAAGATAGAAGAGCATGAATGGATGAGATGTGCTTGGTTTATAAAGCATCTCGAAATGTCCTGCTTTGTAAACATTGATGCCATCTTTATAAACCAGCCTCAGCCATATCAGTATATGACATTTAGTTAAAATCTGATTGTGAATAATCCATGGATTTTAATTAATCCACTCAGTTACCCAACCCATTATACTCAGTGAGGGTGTTAGATTTTAACATCTATTTGCTATGAAACTTCAATGTTATAATTCAAACTTTCATGGCATTTTATATGGTTAGAGTAGAATTATTTATTATTTAATTTGAATCTGACCATACTATATGGTATGGTTGAATACATTTTATATGGGCTGAGAATGAGTGATGTGGTTATCATCCTAACATCAAATATGATAATATTTGAGAAATGTGAATATGGTAATAAGTTCTATAAATTCAGTTTGACATTTTCCTAAACACTTTCTAATATTCAGTTCCTCAACAAAAATACCATGTGTAATATATTTTTGTAACAAATGAATGCCTATTCATTCATTCACTGAAAAAAGTGTAGGCTATGGCCATTCTGTGAGAGACCTGACAGAGAGGTGGTTTGGGGGAAATCATTTCCATCAACACTCTGTGACTATTAGACAAGATGAGTCTATTATCAAAGTAAGACTTGAATTTTTATTTTGAGCATGCTGCTTTGTAGCTCCCCTAGGCTTATGGTTTCCATTTTTCTGTCACATGTACTCAAATATCTTGAGTTGTCCTAAGGGTGATCTGGCGCGGATGTGAGGTGTACCTCGTGGCCCAGTATTTCAGCATTTACCACTCTATAGCTCTCCATCCCTGTTTTCTGTCTCTCAGTGAGATTCTGTGGGTGAAGTTAAGAGCCAGCAACTCCCAGACAGGTTTTCTTGCTGCTTTTGAACCACAGAGATGTGGTTGTTCTGAATCCATTTGGATATTAAATGATCTGACTCCCAGAAGTGGAATCGCTTTGTGAAGAGGTCTGCTTAACTGCAGCGGGGAAGATGGCAGGATGGCAGTTGTTTTTTTTTTTTTCTAAGACCAGGGTCCTCATGTACCTTGACTTAATACGAGAATATGGAGTTGATAACAGCCACAGCACTCCTGGAGATTGGTAAGGTCGTGTAACACGTCCTGTGTTAACTTTCTTCTTTCCAGCCCCACACCGTACAGTTGTGGACTCCATGTTGCATCCCTACTTGGCTTGTTATCCTCTTATCAAGCTCTTAGCATCCCTTTGTTTATTTGAGCCGACAGGAAGACTGTGTAAAGGCTGCTTAGTCAGGGATATCAGCCTTGTTGGCAGGGGAGTGATTGCCAGTTGAAAAACAAGGCATTATTGCTCATTTTTTCCCTCTTATTAGTTTGATTACATTTGCAAATCAAATCAATCCATCAGACATGATCAGGCCTCGTCCGCATTTTAAGGAATAGTAATCTCCGTCTAATAAGATGCAAATGTGTCACATCGGTAAGTAACCAATAAATCATCGTCTTGTCTTTGGCAATCATTAAATATCAGAACCAACAGTCAATTTTTAGTATTTTCAATTTGCGATATGCCGCTGGAATATAAAGATAGATGGACGTAATTACACAAACCAAACACTATTTCAGTTCATTCCAGACAGCAAATTTAGTGGAAGGTATAACTGGCCTGTCATCACAGTACATTATTCCTAGCGGTTCATGCAAAGTTCACAGACGAGCTTCAAATGGACATTGCTTTTTTTCAACTTCTAACCACGTCCCTGCCATGGCAAACCAACTTTGATGTAAGGACTTGAACTGACTTCCCCACGGCTGTGGCGGTCAGATGCCAACATGACGGGAAGCATATGCTCGCTCCTGTCAGAGGCTGCAGCCAGTGCCAGCTCCCGTCTTCCATATTCTCTATGAACAAGACAACAAACCTACAAATGTAAAAATAAAGAGAAAAAAAAAAAAAACAACCCACAACTCTGCAGATGATTTGTACCACCTTCCTCTATTTTGACAGAATGGTTTCCTGCAGGGGGGAAAAAGTGAACAAAAAGTTGATTTTTCTAAGTTTCACAGTTTTTGGGTATCTCTGGGCTCTTTATTCTTTTCTCTGAAGATGGGCATGGATGTGGTGCCTCGGTATCACCTGGGAGGAAAGAGTTGATTTTGGGCATCGTGGAATGTGTGTGTTTAATATTGTATCTTAGTGTGTGTATGCATGTACATATATATTTATATTTACATGCTGCTATCCAAAGGATTAGAAATTAAACTGTTGGAATGGAATATCTGACCTGCATGTCTTTTCCTACTGTGTTTCTTTGGGAACTTAGTATCTTCTGATGAAGTGTGACTTTACCCATTCTTTCATCCCTCCATCCATCCATTCACTCATTTGTAGAACTTGTCTTCTCACAAGTGGGGAATCCTCTCTAGAATTTTTGATTCTGTTTGATGACCTCAGTGCAATCAGTATTTATACTTATCCATCCTTTCCAATATTTTTCTCCTGTCTGTTTCCCTTTTCTGATTTCTGTGTACAAAACTTACAAACCATTGGTCTGCTGATACTTAAAATGTGGACATTTCTTTCTTAAATTTTTTATTTCATCCTTCGCCTCATCTAGTCACTGTACATGACTTTGGTTCTTTTTTTTTTAGATTTTATTTATTTATGCATATAAGAGCTGGGGTACTACAGGTCAGAGTTCAGGGAGGTGAGAGGATTCACCAGAGACAGAGCCGGGAACAGAACAGGCAGACTGATTGAAACACACTGCTGAGGGGAGCAGTGGGTGAGGCAGGAGAGGTCTGCTATGCCATGTGGGTCCCCCTCCTGGCCAGCAGCAGGGATTGAACTAGTGATGCAGTGACTGCAGTTTGCTTCATAGTGCCTTGCTTAACCCACTGCACCACCAGGGAGGCACGACTTTGGTTCTTTCACTTTCCTTTCTGCAAAAGTTATTTGCCTTCTGTAGTGGAAGTGGTCTTTTCCTGCTAGATAGGATGTGAAAGACATATTTATATGACCTTGGTGCACCTGCCTCTGGTGGCACTTCTCATAGACACTGCCTGATTCCGTTTTGTCTTGACAGATATGTCATCATCTTTATAGCTGAAACTTAGAGTTCAACCATAGGCAATGTTGATTCTTGGGTTCCTGAACTCGCTACCTGCAGTGAGAAAAGCAAACACCCTGGATTATTATTTAATAATATCTTTCACTTAAAGTTTATAAAATTACCTTTTTGACTGAATAGCTTATTTTAATTGTCTTAGTGTCTTGATGCTAATCTCTCTGCTAGACAGTAGGATACAAGAGTAAGGAGAGTAGACGGGGTGACGCCATTGTAGAGCTTTCAGTCTTTGGGGGATAAAATCGAGCAGAGAGGCAATGTCACACAGTGTTCCAAGTGTATTGACACAGCGAGGTCACATTCAGGAGTACACCTGGGTAGGAATTCTAACTTTGGGGACCAGCAAAGACTTCTTGAAACTTTGAAAGTGTTTTTTTCTGTAGCCATCCATTGAAGATAAATTTATAGGGAGTACCAAGATTTAATCAAGCATTAGCGTCTTTCTTTTAATAAAACCAATAGCTTAGGCTAAGCAGGCCCATTTTCAATGTCCCATGTATTAGCAGGACCAACCATCATTCACTGAAGAATGAAGAACATGCTTTGGAGTTTTAAGAAATCAGCATAGAACTTGCATTAGACTCTGGTCGTACATAGACTAAGAAGTTTTCAAAATAAACAATGAAAATGTGCAGTAGCTCTAGGTAGCGAACAAGACAACTTGTTCAATCAGGGTAATCAGCTTCTTAAACGTCTCATGCCTGTGCCTTACATCTGGGCAGGCAAAATGCATTATCTGTTTATGGGAACCATTTTATGCTGCATCTGCCTATCTTTCCTTTCCACGCTAAGTTAGTCTATTTCCAGAATCATTTTCCTTTCTGAAAAACTGTTGTGAACTTTTAATATACAGTTCTCATCTTTTCAGGTTATTGTTTTTGCCAGCCTACATAGCTCAAGGAACCCTATACACAGCAGCCATTGCCAGGAACCCCTATGAGTTACAGCTGATGAAAAGCCATACAGCTCATGCCTTTGAAGCTTTGTACCAGAACCTTCTGCTCTCTCTAACCAATTTACATACCACCATGGTATGTTTAATTTGCTTTTTCATCAAATCAATAATGGGTCTAATTGAAAAAATTGGCAGTGCTACGTGCAACCTAACTACCGATCTCAATGTTTGCCGGCTCAAGGCAATGTCGCACAGCTCCGTGTCAGACACCTGTGTTATTGGTGCTCCTGCGACTAATGTGTACAAAAACAAACATTAATACAGGTGGAGCATCTGCACCAATTGATCACTATGCTATGAGAATTAATCACCTGGCTTTCAGCTTGAAGAATAAAATTTACATCTTTAATGTATGAAATGTATTAACACCCATGCTTGCACCATCGACTAGAGTGATGTCAGCAGTTGAGCACACGCAGTCCCATCTGCGTGTGTTCCTCTGGACATCTGGACCTGGTGTGTAAACTCACGGCCAGGGTCGATGCACTTGATAAAATTCAAAATATGTACGTTTGAAACTTTTTGTGTTAGTAGTGAGTGGAATATCTTCAGCAAATATGACCCCACCTATGGACTGTACTTTGAGCTCTGGAATGTGCCTCCAAAAATAGCATGGAGAGGCTTTGTGATTGGATTTGGATTTTCTTAGCCCAATCTGGAATGGATTTTTGCAATGCCTTCACCACCTTGGAGTTATATTCACTGACTACTCACGAGGGGCCAGATTCAGTAAATCAGAACCTGATTATTTTATGTACATTCTCCTAATTATCCTTCAAACCACCACTGTAGTTGAGGATCACCTCTGTGATCACTTTGTAGTTGAGAAAATTGAAGCTTCAATAAGTGATAGGACTAGTCTGAGATCCCAAAGCCTGTAAGATGCTAGGTAATTGATTTAAATTCTGGTCTGTTGGGTTCTCTGACTTTTATCTATTGTGCTAACCCAACTCACTGGTATAGAGAAGTTCATTTTTTAATTCCAACCTTATTTTTATTTTTTAAGCACATTAGTTTCTCAAAATCTTCTGCTGATAAAACTGCCATTTTCATTTGTGCATTGTAGTAATGTTGATTTTGCAGTCATTGCAGGAAGGACACATAATTTGTAGGCCTTAGTGCAAAATGAAAATGCTAAACCTACTGTTGAAAATAATTTCAAAATGATGAGGGCAGGAGAGTAAACCCTGCCTGGGAGAGACGGACATTTTGCTTCGGGACAAGTTTAGCAAATAGAGGGGTCCCTCTTCTCCAAGTCTGTGTATTGTTAGTTCTAGGCAAATGCAATGCAGACCAACATACCTTCATTCTCAACAACCGGTAATTGGTTTTGGAAGAAAATGATGTTTTTTTCAATATTCCCAACCAGTGATTCCTACCTAGGGACAATGTCTGGAGACATTTTGATTGTCACAGTTAGGAAGACATCAGGGAAGGAGGAACCTCTAGTGAGTAGAAACCAGGGAAATGCTGCTAAATAGTCTACAGTTCACAGAACAGCCCCCCAGCCCTGACTCCCAACAAAGATGAATTTGGCTTAAAATACCAGTAGTGCTGAGGTTGAGAAATATGTCATAAACCATCATATTCATGAGGTTTTTGAGTATAATTCAGTTTTGCAAACTTTATAAATTAATACATAAACGAATATGGAGGCTTTATTGCTAAAGAGTTCTCATCTTTATCAACAAGAACAGCACACATGGAGTTTTAAAGTAGAACAGAAAGGTTAGTGAACTCTGAAAAGTGACCATGGGGCCCACTGAAATTATGAACTTTCTTGGAGAATTCAGGCGACATTTATTGTGTGGCTAATTGCATATCCATGTAAAGTGGTGAGAGTGAAGCCTTGTCGCACATCAAGTAAGCAATATGCATTTTAGCAAATATATAAATATGCATTAATTCATCAAACAGAAACATTTTCATTTTATTTGGATGTAAATAATGTTTATAAAAATTTATAAACATGAAGTGATAAATGTTCTGAGTACTCAGATAAATGCTGTGTCTATTTAAATACATTTAAATTTTTGACAGAGAAATCTTTTATACAAACAACATCTAGCTAATGCTAAAGGTGTTAATATTAATCTGGACATTGTTAGAATTTGTAAGTTTTGATGGATCTGTCACCAACTTGTCAATGAATTGTATAAGATTTATATAAAACCATTATAGGTAAATACATCGCTTCATTGCATAAATATCTGGCAATTACTAGTAAACGTTTGAGGCGATATAACTCCGCTCTTAGTGGAGTTTTATCATTCTTAAATTGTTTTTTTAATCATTTAAGAGGGGAACAATAAATTGTAAGAGTCCTGTTTTTACACCAAAATTTTCACTTAAGTAGATTTGATGTCGTTTTCTGACTCAGTTTCTCTCCACCTGGGCATAACACATCACATTTTGAAAATCCAATTTTCTATGGCATGGATGGCAAAAAACAGAAAAAAAAAAAACTTGTCCAGGTAACCTCCAAAATTACTGTTACTATGAAAGACCCCTCAGCCCCACTTTGTGACTCTCTAGGCTCTTTCTATAAACTAGCTTAACTCTCTCATGCACAGTGCATTTGAGGAGACACAGGCTCTGAGAGGGAATCCCAGCGACAGCTGTGGGAAGAAAGTCTGCATGCAAAAACCCAAGACCCAGATCAGCACTGAGCAGCCTGGCTCTGCCCGCTCTGTGATGTGGGTTTGGACAGCCCCATATTCCTGGTTACCCCTCAGCACAGCTGGGAGAAGCTCAGATCTCCCAGGCTACCTGGTGTGCTGATTCTGAGTTATCAGCAAAATGAAATATGTTTTTAATAGACAGTGTGAGAAGACTAAGAAGAATGTCACTATTTTAAAGGAAGTTTCCCAAGATAGCTAATACCTTCTTAAAATGCGATGAAATGCCTCCCTCCTTTTCTGAATTATTATAATTATTAATGAAACAATATTAGCAGTGATGAGTCTATGTACTGTGATGTTCAGATTACAAGGTAATTCCAAATAAATCTGATGTTCACTTGAATTTGATACCTACGATATGGCTGTGAGATTATTATATTCACTCTGTTATTTTGTTCAAATAAGTAATCTAAAACCCAAGAAGTTATTTTCTCCAAATTCACATAGTAGACTCTGTATTTACATCTATCTCCTGAATAATATCACTCAGATAATTTCTATTTGCAATTCATAGGATATATGAATTCAGGTTATAAAAAATTACAGATATTCTAACATTTGAAATGTGTTCTAAGATTATTTTTAATTTTAATGTGTATTAAGCATAAACAAAAGGCAGTGAGATTTATAATCTATTTTTAAAACAAAGAGTGTAAATCTTAACAAAAGTGTAACTAACTTTACTTAACCCTATCATGGTAAGTACATAGCTAACCCCTAACTAACATGGTTTAGATCTGTAAAGGTTCACTTATATGGGAATATTTTTCTATCTGCAGTTCTTACTTCAGAGCTTCAACCAACACAAATGTCTTTGAATCCACAAACCCACAAATTTGGAGGGCTAAAGATAAGGGCATCTGAGGATTATGTTATCCCTGGGGGTCCTGAGACAAATCCCAAATCTCAGATTCTAAGGGAATTAACTTTGGGGGAGTCAAAAGTTACATGAGGATTTTTGACCACTCAGTGGTAGGTGACCCTAACCCCTGAGTTTCAAGAGTGCGCTGAGATAGAACCCTGCAGAGTTTAGAACAGTGTTAAAAGCATTGTTCAACTGACAATTTCTGTTCAATAGACTGAGAAAGCACACTGCAAATATCATCATACTTTTGATAGTGAACTAGTGGGAACCAATGAAGAAATGGTAATAATACGTGTTGAAAGAAATGCATTACTAAGCTCAATTCTAGTAGTAAGCCTCTGAGAGACCATTATACATTCATATGAGATAATTAAACAAAACAAGGAGCTCACTGGAATCCTGATGTCATGTAAACCTGGGTTGTTAAGATGCTTTTCCAACCTAGAAGTTCAAGTTAGTTCTTTACTCTTCTGGTGCTGCCAGGGATTAGTTGAAGCGGAGAGGACAATTCTTGGATATTTGTGCAAACGAAATAAAGAAAAAAACCCTATACATTTATATATTTGAATATATATATTTAATTTTAGTTAAACTTTTTGGTAACTTTTCTCATCAAATTAACATTAACTTATGACACTGTATATAATTCAGGAGAATTATATATTCAGATGTATATCAACCGACCACACCCACCACCAAGGCACCCATAATCCTCCATCCTAGTTGACTGGACCCGCTCCCCTCTTTGCTTCCCACCCTCCAGGAGATTCACTTCTACAGTCAATTCTACACTCAGATTTCTAGGGTTTGTTCTGGTTTAGTTTTGTCTATTCTTTTGTTTCTATTTTTTCTTTCTTCTCCCATACAGCAAAATTTAATGAGGTCCTTGCAAATCCAGGATTTCTTTACCTTTTTTTCTTTTTTAATTCAAGTAAATTTGGTTGACAATACTATATGATTTAGGGGGACATGTTCATACCACATTAGATGTATCAGCACAGCACCCCCACCACCAAGGTAACCATAGTCCTTTTCAGGCCATTGTTCCCCTTTTCCCCTCTGTTTCCACCTTCTTCTATCCCTCCGGTATCCTCATTTCTGCTGTCAGATTTCTACGGTTCATTTTGGTTTGGTTTTGTCTGTTCCTTTGTTTTGCTTCTCTGTCTTCCAGTTTAAAAAATACTGGCATATATTTCCAAATGTTTGTAAGGTGGGACTGAGGAGGAGAACAGAATTAGAAGTAATTCTAATTGCTTGGAAGAGAGTAATTTGAACAGAATAAACACTGAATTCAGACAATACAAATAAAAACGGGCTATTGCACATGCTGGCAGTGTGAACCATACAAAACTGTGGACCACAAGCCACCTTAGTAAATAAACAGATCAGTTAGTAAGTAGCTAGCAAAATTTCAATCTTACATTATTAAGGATTTGGGATGGATAACTTTTTTTTTAAACATTGTGCCAGATATTTAAATATAGTTGGAAAGACAGTATAAAAATTTGTAATTTTGAGGACTCTCTCGTGGTGCAAGGGGTTGAGTGCTGCACTGTGAAGCATCTGTGGCACAGCAGCATGAGTTTGATCCCCTGCCACGGAGGGGACCCACATGGTGGTGCAGCAGACCTCTCCTGCCTCACCCGCTGCTCCCCTCAGCAGTGTGTTTCAGTTGATCTGCCTATTCTACTCCCCACTCTGTCTCTGGTAAATCCTCTCACCTCCCCACACCTCTGGCCTGTACCCAAGCTCTTGTATATATAAATGTATAAAATCTTTAAAAAAAAGAAAAATTTCAATTTTGAAAAGACAAAGATTTCCAGGGAAATTTAAGATACAAGTAGCCATGTTGATTTCAGTGATGACTCCTGAAATTTATAGAATATTATGGTGTAATATTATGTCAATAAAATATTAATTTTACTAAACCAGACATAAAATGACTGTGATTATCCTTCCAAACCCCTATAACATTATAAGATTTAGAGAAAGCAATAAAAACATGATGAATCAAACAAAAGGTATATGTGGAATGAATTTACAGTATAACTTAGCTCAAGATGGGAAATGGTAGTTTTCTTAATATTGCAAATTGTAAGCTTCCAAATGGCATCCCCTCTCTTCTCTCTCCTATTAAGTAGTTGTTGATAGAGAACTCTGGAGCTATAGATGTTGCATTAGCCATCCTTACCTGGCATGGCTCTTTGTTGTTATTGCCTCGTCCATGTGCAAATTTAAGAGCTATAGCTAATTTTTAAGGATTTGTATATACAGAATCAAAAAGAGATGACCCCTCCTCTCTCTCTCTTTCACACACACACACACACAAGCATACACACTGCAAAGCAAAATATTTGAATCTCACTAATGTGAGTAAATAAGATGTCCTAACTCTGAAGGAGATTGAAAAATTATTCAAGAAAGAGGAAAACATGAAGTTCAGCAGGATGCAAGCATTAGATGGGCATTTCCTTGCAAGTATTATAGTAAGAAAAGTAACTGATTAACCAGGATTGGTGGTAGAATCAACTCTTTGTGCCCCCCCCCCAAAAAAAAGCCCATATACATAATACACACAGATGTAGTACATTCAGATTGTAAAGACTCAAGAATGAGGACATTTTATTTATTGTTTCCTCCCCTATTATCCCTCATGTACCCTTGTCCCTTTCTTCCCCCACCCCCACCAGCCCTCATGGTATTTATTAATGCCTATTAGTTATCATAAGATTTTCATTTTATCAAGTTCTCTGCTAGGTAAATATCCAGTATCTATCTTTGTCATTCCCACTTGCTTTACTACACATCATTCTCTTCACTTTGCTTAAATTTCTGCATTTCATCTTTCTTTATAACTGAATAGTTCTATAGAGTATAGAGACCACATCTTCTTGATCCAGTTGTCTATTGATGGATATTTAAGTTGTTTACATGTTCTAGCTATTGTAAATAATGCTGCAGTGGACACTATAGAGCATATAATTTTTTGAGTTAGTTGATTTCATGTGATTTGGATAGACCCAAGGGTGGGCTTTCTGGGTCATAAGGCATTTTCATTTTTAGTTTTTTTAGGTAAGTTCAGATTACTTTCCATAATGGCTGTACCAGTTCACATTTCCACCAACAATATATGGAGATTTCTCTGCAAATATACAGCACTTGTTTCTAATGGTCTTTTTAAAATATGCCATTCTCCTGGGTGCAAGATAGTATCTCATTGTGGTTTTAACCTGCATCTCTTGTAGTAGAAGTGATATCCTAAAAAGAACATTTTAGGCTAATTTATTATCTTGGAGTTGGCCTGAGTTAGATTTGAAAATGTGGACAGAGAGAAAAAATACCCAAACCTTGGGTTTTTGAAGCCCCCATGATGTACTGTGATGCTTGGGGATCACCAAAAGACTTCGTGTGATAGTTTTTAAGTATATAGGCAAATGGACTAGTTGAGAAAAAAACTAAAGACTTGGATGAAAGGAATTCCAGTAGAATTTTGCTCTAAAAATAATTACATGCGTAGAATAAAATAAAAGTTAAAATCTATTTGGAATCTATCTCCTGACTTTGTATAAAAGCCAGGAAGACTTTGTTCTTCTCTTCCAGCCTCTCACCCTGTACTCATGGCCCAGTTATAGAGGATAGCTGGTCATGAAAAGAGCCAAGAGACCAGAAATATCTGAATAAGCCTCCCTCACTTAAATATCATCTTTCCAACTTATTATTAAACAGAGATTCACACTCCATAATGTGAAACAACAGAAGGCAGATGATAATGCCATTGGCTAAGAGATAACATTTAGCTCTCAATCCTTCTGTGATCCTATTGAATTTGCCTGTTAAATTCTTGGTTTAATTAAAGCAGATAGGAGCATTCATACATTTTGTTGCAAATTGATATGATCTCCTTTGTCTATGATCTAAGCGAGATTGCCCTGTAGTTTTTAATTTAGCAGGTTAAGAAGCACAATTAAAATATCATGAAAAAGATCATAATCGCCCAACGTCTTTTGGGTTGTCCCTGCCAAGTTGATAAAGGGATCGGTGTATTTAATAATTACCTCCTTTGCCGTACATTTGTTCTATTTGTGGGCTGAAGTGTTAATAAATACCTTGCACTATTCCAGTGGGAAAGGCTTTCCAACTAATTAATAAAACTTGGAGGAATAGCTAGGACATTGAACCATAGCTTTCCTATTAATGCTGCCTCCCTCAAAAGAGAATCCCTGTCTCCTCACCACATTAGGAAATGTCATCTTCCTGGGCTATAAAGAAGCCTCTTGTAAAACTGCCAGTCTTCAATAAGAATAAAAAAGCAAGTTATTTGATGCTGTATTTTTTTAAAAGAAATAACTCAACCATTGAATTTTAAGTAGCAAAAAATCCTAATCAAATACAACAGGAATTATTGTGTCTGAAGAACAAACCTTAGTGAAAGCACCAGAATAAAGAAACGGTCATATTGGATTATCATTGGCTTTGAATCAGCCTTTATCTTTAACTATTATTTCTCTGAGAATTCAGTTACTCAAGTCCTTTGGTCCCAGACAAGCTGACAGTTTAGCTTGTGCCATCATTACATCTACACCTTCTCTGTGGATTTTTAAATGCCAAGTTACTTGTGATTTTTGTTGCTTATATTAAAATGGAATTTATAAATGAAAACTTTGATGATACATCATTATCTTAAACAAGATATTGGCTTATATAGACTACTTGCTTTTGTGAGTTTACACATCTTATAAAATGTAAATACCTGCTTTTGGTGTAAAAGGTAGACCAGCTGACAAATAAGGTCTTTTGTCCATGACCTTATACAGTCTTTAATTAGAGGTTTAAATTCTGAGTCTGAGGTTATACCTTTTTGTTCCAATTCAAAATATAAAGAAAATAAATGAAGAGGATGTGTAACAAATCATCTATGTAATTTTTCTTTGTGTAGAATATGCAAGTTTGTACCCATTTCATTGAAAATAAATTTTTGAGTTCATTGACTTTGCTGAGATTCTTCTGAATATGAAAATAGCTGTATCTGGATTTTATGGGAAATGGAAATAAAGGAGGGGTCTCACAAACTGCTTTGATCTTAGGTATGTGATAATGGGCACATTAAAGTACATACATTCTATACATAATGTGGCTAGACAATACCTCCTAGAAAGAGTAGCAAAGGGGATAAGGGATGAGTTTAAACTTCTTTTTTAAATTATACTATTTTTTGTTTCTAAATTTATGTATTCCTCTAATTAAAATAAAAAAAAATAAATGTTTTTTAAACCGCTCTTCAAAGGACACATTGAAGAAATATATATTTTTAAAGATTTATTTATTCATACAACAGCTGGGGCGCAGTGAGAGGATGCACCAGAGACAGAGTGGGGAGCAGAACAGGCACATCTACCAAGGGGAACAGTGGGTGAGACAGGAGAGCTCTGCTGCACCCTGTGGGTCACCTCCCTAGCCAGGGATTGAACTCATGCTGCAGTGGCTGCAGATAGCTTCATAGTGCTTTGATGTAAACCCTTGTGCCACCAGGGAGGCCCTGAATATATATTTTGAAATCAGAAGTTGTTATATGTATTTCTTTTTTTTTTTTAAAGATTTATTTATTTATGCATACAAGCACTGGGGTACAGGCCAGAGGTGTGGGGGGTGAGAGGATTCACCACAGAGAGC
>JAGFMF010011638.1:5759768-5782193 GCA_019455555.1 Galemys pyrenaicus | reverse complement strand
GAAGTACACTGCTGAGGGGAGCAGCGGGCACAGCAGGAGAGGTCTGCTGCACCATGTAGGTCCCCTCCCTGGCCGGCAGCAGGGATCGAACTCGTGCTGCAGTGGCTGCGGTTTACTTCACAGTGCGTTGCTTAACCCACTGCACCACCAGGGAGGCCCCTATATGTATTTCTTAAATCTCAAGTTTATTGACCTTAGTATTGAAGGTGAAATAAGACACTGATTTATTTTCAGTGCTGGTCATTAAAACCAACTCAATCGACAGTGCTGTGCCAGTGCTACATTTATCTCTTCATTTATTCAAGTATTTTATAAGGCACGTATTCTGTGTGAGACTCTGCTGAGTACTGGTGATGTAGCAGTGTACAAAAGTAACAAAATATCACCACCTTGTGGAATTAAAACTCCAGTAGGGGAGACAGAAAATGTACAGGAAGTCCTGTGTGTGCAAAGGTCCTGAGACAAGAATGTGTTTGAGTATTCCAGGACTAGGTAGTTTTGAACAGAATGAGCTGGGGGGAGGGGAGAGTGGTAGAAAATGAGGAAAGATGCTTCAAGACCACCATTTCCTTTAATCACCAATGAGTCAATAGCCTCCATAATCAATCACATATAAACCTTACACTTTCAAGTGATGCTAAGGATGTGCTCTGCTTATTAAGAACTTATCCTACATATGAAAATCCCTCAAATTCATTAAGTAAAAATATTATCAGCAAACACATTTTGACTGTTTAATATGTACCAGGTCCCAAAAAGTATCCTTGTTGACTTTTTCTTTCCTTATGTCTGAAGAGCAAGATCTCCAGTTGCACACTGTGATTTCTGCAATTACAGTGGTTATCCTCATCCCCTAGACTGTATTTAGACCATGGGACTTATCTTTTGGGGTAAAAATACAGTCATTCATAGCTCAGGGACCTTCCAGTCAACAGTGGACCCATCCAGTCCAGCTGTGTCACCAGCTGGTCCACCCATTCTAGCATACTCTATGACGTTTGCACAATGATGAAATCACCTTTTATGTCATTATTTCTTAGACAGGATCCCCAGTGTTAACAGGGACGTATGTGCATACATACATTTCAGAATCCACTTTGAACATATACCATGACCACAAATGTTGAAGGTCTGCTGTTGTTAAGTAGAGTATTAACTGATTCAAAGTATCAAATATAAGGGTGGAATTTCTTGTCCTAAAGGCTGTCAGCTTTCTCATCTTTTAAATCAGCATTTTGAATAACATAACTTTTAAAACCACTTGCTAGACTTACATCCTCTACTCTTAGGGACTACATTAAAAAAACTCATGGAGGAGGAGGGTAAAGGAACAAAATGGGTGAGAAGAGCACAAAGGACTATGGTGATGGTGCATGGGTGAATTGGTGATGGGAATTTCACGGGGATGAGAAATATACACTGTACAAAAGTGAAAAATAATGTAAAATATATATATATAATTAAAAAAAAAGACATGGTAACTTCATCATATGGCAGTATTTAGCTTTTCAGAGCTACCTTGAAACCATTTTTGCTGTTAATTGGGTGCCTGGCTTGCTGGAGCAGTAACCCCAGGAATGCGGAGCAGCAGCTGCGTGCTGAGCTGGGGAATATATTGATGGTTAGGGCCCTCTTAAGAGGTTTCAGCATGTTCGTTTTGGATTATGAGACACATTTGCTGCTTTTTTCTCTCTCAAGCTCTTTCAGCTTCTCAGGCTTATCCTGTGTTTCCCTGGAGGAATATCAGCTGCCTGAGTCACCTCTAGCTGGGCAGCAGCAACAGAAACTCCTCCCTTGTTCTGATTTCCAGCTTTTGGAGTGGAAAATGGGACTGAGAGAGAGGTGGAGATTGATGCTCAGCTTGCTGACTGCTTAGCTGTCAGCCCTTCTTACAAACTCACTGTCCCTGTCCTCATCCCAGCTGTGACCACTGTCCACCCCCATAAGAAAACATGGAATGACACAGTTTAAGTCCTTGAAACTGTGAAAGCTCTGGACACACACACAGTTTTTTCAATATAAGAGAAAGAACAAGTTGTTATTTACCAGGCACTGTGGGTACCAAGTTGAATAAGTGGCTCGATGTCCTAGAAGAGATCATGACTATGGTATCTTGGAAACTGGACAAAGCAGCAGAGAAGGAAGCATTGCTGGTGGAGGCCAGGAAGGAAATGCCTATTGAAGGATAGCTCAGACACGTGCAGATGCCTTACCAGGCATTTGCCCCAAAGAGAAGAAAGGGAAAGGCATTCCATGAAAGGGAAGGGAGGTATGGAAAGCACAGAATCACAAGACAGGATGGCTTATTTGGAGGAGGGCGAAAGATGCTGTGCTTGGCAGGTCTGTTAGAGTGTCTGCACCCAAAAGGCATGGGTGCAAATCGTGACTCTAGTGCTCTTCCCACGTGACCTTCAGGGGCTTGTCCCTCACTTTCCTCCTGTGCAAAGAGAGAAGGAACAGTTCATGCTCCATAAGGTTTGATTGATAATTAAGTGCTCATAGCTGCCTCACTCTCTCCTAGATTCCCTTCATCTTTTTAAGATGCAAATCAGGTCCTCTCTCCTCTTTGTTCAAAGGCCCTGGTGGCTTCCCATTTCACTCAAAGTAAACGTTGTACAAGTTTGCAAAGAGTCGCAAAGCCTCTGTGCATGGCACCAACCCTGCAGATGCGATGCCTTCTCCTCTTCCTTTCCAGCCCCACTGGAGAGCCCCACTCGTTACTGCACACGAGAAGGTTCCAGAGCATGTGTGTCTTCGCCATTCCCCCCGCCTGGAGTGTTCTTCCCTGGATAGATCTAAGGGGTGTGCCTACCTCCTTCATATCTCCCCTCAAAGATCCTGGGGGCTTTCCTAACAGCTTTGCTTAAAGAAACTCCTCTTTGCCCAAGACCTCCCAAGTGCCTATTTTCTCCCTTAGTTTTGTGGATATTTGCACTACTATACGACTACTTGTTGTATGTTATATCGTTTATTTTCTCCCCACTTACTTGACCTCCCTGTCTCCCCCACCCAGTGTACACCCCAAGGGAGCTGGTACTTTGTTTTCTGTTATATCTCAAATGTCTGGCTCATGATCGGTACTGGATTAATATTCAATAGTGCTTAGCAAGAAGCCGGCCCCAATGTGTTTTACAGATGTTTATCATCGCCAACATTTTTAGTGAGAAAGAAAGGTAACCCTGACCATGAAGGACTCATTTCTCTCACAAAAAGAAACTATAAGTGTAAGGGAGAGGATATCCCTGCTTACAATTGTTCTAGAAAGGTGAAATTTGAGGGTAAGTAAGAGTTAGGTTCAGGCACAAGACAGGAAGGATCTGCCTTGAGAAGTGGAAGAGGAAATAAGAGGTGGAAGTGGGGACTGTTGTTTAGGAGAAACTGGACATGGAGAAAAGTCCAAGACAATGCCAGAATTTCACTTCTGTCTTAGTGACACTCTCAGGAAGACACTGGAATGTGTTTGGGGTGGAGGAAATGAGTATGATAGCCATTTTGATGAATGCCATTTTGAGTTGAGTTGCCTTTGGGACACTTCAGTGAGAGTGGCCTGCAGGGAGGTGACATATAAAGTCTAGCTGTTTGGGGAGAAGCATGTGCTGGTACTGCAGGTTTGTGGTGGACACGGAAGTGGAGAGCAGGTAGAGGAGAAGTGCAGAAGTCAAGCAGAATTATCGGAAGCATCACATGAGAAAAACTGGTGCAGAAGAACCAGGAGAAAGCTCTGTTACAAGTGCCAATGGGAAAGGAGGTGCTACTGGCAGGAAAAGGGTGGGGGGGGGGGAAGAATGGGCCAGATATCTCAGGAAGATCAAATGTGATCTGAACAAGATAAGAGAAGGGACTGACAATTCAGGGGTTGTCGGGGAGCACAGTGTGACAGGGGAGGAGGCAGGGAGGCAGGATCCAGCCTTCTGCGTGCTGCAACTGGATGGTAGCAGAGAGTAGATGCCATTCTGTCAGAAATTTGGATGGTGAGCAAGTAGGGGGCAGTAGAGAGCGAGATACAGACAGAAGGACAGACGACAGACAGACAGCTATTGAGCAGAAGCCAGTGTGGAAGGGAGATTTTATGAGCATAGGGGGATGAAGGCATAGAAGCCCAGGAAGAGAAATCACTAGCCACAGTAATAAGAGATAGTTAAGTGGATGAAACCAAATCGGGGCAGTCAGAGCAGGTGGGGTTGAGAATGAAGTAAAGAAATCTCCCTGGGCAGAAGAGGGATCCCTTTACCTAGAAACAAGCAAATGGTTGCTGGGAATTAACCCTGGGACGGATAAGTCGGGGAAGTGGGTCAGCAATGTTTCTATCCAGTGTTCTCCATTTCTCCGAAGACTGGCAGGTAAGAACACATAGAATAAAATGCAGTTGAACCCTGGAAGAGAGTCTCCCCTCCCTGAGCAGAGGTAGGTTCCAGATCCTGCTTTGCCCCGTGGATGACAAAGGACCTGAGCTGTAACGGAATGTCACGTGGACAGTGCCTGGGTAGGTCCATCAGGAAATCAAGCCACGCAATGTCACACTGCTAGTTAAGATAGGGCTGAAAGTAGATGTTCTCATTTTTGGTGCACACTTTCAGTGAGTGTCTCTCGCTGTGTTCCCAGAGACCAGATGCTACTGAAACTCATCTGACTGTGTCCCTTTTAAAATGCACTGCCCCCTCCCTCACACTCAGAGCCTACCCTGCCTGTCTTCAGTGCAATCCTCTACTTTTCTCTCATCCCTGCCTGGGTCATCATCCAGCTCGATGCCTGAATTATATCGATCCTGAAATAGGCTTTTGTTCCAGATGAGCCGCGGGGCAGCCTGGAGGCTGGGTCCTATTCCTAACACCAGCCAGTGTGAGACCATCCTAAGGACCAAATCTGTTAGCTGGAAGAAGTTGCTGCCATATCCCAAACGAGGGGAGTAGCACTGAGATTACCCAGTGAACCTCCCAGATGACCCCCTTCCACTTAACTTGATATCTACAAGGAGCTACATACATGCTCAATTCACAACAGGAGATGTGGGAAATACGGGAAGAACTTTATAGTTTTCTCAGTTCTTAGGCGCTACAATTTTTTTTTTTAAGATTTTATTTATTTATGCATACAAGAGCTAGGGTACTGGCCAGAGGTGAGCGGTGAGAGGACTCACCAGAGACAGAGTGGGGAGCAGAGCAGGCAGATGGACTGAAATACACTGCAGAGTGGAGTAGTGGGTGAGGCAGGAGGGGTCTTGTGTGCCATATGGGTCACCTCCCTGGCCGGGGATCCAACTTGCGCTGCAGAGGCTGCAGAATCTTCACAGTGTGGTGCTCAAATCCTTGCGCCACCAGGAGGCTGGCGCTATAAGTTTTTAACCTTACAAAACCCAGGTGCTTTTGAGCTCCATATCTTACAGTTCTATATCAATGTTAATTTATCTTCCGGGATTATGTTGCAACCTGAGTTTCTGTGATGCTGCGATTATTTTCTTTTTAATGTTTGTATCGAAAAGAAAGATACTCCCCACCCACAATCTGTTCCGCTTCCGGGTGCTTCTCTTGGCTTCCTGGATCTGTGCGATGTGCAGGGCATAAAATCCCAGCTAGTGATCCTTTCCTTTCGTCTCACCATTGAAACAGATGTTAGGATAGCCAAGTGGTTTCTGCCCTTTAAATAATGCACTAAATACAATGCTCATGGACACACTCACACCCCTTCCTTCTCTCATTTGATTTCAAGATACAGAGAATAAATGAGACGTTCACTTGGGTTTCACTGTCTTTTATGAAATCCAACCCATTCTGGAGTGAATGAGGGGGAGACAGAGGAGGCCCTGCCTTTCCCAAGTGCCTCATCCTCTCTCCTCTGTCATCCCTAGGCGATGTGCCTGCATTTGTGTGTGTAGATTTATAGTTTATCTTTATCTATGGCTTCATCTGTAGGTAGCTATTATAGCTGCCTCGCCTGGATATTGTTTGGGACTGATAGATCTGCCTGTAGTTCATCAAAGGGGAGCCGAGTGCCTAAAAGCCATCGGGTCCAGCTGAGGATGAAATACGAGCCATCAGCCTTGGTAATGGCTGTAAAATTTCATAATTACACGGCCTTTATTACATTGCATAATGATCCTGAAGCAGTATGGAACAATTAATTAAGATTTTCAACCGTGGCTCTTTCAGAAATTAAAAGGTGCTAGTAGCTGAGAAATGGGGATCTGTCTTGTACTAAAAGCATTAGGGAAACTGAAGTAATCCTTTCCCAGGCACTTGCTTTTTTGCTTCTTTTTTCTTTTTTTGTCAAGAGGGACATCTCCTAGTTAAAAAACAAGTATTCGTATACCCAGCCTCTGATCAAGTTTTTCTGCCACCTCCCTGACTGTTATTTTAAAAGGAGTAGCAGTAAAAGAGGCCTGAGGGTCGCTGTAACTCCCCAACTTCCCTTCTGTCTTTCTTGAAACATTCTATTCAGCCTTCTGCTGGAGCCATTTATCACATTTATGGTTGCTCATCTCTGCACATTAAATAAATGCAGGTTCTGAGATAGGGGGTCAGTTACCTACCTGCCTTAGTAGACTGGCCAAGGAGTTTCTCTTACACACACGCTCATATCTTGAGGCATTAAAATTCTCTCCAGATGTCTATAGTTTTGACAGTCATCCCCAAAGGAAGACTTGACTGTTTTCATTTATTATCCTGTAAATGCAGCATGTCACATCGAATATCTACCTTTGATTTTTCCCCCCATAATCTCATCTTCACACCCCATAACGAGTAATTAAATTTGTTGAGGGCCCATGAGAGCCACGAGGAATTTGTTATTTTTTTAATAATAACAGAAGCTCAAAAAGTACACATACACCTGTGTGACTTTGTATGTGAATGCATATACTTGCATAGGTATACTTCCCATGTCAAGAAAATGATTGAAATGGTTACAGACACTAAAAATACTAATGAAAAGAGAGTGAAAAACAAGCCCAGTATTTCTATTATGAAGATCCTGAATGATATTTCAAGCTTTTCCCATGTGTTTAATAGGAAATAATAGGAAATGTTTCAAAGAAGGTTTATCAATTATCTTGTCCATTTCAATGAAAGAAACTAGACAGAGAAGCCCCTGTCATCGCTGGGATTTGTGCCTAACTCCTGGATATTTGTTCATGTCAAGTATTATTGTTTTTAAATTGACAATCTCCATATAATGTTTTACGGATCTAAATATTTCATGGGAGACTCGAACTTCCCTTGGGCATCCCCAATAATAAACTTTCACCAGAAAATTTGGAAAGGATTATGTGCTTCAAGGAGGAGCTGCTGCTTGGAGTAAATTCTCTTGTTGAGGCATTTAGTCCCTTAATAGGAATTTTCTGATCTGCTGTCATTCTTGTTCACACACCGAGTGTCACTGCCTCTAAAACACTTGTCATTCTTTAATGGAAACAAAATAGACATTGCAGCCGGAGCCGCCGTGTCATTGCTCTACCCCTTGCTGCGTCGGCAATAGTGAAAATGACAGAGCGGCTCTCAGTAGGGGTAATTAAAATGTAAATATTGATATTTTATTATTTGAAATTACTTTCCAGTGCGGCATTTAATATCTCTCCATCTGTGCGGCTCTGTTTAGCGGTCACTTTAGTGCAGCTCTGGGATACCAAGCAGCGGCTTGATCCCCGTTATGTCAAAATGCTTGTTGCTGCTTAATTTTGATATCTAATTAAGTGGAAAAGTACAGTCCACACTGTAATCCATGGCATCTTAACCAGCTGCTTGGGTATATTTAGAATTAATCTCCACTATGGAATCATCCTAATGTATGCAATTAAGAGTCTGCCGATGGCTAATTAGGTGTATTAGAATCAGGCAGCTTTTTTTTTTTTTTTCCCTTTTCTCCCCTCCTTTCATTTTGGACTATTGCAGACTAAGAGTCTCTGCCTGCAGAGGTAGTCTCCAGATCCAATCCAGTTAGGAAACAGCGCAACTTACAAACAGATTAATGCATGGACAGTAACCCTGAGATTTCTCTTTGCTCATTTCCTGAATAGACCCAATAAGGGAATTTCTAGGATATCCTGGATCTATTTGAGGATCTCAATGACATGAAAGGAACAGATCACAGCATAGAGAGAGGGGTGAGCCACAAAGATACACTTTCTAATAGATGAAAGCAGAAGGCTGCTGGGCTGGGCGGTGCTGGGCTGTAGGTGCCCCCACTCATTTGGGGAGGAGAGGAATTACAGCGTGAGAGCTTCTGGCGGCAGCCACATCCTCCCCCGACCCCAGTGCCCCATTCTATTCCTGAATGGAAGGCAGCTCTGAAGGAGTCATTGTAGGAGGCAGGGGGGTGGTTTATATACTCTGTATCAGCGGTAAATAGACAGGAAGACTTTTACTTCTGAAAACAATTCTGCATTCATAAGGTTGAGTGATTCCAAGGCTTGTGTTGTTTTTTGTTGTTTCATTTTAACTTGGCCAGTTATCCAAATTGGGGCAGTCTAGGGAGGAAGAAGGGGAGGTGGAGAGGAATCCACGGGGTTGCCTCTATTGTCAAAGAGAAGATAACTGGTAGCCTCCCCAGTGGAACGTAAGCCAAGCTGTAATGGCTTAGCTCTGCTTGAGCCAGCAAACCCCAGCCGTGAACTTGGGAGTAAATATTCGTCAACAGATCTTCATTAGCCACAGAGAAAAATAGTATGGGAGTCTGACTTGAAACTGAACTGTCTGAGTGAAAAATTCAAAGAAGCTGTTTTTCTGTGTGGGACAGAACAGAAATTATGCCCTGGTCTTTAAGCATAAACAGTGAGGGCTTCTAATATTGTTTGACGGTGTATTTCAGGGTCAGTGTGCTATAATTTCATATCTGGGGCATGCATCTCATGGATAACATATTTCTTCTGAGTTCTTTCATGAATACATGTGACACTTTTTTTAATGGCCTGTGCTGTAAATCCTTTCTTTAACTTGCGTTTATGTAGAACTCCTGGTTTTTCTTCCCACCTCTCCTCCTTCGAGGGCATATGTTGGAGAAACTGCATAATAGTGTCTTTCTCTTTTGGGAACTAGAGGGAGATGCTCCTAAGAGATTTTCATTTGCTTCTGCTTTACTGATAACCAGTGAAAATGAGAGGAAGGGAGACAGGAATGTTAACTCTACCAGCACTACCTCTCTGATAATTAGTGCTTCTGTTGGAATTTGTGTTTCTCTATCAAGGTGCCAATTAGATAAATTTGAAAAGATTTGAAGGCCTGTTATTTAAAATGAGCATAGAAATGATAAGTGCTTTTATCTTGGAGATACCAGATAGAACCAATTCTCTGCTCATCCCAGTGATGTGACAGGATGGTCACAAGTCTATCTTTTGTCATTGGTAGCTAGCTGAAAAAAGTGTTCAAAATTTTAAATGAGCTCAGACGACATGATCCAGGTTTTCACGATGCTGACACTATCCTATGACGTCACATGTGCGACAACTTCAAGTGTGACCTTCTCAGATGCAATCACAAAAGACTCCTTTGACAAAATACCTGTCCTGAAAGCCGGCAATTCAGCCTTATTTGATGCAAGCAGATGCATGGCAAGAAACTGCATTTTTCCCTCCTTGATTATACAGAGTGATCCCAAATTGAATTTGGCCAAATCAAGCATTTTTCTTTACCTTTTTTCTTTTTAATATATTTCCCCAACTATAGTTCATGTCTAATTTAGCCAATGTATCAAATGTGGTCTTAGCCTCTTCAATATCAAAATATTATTTTGGGTGACCTAAAAAATAAGCATATATGGCTAACTGGCTGAATATTTATAGATTTCCTTTAAGGCCAGAAAGTTCTCAATAGAAGCATTTAATTTGAAAAGAAGATGAAAGTTATAATGCTTCTTATGTGGGCAAAAGATGAATATACAAAAATTCATTTTTAATTAAGGTATAATTTTAGATGAGAAACACAGAAGAGCACATATATTGCAAGTTATAAAGAAAAGTAAAAAAAAAAAATGCCAATTATTTGTTGTTTAAAAAAGAAGTTACTCAGGATTACATTTGAAACTGTTTCTTCAACAGTCTTCAACAGAATTAGTGGTCCTTTTATCTCTTGCTAAACTCTAATAAATACCTTGCTTTATTTTTTTAGAGATTTATTTATTTATGCATATAAGAACTGGGGTACAGGCCAGCGATATTGGGGGGGGGGGTGAGAGGATTCACCAGAGACAGTGTGGAACAGAACTGGTAGACTGACTGAAATCGACTGCTGAGAGGAGCAGCAAGTGAGACAGGAGAGGTCTACTGCGCCATATGGTCACCTCCCTGGCCAGGGATCACTTGTGCTATAGTGGCTGCAGATAGCTTCATAGTGCTGTGACTTAAGCCCTTGTGCCACCAGGGAGGACCCTTAGCTTGCTTTATTGGTAACTTACTGGTTAGTTTATTAAAACTTTGGCTATTCAAAAAGCAGATATTTGTTCCTAAAGTTGACATTAACAAGATCCATTTTCTTGTGTATCTCCCTAGATCTATTTTAGGTGAAAAATTATGCTCTCCAGCAGACATAATTTGTCCTTATGTCCAAACTTTTAGTGAAGTATGTGTAATAAATGGAAGAGAGAGTTCACTTTAAAAGAATGTGAACTACTACCTAATCTACTAAGGATGACTTTGGTCTCCGCTTGGTGACCCCTTAACTCCTACCTGACTGTAGGTTTACATAGAGCCTCCTTAACTTAATCAGAATATTAGCAGAGGGCTCACCTGGTTGTGCTTGTTCTACAGTAAATGACATTGGTAACACTTCCAAATTATTATATAAGAATGGATTTACAAGCCCCTTTGATAAACCTGAGACTTGTCTAAGTGCCATTTAAATGACAGTACCTACTTATACAGATAAAGTGAAAGGTCATAATGGACAAGGACTTTGCCTGTGAGTGTCTAATTTACTGCCTTAAAATGCAAAGGCCCTCAACCCCTCAGTGCAGCTCCACAGCTGTGTATTGTGAATAATTTTGACTTAGTGAGAATATGCTGTCCTAAAATGGACTGAGAGGGCAAAGCCTTACCAATGTATTTGTATTGCCTTGCCTTCTCTGTGCTTGTTTGGATTCAGGCAGAGAAAACCTATACTGATCAAAACCTGGGATTTTTCAATCTGCTTGCCTTTTTTTTTTTTTTTTAAAGTGTAGAATGTACCTTTATCAGCAGTTTTTACTTGGGCCTTACAAAAACTAGATCTGGAATCACCTAAGAATTTATTTAAAAAAAAATAACAGACATACAAATGTGTGTTCCTGTATGGAAGGAAACAATAAACATTTTTTTTTTATTCCTGATTTTACTAGGTTAGGATTTCAAAAGTTTAATACCCAAGCTACAGAAAATAAATTTACACATTGTCAAAATAATTATACAACTAGAACAAAATAGAGACATTAATTACAGATACTTGTAAATATTAAAAAAGTCACTGTGTAATTATCATAGAATCTGTTGTGAACAGTTATTTGTAAATATAAGAGTAAGCACTTAGGCCAGATGATTAAAATGTCAAGTTTAATTACAAATTAAAAAGCAATTGGCTGAGTCTCAGAAGTTTAGACTGGACTTTAGTGGTTCTAAAGAAAATCCTATGGATCACATAGGCACTTACAAGCAAAGAGCTTTACACATAATCAGGACCTTAGTAAACATTTGTTGAATCATGAAAAAAATATCAGGCAACATTTTTGTTATGTATTTCAGATTTTTTTTTCCATGGGGCTGATATCTGAAATGATGTCCTCCTTCCTAACCTCCCATTTTTGAAAGCTAGTCAAGCACTTGTTAGCAGAATTGTCCAGTCATTCTTTCATTTGGTAGGTTTTTATTGAGCACAAACTAGGCGACAGGTACTATTGGAAATTCTGGGGACACAGCAAAGAAAAGATGGAGGATGTCTCACTATGAAGACCCCAGAAAAAATGGCAGCTCACAGAGACAGATAACGTTGTATCCAATAGCTGGCACCTCATGGCTTCCGCAACAAAGTTCCACAAAACTGGATGGTTTAAACAACCTAAATGTATTTTCTCATAGTGCTAGAGGCTGAGAGGCTGAGATCAAGGTGTGTCAATAGGGTTGGTTCCTTCTGGGAACATAGAAAGAATGGACTCCATGATGTGCTCCTAGCTGCTGGTCACCTCAAGTATCCATTGCTTATCAATGCCTCTCTCTGTGTTAACTTCTCTTTCTTTTCTTTGGGTGTGTGTCTCCCAAACTTTCCTCTCATTGTGAAGATACAATCATACTAGATTAGGACCAACCCTAATGATGTCATCTGAACGAGACCTTCTACGGGACTCTATTTCCAAATAAAGTTCCATTCACAGGTATTGGGAGTAAGGACATCAGTGTCTCTAGTGGGACACAATTGAATTCAAAACAGGGCTGAGTCAACCTCATAGATTGTTACAGTGCAGGTGGAACTAGAACCCAGATCTCAAGGTCAGTGCTTCCCACACTAGCATCTTCCCCCACACATCCCTCAGTGGTTCTAAAACCTCTGTGTTGGCTATCTGGCACTAACTGTTCTCCAGAAACTCAATCACCTTGGGCAATGTGTGCCAGCCTTTCCGATCCTTAAAGTCCCAGAGATAACTGGAGAGAGGGGAGTCAGATGCTTTTTAAAAGTCTTAATTTTAAAATCATGTTTTGGACCAAATTTGATGCAGACTCCCTGAGAATGTCCCGAAGAAGCTTGTACCCTCCTATGTCATGCCCAGGCTGGTTGGCTTTCCTCAGACTATGATTCAGGTTCTGGGAAAATCCTACAGTATTTCAGTCCACCCCATGATTGGTAGAGCCTGTGCATTCAAGTGCAGGTTATGACTTCAAAGCAATGTTTTGCCCGACTCAGTGGTCACCTAATCCTAAAATAAGACAGAAATGCTCTTTTATAAGATTCTCTTCAGAGTCCTTCACCTGCCTCCTTCACCTTTTTCTTTTCTTTTCTTTTTTTCTGACCAACCAAATCTCAGTGCCCTCAAAAAGGAGAGCTTTTCAGACAGAATTTTCTAGTTTTCAACTCGTACAGCATAACAGTTTTAGGAAAAGAAAGTTCTTAGATTTCCCTCCTGTAAAGCAGGTCAGCCCATATTTGCTTCCATGTTCTTCTCTAACCATCTCCAACTCCACAACTAAAATGAATACATGGAAGGAGAGTTGAAGCCAAATAAGAGGGTGATTGAAAGAAGCTAAGGGAATTATTTCAATCCTCTGTGGTAGGATTGACACAGACATGGTAGGGAAGTGGGATTTGCCTTTCCAGGTAGAGAGATTCTGCATTCTGATTTACATCTGTCTGCCCTGTAGCTAGTTCTTTTTGTCAGAATAGGTCAGGAATGGTTAAAAACCACCCGCTCACACACACAAGCTCACTCTTGTCATCATTTTGAGATTTTCCTGTGTTGCCACATGGGAATATTCTTCCTTAACTCTGTTATATGTTTAATCTTTCTAGCAAACTGGCCTGGAAAACAAGGTCTCATTGCCAGGGGTGGGGAGTCAGGTTGTCCATGTCTTTGCCCGTGAGTAAGCTCATCGTAAGCGGCTTGAGCAATGGAACCTGCCAACTCAGTTAACAGTGATAATTCTGTCTTGAGCTGGTGACTTTCTTTACAGTTCTATTCTCCCTCCCTTTGATTTATCACAACCATCCAGATCATTAGCTAAATTTTATAGACTGTGGGTATTTCTGCCACATCAATATAAAGCAGTTTTTGAATCTGAGTTCTGTCTGTCACACAAATATACATTTGTTCCGTTAAGACAGTAGTTCCATAAAATCTCTGTACCTCCCACTTGAATTCTCAAAACAAATAAAGAAACGATTTCTCACAGAAATAATCAAATTAACAAGAAATGGAGTTACCCCGCTTGTTTCCATTCTCTATTTTACCCAAACTGACTATGACTGAATCTGAATGACTGAGCTCTGGACTGTGAGCAGTCTAAAAGAAGTAAGAACCAAAGGGTATTGTGTGGGATTATAACCAAGGCTTAAGTCCTAATGTAGTTCAGAGATAATAATTATCAGGCTGTGCAAAGGAAACATTTTTCTTCAAGTCTATGTCAGCTGATTGGCCGAATCAGGTAATACTATGTCGATCACAGTGTTTGAGACTTTGACCATCTGGAGTTACCTCAGACCCGATTGAATGTTAGTCCATAAAACTATCTTTATGGGGAAAAGAGACAAAAAAAGGTCATTATACATATTAACATAGTGTCTGAACTACATATAGATGTATTTTTATTTTTAATTAAAAAAATAAAAATTATATACAGCTCAAAAATACATATAGATATATTTATATATATTACCTGAAATATGGATGAATTTTTATTAATAACCATGTTAGTTTATATTACCTGAAATATATATTAATAAAAACTGTGCCTGTGTGACAGGCCCCAAAGCTGTGCTTTGTGACTCATAGAGTGATTTATTACTCACATGTAAAAAGAGCAACCAACTTAAAAATACAGAATTTATTTTTTGTCTCTAACAAGGGTTATGCATCTAGTCAGCTGTTGGTCATTAAGACCACATCTTAGTGCCACTGTGAATCTTTTCTGCCCTTGATTGTAAACATTAGGTTTATTTGTGTCAGAGGAGAAGAATCTAGCTTATGCTATACTGCTCCATCAGCGTCTCTCCACAAACTTCCTTTGCGATCTCAGTGAGTCGTTACGGCATAATTACAAACCTAGCATGTGATGCTAGCTGTTGTAAAGTGTCAATTTTTTGTGGAACAGAGAGACTCCAGTTCCAAATCTGTGAGTGGCAAATCGATGCCATGATGAACTGATATTAGCAGACACCCTGAAGATTTGAACTGCATACTCTCTGGTTCAGGGAAGCAGTAAAGAAAATGCCTGGCAGGGGTTAAATCTAAATGGCTGCTTGGCAGCCTGTTTTTGTCAACACTCGATTCACGAAATAAACATTTATGCCTTCTGAAATGAATGTGTATTTTTGAAGACTAGCTGTCAGATATTTTTTGCCCTTCACACTTTGAATGCTTAGCCGTTTTTTTGTAAGTTGACTGTGAAGTACATCAGTTTGCCAAGCTAAAAAAAAAAGCTTGACAAGAACCCATGGCCCCACTACCAGCCTCCGAAGTTTCCAGGAGGAAAGGCATGAAGCAGACTTTCCTCAAGCCTTCAAGCCTGTTACTTCAAGGGTGCCTGCCTCTCCAGCCCTGTGCTGCGGTGCTATTCCCAGCTGGTTTTTTTGGAGCACGCTGTCTTGCAGATAAACATGCTGTTTAGCTGTGGGTCAAGGTAGAGAGTTGTTCTGCTAGCAGAGTGCCTGAGATACATGAAATGGTCCTGACTTCAAGACAGAGATGAAGAAAGATCAGAGCCATCAACCATGTACATGGCATGGGCCATAGGTGGGGGAGAAAAAAAAAAAAACGTGCCTTGGTGTCAGTGTATTTTAAAAAGCAATAATACGGCAGAACATTGAAAACGATAACCTGCCACACACCAAAAATTAAAATCCTGGGATATACAAAACACGAAGTCCACAACTAGCACAATTGGCAAGCATGTTTTGTGTTACTTGGGAAAGAAGTTTCTCTACACAGATAACTAAATGTTACAGATGGCGAGAACCTCGAACTTACAGCCCAGCACTATAAAACATCACTAAAGGCTGGGTGAATGCACAGACAAGAACTTATCATTTGGGTCCCAGTATGGATGCACCAACAAAGCAATAGTTCTAGAAATTCTTAGACCCAGAGATACATTTTCACTTATTTCTCATCACTCATTTTTTTGTACTTTGCTTAGTTCTATCGATAAAAGTATTTTCCCCAAGTGTCTTGATGTATGTAAACTAGGGCTGGTCTTCCTGAAGAGCAGATACAAGAGTTCCATGAAATGAAAACATAATCCCCATTATGTATTCAGGATTCTGAGTCACCATGTGAGGACCCCCAGCTTTTGAGCCATTTGGGCAGGGGGACTCTGGACCTTCCAGATTGGAGAGGTATGGGAGAAAAGGGTTAACATGTTGAGATTTCTATTTCTAGTCCATGAAGAAATAGAAAGCAGACTTTTATTTACATTTTTGAAAGCAGAAATTACGCTTTTTCCTAAGGTTTTACAAAAATCATGCCACCTTTAATCAGTTGAAATAGACTCTACGATATCAAGCAAACTAATTTATCAAACCTTTTGTGCTCTAACCATCTCCCCAGCTGCCCTGACTCTCCCCTCCCCCGCCCCATAGGAGATCCTTTCTTTACCTTTTGCCTTCTTTTCATTCCTTAGGAACTAAAAGGAAAAAGTTAGGTTTCCAGGAAAGATAAACACCCCCGCACACTCACAGAACGTTGACATCGAAGAAACAAATGGCAGGGTCAACCTCAAAAAATGAAATTTTATTGCTTTGGCTTAATTAAACCCCAAAGAAATGTGTGAAACATTGTTGTGGCTGAAAAATTGTTAATTTGTAAATCACAGGGACAAAGGGGGCCCGCTGCAACTTTAAAGTTTCCGTGCACGTAAATGTCGATAGCATGCCTTCTCCATCATCAGCACTAAATTCACATTGATGCCTCTTTTCTTCTCTGTATTGATCCTTCCATGAGAACGTAGATTTGTATCTGTTAATTAATGCGTCCTGAAACAGCGTTTGTATTAATCAGGCAGATAAGAAAAATTGGATGCCTGCACCCTTCTGACAACCGTAAAAGTGCTGGCCCTGATAAAATCGCGGATGGACCTCAATAAAAAAGTTCCTCCTTCCACTCAATAAACTAATCATCCTGCTTTTAATTATTCGGCAGAAAGATGTGTGGAGATTGGAGAATGTGTAAATCTATTTACTAACGGCAGTGTCTGGGAGGGGAATGGCGCTGTCAGAGCGTGCTGCGGCGGCCAGCTCTGTCCATCTGCTGCAGCGGAGGCTGCTTCCTGGGAGCCTGCAAGACACAGGACAACTAAGGCAGATTGAAAATACCCTTCCTGCTAGAACTTTCAGGACAGGCAGCGGCTTCATTTACAAAAGAAATGCCTACTTAGCCCCCTTTCTTGCATTAGATATTTACTTTGCTTGGCTGCTCTTTTTCTTGGGAGGGAGACTTAGACAAAAAGAACACCCACCGTGTGTGTGTGTGTGTGTGTGTGTGTGTGTGTGTGTGTGGTTGGGGGGGTGAGTTTGATATTCTCAGAAGCAGGAGCAATGAACCCAGTCCTCCTCAGACTGATCATTTTTTTTTTTTTTTTCTCTTTGGAATCTCTGTTTAAAAATGTTATCTGTTGATGTAGTTCTAATTCTAAGAGGATATCTGTGCATTTAACCCCCACACAGCAACAACAAAAAAATGATAAAAAGAAAAAATAGACTTACACAGGCAGTTCAAAGGATGGTCCATTAGGTAATATGTAAGCAGTTTGATAAACAGTGAGAGAAACACTTTTACATTTATCTTCCGACCCCCTTAAGAAAAGCATGACTAATCCCTCTTGATGATTTTATTAAACACTTAGACTTGATGATGCCCTATGGCAAAACCCTGGCTTTAACCAACAAGCCAGGAAATCAGTTCTTTTTCCCTTTCTGTGCTGTTGTTTCTGATATTGTGTGGGATGTGAACAAATTGTATGAATAGAAATGACAACAAGAATGAACTTGATTGGACCGCAGGAAGGTTGGACATCAGAGATATTTATGTTTTGGGTAATTGTGTCTGGATGGGGAGTTGATAGATTTTGTAAGTTACGTTATGAAAATATTCTCCTTTCTTTAAGATCCTGGTAGCAGAAACTTCCATCATGGCACCATTGTCCACAAAAACCAAAGAAAGGGGTATCTGGTGACCTTAGGAGTTCCTGGGTATAACCTTGGCAATGAAAGTGAACCTTTAAGAAACATTTCTTTTATTAGGAGCCTCAGGAAACATGCATGGCTAATCATCAGATATCATAACTAAAATTTCCTTTTACATTTCTCAATCTATTCTCTCTGAGGTATAAATCTATATCTTTATTTCTAACCAGGTTTACTTGTATTGTCTTTTAATTTTTTTAACTTTTTTTCCATTATACCCTTCTCTTTTTTATTTTGTTTGCATATGATTTCTCAAGCTCAGAAGGGAGTTTAAACATGCATGTGTAAAGGTAGACAAGATTTTCAGTAATTAAATCAGTTAATCAGATATTTCAGATAAAAATAATACAGAAAATAGCTGTACTTACCAAATGTGAATTATCAATTTATGTCTTGCTGGTTGTTATCTTTCCCCCAAACAAAAATTAGCCTAGAAATACATTATCCCATTCAAGGTGAAATGGTCAGTAGCTTAGTGAAGCCAGTATTTAAATCCAGAATCTGGCTCTTTATATATCCGCCAAACCCTACAACATCCATATTTAATAACTGTATCTTAATACCAAGAATATATTGTAACTTTTCTATTGGGTAAAGAGATCATGCTGCCGTCTTCTCTCTTTTATAACAATAATCACCATTTAAAAAAGAGGTGCATGTCAGACATCAACGGGGACAAAATGTCCAGTTAGAAAGGTTCTTTTGGGGTAAGCCTGTCCATCACACAGTGCTTGTGATTACCATAGAGAAACAAGCCCAAACGATACTCAACTGTGGCCTTTATTTTTTGACTTTGTCTTTTACATCTTTAGGTTGTTTATCAATTTTAGAGGTGAGGTAGTTGAAAATCTGAATTCCTATAATGCATTAAAGGCTTCAGCCAGAAATCAAGTCAGTTTAAAAATAACGTGGTTCTTTCTTCCCAGGTGAAAGAAACAAAACTATGTCTCTATTGTATTCCCCTCAGTTGTGTGTATAAAACCCAGAGAAAATACCAACAAGTTGAAGCTGATGGGCGACTTTTCCTTTGCCATTTGCAAAATGGTCAGGGAATTGTTTAAGAGCATCTAATGAAAGCTCAGCATAATTTTGAGCACCGATGCAGAAGCAGAGGACCATATGAAACTAATGTTGCATTATGAAATTATGGCTGCAAAGTAACTTGATCTGCCCATCTTCCCTCACAGGCTTCTCCACGCTGTCCCTGGCCGACCAGATGAGCCTCCTGCAAAGTGCTTGGATGGAAATTTTGATCCTCGGTGTCGTATACCGATCTCTTTCATTTGAGGATGAACTTGTCTATGCAGATGATTATATAATGGATGAAGACCAGTCCAAACTAGCAGGTCTTCTTGACCTTAATAATGCTATCCTGCAACTGGTAAAGAAATACAAGAGCATGAAGCTGGAGAAAGAAGAATTTGTCACCCTCAAAGCAATAGCTCTTGCTAATTCAGGTTGGCATATTGACATGGGCGTGCTTATCATAGTCTTTAATGTCTGTTTCACCTCTTCCCTTAACTTCTTCAGGGATTTTCAAGACCCAGTTGTAACTTCTGATGGGTGTCAGCAAAATTATAATTATTATAGCTTCCTAGTGAAAAGTTAGATCTAAGAAACATCTGTTTAAAGGGAATTTTTTTTCTTTTATATACCTATTGAAAGCTTATTCCACCTAGTGCATTTACTAATTTGGACCGTGACAAAGCAAGACTTGTACAGGAGTAGACTAAGTATAAGTGGACACTCTCAGGACCAAGCTGAATTCACTGTGTGTACCAGTGAAAATCAGTTCACTGTGGATGTGCACAATCATTTGTCTTCCCCGTCATAGTGCAGAATTTGCCATTGGAAAAATATTATTAGTGTTGTTCTTACTTTGCCTAGAAGTCAAATTCGACGAAGGCGTATTTCCCTCAAAGGTATTATTTCTGCAGGAAGGGTGAAGAATTATGGGAATAAATGGTCATTGCGTTTGAATGGAAATATACTAAAATAGGAAGCTACCTCTGATAAGTAAAAATCGTTGGTGCTTTGTTGTTTTCCCTTTGTGCCTCTCCTAATGCTTTATCGTGGTCTTAAGTCTCTCTTAGCATTTGCATAAAGTTCAGGCTAGATCCCTTCTTAATGACATGCGATCCATTAGATACCTGCACGTCAATAACTTGCGCCACTGCTATGTACCATTGACAGTCACACCGTGCCCCTCCATCTGCTTTTGTTTTGACCCTATCTTTGAACTTTATCTTGGTTGCCGGCCAGTAGTTTTCCCTTTAATTACAAGAAGGAAACTGTCAATAAAATCTGTTAAATGGGATGCAATGAGTGGCTTGAATGGGCGGACGGCTATTTGTTCAAATTCTGCAGCATTCAAGGTATTGACAGTTTGTTTTCTGGGGCCATATGTGACGATCAATCTCAGGCTGGGCTCAGCCGCGCTGAAAAATGAAAAACCAGATTGCTTTTGCTTACTTGTGGATGACGACTTTGTGATTTGGCGCGGTCCTAGGGAGATGAGACCTTCTGCCCAAATTGCCCCCATGAGAGCCAGGGACGCGTGACTGTTTTTAGAAATAATTTTTAATTGATTTTGTAATTAACAGTTCATCTACAATATTGATGCATGAATCCGTGGACAGATAGGAGGGGGGTTGTTTTCAACAATGAAGTTGTATTTTGCTATTTGTCTTTATAATGGACTTTAGCATTTCACACTTTTAAATGTGAATATAGTCCTCTTACCTCACCACAGCATTCACAGGTCTGCTCCTACTTCCCTGTGCTATTATAAATTATGACTCTTGATCACAAATGGCATCATTGTTACAAAGCCTCAACAGCCCCTGCCTTGCTCTTCAGAGGTGGAAGTGGGAGATAGGAGAGACGTTTTCTGAGAAGAGTTAGTTGGTATGGACTTTACATTATAGCATCTCTCCTAATCAAATAAAAGATTTTGCAGGAATGGTCTAGGGAAGAATTTATTTGGTAATCATAAAGCAATTCTAATTTAAAATATTTACTTGGTTAATTATTTCTAAAATATACCCAGCATGTTTAATATTGTTTGAAATGGCTTTTTAAAGTTACCAACTAATCAAGATTGCTGAGGATTATTAAAACTATCAAGGAAATTGCTAGAATTTAACATTTTGTATGTTGGATGTATACTCTGTGGCTATGGATTTTAATTTAATCTACCTTAATGAATTCATAGCAACATTCCTGCCTCTGTTGTTTAGATGTAGACTCATTATTTTGATATATAAATATTTGAATCCCACATTCTTTGCTGTTAGAGGAGGTGACCTACTTTAGGGCAGTGGCAGGTGATTAGAAAGTCTTTAAAGAACTAGTTTACTCTTTCTTTTTTATGGCCAAAAATAGTTAATCCCTCTCTTCTCTTAACCAAAGTATTAGGTAGTATTACTTTTTCTCCAAAGAACTGTCTTGGTGTCACAAAATTTTCCTGCAGATGATTCATACATTTTTAAACTTCTCATTACAAAGAAAAATTAATTGAATCAGAGCCATAATAATAAAAAAAAAGACTACTTACTAAATGTAAGGACTATTTTGATGTCTAAATTGTGGTACCTATCTTGTATTGTATAAATTTGTCCTTTTATCTATCAACTTGCAAGCCCTATCATTTTAACCTGAGCTAAACCTATTAAAAAGCTATCTCCTTTGATACTAAATACGATGCTAGTTTGTCCTATTTTTGACCATTATTTGGAAGACAGAATAAATTTATAGATTCATTTCTTGCTTAGCTCCAGTGTAAATATGTTAAATGGCATCATAATCAACAGAGTAACATTTTAGTATATGGAAAGAAATGTGGCAGTCTATTACTACTTTTCATAGAGATCCATCCTGAAAACCTCAGAGAATTTGTTTTGACCTTATGAAATTTCAAATTATAAATGAAATTTTATGCAAAAAAAATGTAGTTTAGTATTATTTGCATAGGCATCTTAGCATATCTGTCTGGCTGTAGGAGTTAACAACCATTGTCTTATTCATCTAAATTCCCCCTTATTTTAAACATGTGTCTTTATTCAATAATTCTAACTGTTGTGCTTCTGCCTAGAAAATGTGGAATTGACTTCCCAATAGTGGTGTCATAATTTTTATAGCTATGATTCTGTCATATGTGAATTCAGGGGTAGTTTTAACAACAGAACATCATTGGAAGTATATGTTCTCTCTGTAGATGTACGACCAAAAAGCCAATATATCATGAACCAGTACTGAGTTTTCATATCCAGATGTTTGAAAATCCTAAATAATTGTTTCAATTTTATTTTTGAATGTAAAATGCTCACAGGCTCACTAAAGCTATGTATCCTCTTATTATTTTTGAGTGCCAACAATCTAGTGAGCAATCACAGCATGACTAGTAGAACTCATGAAATCAAATTCAGAAATGAAAACCTAGGTCACAATTTAAACAGTTTGTTACAGGGCAGGGAGAGGAGCACCCAGAACCCCCAAGCCTGCCCTCTCTGAATGGGTTCTGCTATCCGCCGCATTAAGACAAACATACAAAACCTTTAATGGAAAGGAACTTTAATACAACTAG
>JAGFMF010011638.1:5677714-5759679 GCA_019455555.1 Galemys pyrenaicus | reverse complement strand
TCTTCTCTGCAGAAATCTTTTTTTCCTCTTCAGCTCCACCCACTTAGGGCGGAACCAGGATTTTGGAACTTCCCCTTTTCCTGGGACCACCCTGTTACAAGTTCACTCACATATGATCAAGAGGTTAGGCTGATCTTTAAAATTCTTTCCATTTGGGGAATTCTGTGATTCTGGAATTAATTTTAAGCCTTTACTGGAAAATATCATGAAATATTAGCACAAGCACTTTTGAATAAGATTATTTCATGCTATTCTATTTTCTGGATTGGTTCTATTGATTCTTATGTCAAGGGATTTGTTTGAAACTATTATCATTGACCTCACAGTAATATATACATCTTTATATAGTAGAAGATTAAAAGCCGTTTATGGCTAAACGTTTCCCTTAGTCTGATTGTTCTTTTTTGCTCAACTCACTAGACCCTCAAGTTCCATACCTACAGTTTACACGCCAACTGCTGTCACCCAGTTTGGGGAATTCTAGTTTTAGGCACTTGAGCCCAGCCCATTCAAGAATAAACAGAATCCACACACTTACAATTGAGTTTTCATTTTACTTCTTCACAATATTTCTGGCTCATAGCACCTCTTGATATAAAGCTGAAAGCCACATTTTGGACATCAAACTTTAAAACATAATAATGACCACTGCATGACAGTATTTCATGGTTGTTCTAGAGGCCAAATGCTATGCATGTAGAATGGGGGTGTAATTTCAAGGAATAGAAAGTTTAGGATTGCTGTAGAATACTGGAATGGAAGCCATAATTGAATATCATATGTTTGGTTTAGTGCTTCTCAATCTTGACATCATTATCATCCCTTTATGGTAGACTTTTTAAATATGTTTCTCCTAATAAGTCCCCAAGACACAAATACACTATATATATTTATGTACTATATACATATATACATGTATATGTGTATATATCACTAAAAAGACTGCATGTATTTATATATATAAATACATATATAAATAATACATATATAATACAATAAATACATATAAATACATATATATAAAGTTCTTTTTCAGTGATATATATATATATCTTTCCAATTCTAAAATTCTAAATTTGAGCATGCATGGATTAGTCACATGACTGTTTCCTTTGTAAAATGAGGCAGGTGAATTAAATAATGGCTGATATCTCCTAAGTGACCCAAAGCTAATGCCAGTTACTTTTGATTGTGGGTGGTGAGTTTGATCATATATTTGGTATATGGGTGTGTATCTGAAGTGTGCTCATACAGATATGGGACTACTGTGAGGAAGAGGGTTTTGTTTCTGTTCCACAAATAACTATATGCTGTCTTTAAAAATGGTCAATGAGAAAGACTTTGTAGTCATTGCAATTTCATATCTGCTAACCTAAATTGATACTTTAAATCTTGTTTGCAATTTGGTATCTATTATCTCGCTGCCTTCTTGGAGTCTGGGTAGTTTGAAACTACCCAACAAAGTAACAAAAAGAATTTGAGGCAAAATGTTTACCAGACTACAGCATCTTATAAGAAATGATCAATAGTTGGTGTTTTAGGGTAGTAGATGTTTTTTTCTTAACTCTTCCCAAACCAAACTATAACTAATACTAGCTCAATCAGAACTTAAAAGTCTGTCTTTCCCATTTCCTTGCTCTTGCTGCAATCTGCTTTCACTGTTTGTATTAATTTCATTTTATCTAAAATGACCCACTTAGTAAGTAGTTTTTTGTTGTTGTTCATTTAATGCAAAGCTTAAATTTTATGCACAGTATGGTATCTCAAATTTTTAAATAAAAAAAAAAGGGTAAACATTTATCATCATTCTGAGTGATCACTCTGCCTTGATATGCTATGGGAATTATTTGCTGCATGTGGATCTAGATAATAAGCACATAAAATACTTTGCTTTATTTTAAAGGTAGGCTTCATTTTTATTACTTCAGGTCTTAAAACAATGAGCAAAAGCTGTTACAAAAGCTTGTTAGCATAGACAGATCACTTATGATGCTGGGAAATTTAAAATAGTTACCACACAAGTTAGCATTCACTTATGGAGTATGCTGGACTAAATTTACCATGTCTAGCAAAAGGAGTAAGAAAGCTCCTGGAAAAGTGTAAGATACCTGAGTACAAGAAAAGGGCTTGAACACTGGTCAGGAAATTGATAAGACTAGCAGGGAGATCCCTTGGATAAGGAGTAGCAATGACTTGGGACTAATGAGGGAAGCCTGGGGGAGGGGGATTGTGTGCTTCACATTTCATGTAAATACATGTAAGAGTGCTCCCTGTGACCAGTGCAGATGAAGGAGCAGACTCCAGAGCAAGAAAGGAAGAAAACAGCTCTCCAGAAAAAATGTGTCTCCATGGAAGCTGTTCTTCCTCAGGAACAGTCAGAATTGTCATTGTTAGGGGGAAATGTAGTCCTGAATAGATTACACAAATAAGTTTATAAACTCCAACCCCCATTCTAGACCACCAGGATTCTAAAACCACAAATCCAATAATATAATTATTGAAGAGTAAAACACTGGAACCTGAGGGTGGAGTTAAGCAGCCAGGCTAGCTATAAAAACAAAAAAAAATAAGCCTTAAACATTCTCTTCCTTTGGAGCCATCTCCCTTAATTCAGAGCCAGCTCTCAAAGTACCATTCGGTTCCAACTCGGAAGATCTAGTAAAATATTTACAGATTTGTATCCCTCTCTTCTTTTTGTATTATTTCTACGTTATTCCCCTTCTTTTGTAAAATAAAGCCCTTTAATAACTTTTATCGCATGTACCTAAAGTTAAAACTTATTATAAAAATCTTCTAAGCATGCAAGTAAAATCCCAGTCAGGGAAACCCATTTTATATTAAAATTGCCCTCTAACAGTCTGGCCCCCAACATATTGCCCTGTAACATCATTGCTATTTCCAACATTAGCATAAAACTTCCCAGGGTTCTTTGCTCCACCCCACCCCCCACCTGATACTGGACCCTTTTCTTTTCAGAAGTACCATTGCCTCAAAAATCTCCCTCTTTCTCCATCTTAACCACTTTAATGTAAACACATCTTTTAAAAAAAATTAAAAAATGTAGAAGAAATATTTGTGTTAGTTCTCTATGCCTGCTGTAACAAATTACTACAATTTGGTTGCTTTTTTTTTTGTTGTTGTTGTTTTTTCAATTAAGGAAATGTTGGTTTACATCCTTTTTGTAGTTTGGAAGTATAGGATGTCCCTCTTTGGGTGTTATTACCAGAGTCCCAAAGTGTTATTGGGTATTATTGGGTGTTATTACCAGAGGCACCGAGAGTCCACTACCTTAGTCCAGTGCGCCCGTCCCTACTTGGTGCTCTGCTTTCCTCTTCTGGATTCCTCTCCTGTAGTTAGCTTTCAAGAGTTAGTTTTTAAGTTTGGCTGTATTCCACTAATAAGTGATAACATCCCAGTGTTTTTCTTTCTGACATATTTAATTTCACATAATCCCTTCCCGCTCTACCCATGTTGCTGGGAATGGCAAGAGTACTCGTTTTTGATCACTGAGTAGAACCTTTGTGTACAGACACACACACACACACGTCACATCTTCTTGGTCCATGCATCCATTTTTAGGCATTTAGGATATTTCCACATCTTGGCTATTGTAAATAGTGCTGCAGTGAAATAGGGGTGCAAGTTTCCCTTCAAATTACTGTTTTTGTATTCTTGGGGTAGATACCTAGGAGTGGAATTGATGTCGGTTTTTTTTTGGAGTCAGTAGGTTTGGAGAGCAGGGTTTTGGGTTCACTCTGGGGAGGGTTTTACCGGAACTCCCTGTTCAGTTTCTCCACAAGACAGAGATGACAGTTATATTTAAAGAGCAGGTTTATTAGGGAAAGGGGCAGAATATTAAGAGACACTGGAATAGACACAAGCGGGCAGGAAGGGCTTCCCCAAAAGGGACAGGTTTGCTGAGCGAGACCTGCATGGTTGCAGGAGGGCAGCCTTAAGGAGAGCTGCCTCCACTGAGGGAGGTCAGTGAAGAGAAGCCCCAGCAGGGTAAAGGTCACAGGCTGGCAGCAGGGCTGCTGCCCTGCAGAAGACAGAGCTGGTGGAGAGAAGCATCTTCATAGTCACAAGTGGGCAGAAGGACAGCTGGTGCCAGTATAGAGACTGCAGTGATATAGTTACTCTTCTCTTTGGGAGGGGCTCACACCTTCTCAGAGTGGCTTGTTTGTTTAAACTATGTAGAATTTGAAAGGGACCAGAGATACAACAATGGGCTCTGGAGATAATGAGCTAGATCTCTTTATCTGAGCTCCAGTCTGAGTTCCTATAGCAGTCAGATACCTGTCTGGGTGTTGTACTTCCTGATGGATCTGAGCTTTGAGGCCTAAGGGTCTTTGTATAGTTGGGTTAATGGTGTTGATACCTCCTACTTCCTTGTTTGAACCAGGTCTCTGGTCTTATGAAACCTCCTTTCCAATTTCTCTATTCTTATCCTCCATCAGAATCACTGGTTTGAATGGTAGATCCATTTTTACCTTTTGAGGAACTTCTATACTGTTTTCCAAAGGGGCTGGACTTGGTGTCTTTAACCAACACCTTTATTCCCTTACCTGTGGAGGTCAGACTTCCAAGAGCAGTTTCTAGGTTGAAGATAAGGTGTGTACAGGGCTACCTGGCCTTTTGCATTCCTTGGCTCAGGATCCCTTCCTCCACCTTTAAAAACAGCAGCATGTTGGTTGGGGTTTTTTTTTTTTGGGGGGGGTCAGTGGTGACATTCCTGCCTTTTCCCTTTGCTTCTCTTTAGTAAAAACACTTTGATTCCATCAAAGGCTTACCTAGATAAACTAGAATAATCTCCCCTATCAAGACCTTTAATCACATCTACAAAGCTTGTTTTTTTTTGTTTGTTTGTTTGTTTGTTTGTTTTATGTAAGGTAACATTCAGTTCCCAAGGATGGAATTTCCAGACTTCTTTGGGTCCATTTTGCAGCCTTTTATAATGAATATTTAAGCAAGGTCAAGAACTAAAACTTGGTATGCTCTCCCATAAAAGTAACCACTTCTTCTTCCTGACTTTTAGTCCTTATTTCCTTGTGTTTCATTGTGGTCTTATTATGAAATGCCTGACCCCAGACATGATAGTCTCATCTTGCCCATTAAATGTTTTGTTTTGTTTTTTTCCGCATGGATTTTAAATCTCCTTTACAAGAGTCTCTTTCATTTTCTTTTTTATTTACAATGTAGCTGTTGAAGAAGCTAAGGCATTTCTGAGGATCCCAAATATGCACAGGATCCCAAATCTGGACATCACAGAGGGCACATTCTTATAGCATTTCATTGTGTTTCTCACCCCTTTGCATTTTGGGCAAATTGGCAAATGGAGCCAGACCTAATCAAACTCAGGTTCAATCCCCATGGCGTTTGTGGGTGGTGTGTCTTTTTTTTTTGGAGATACATAATGTCTGCTTGTCTCTCCGTGATGCTGGTTGCCTTTGATGTTTGTTGCCTAAATCCATTCATCCCTTGGGTTGCAGAATGGTGGTTGGTAAATTTACCATTTATTTTTTCATTCAGTAATGGGGGTCTTCATGGATGCTTTCCCTTCTCTTTCATTTGGTTACCTGCAACACCATTTCTATTAGGAAAGTCAGCTAATTCTTCCTCTTTATGCACCAGTTTTCAAGAAAAAAGAGTAAGCGCCTTATATTTTTGAAATGTCATAAATGAATGTATTTGAGCATATTCAGTAGATTTCAATCAATTACAGTATTTTTGAAACTCACATCATCCCATTTTAGTTCACTGGGAACCTCTTCAGGTTAACTTCTGGTATCTTTTGGGATGGATTTTTAAATCTCCTTTAAAAGATTCTTTCATTTTCTTTTTCTTACAATGTAGCTATTGAAAAAACTAAAGGTGAGATGACTTTGTATTTGTAGGTGTTGTCCTTCTGGTTTAGCATGATGAAATGTTCCATACTCATCTTAAGTATTATCTGTCTTGGATCTGGGAGCCAATTACAAGTAGGATGTTAGATGTAATCATTACTGCCTCTGGGATTGGCTGTTCTTCCCTTTAGTGGAGAGAAGTAGAGCCACAGGCCCACACACAATTGTGATGCTGTTTGTGTGTGTGTGTGTGTGTGTAGTATTGTCTATGGGTTTTAGCTTTGCTATCATCTAGTTGCTCTGTTCTTTTATGTACACATTTGGACAGATTAAAATTTTATGCTGCCATCAATGCCCCTCTTCCTAGAATTCAGTCTTCTGATCTTGAGTCAAAAATTTATTTTTGGCACCTTTTAAAAAATTACAACAGTCTATGTTAATCAAGGGCCAGTTTGCCATGGAGGTCAGCCAGTGTTCCCCATACCTCAGCTGAATGAATCTAAGTCCAAGGTCACTCTCAGACTCCTTATATTTTGCATTGAAATTTTGAGACAGTCTCTTTAAGGAAATAGACTTTTGCTCATCCTCCCTGTCTTTCCCATCATGCTGAATTTCATTTCTTTGGTGAGTACAGAAAGTCAAGGTGCTTAACCCTTACCACCCCTCTGTGTTCCTCAGGGAAGGTTGCTTTGAGTGTTGGATTGTGTGATGTTCTAGACTTGACTCTGAATATACTTTGTATATTTCTAATATCCAATTTCACCCTCAAATTGAGATTTAGTACTACTGGGAATATATTGTCAAGAATGAGCTAAAAACCCTAACGGCAGTCTCCAAGTAGAACTTGAACATCCTGGAGTAGCAGTGGCCTTTTCTACCATGATTAGTGTTGTTACCATACAAAAGGGTGTGTTTTATTCCAGGTAAGATACAAAATTCAAGTCTAACCTTTGATTCTGGATAGCTGCAGGTATAAGGATTGTATAAGATAGTTAACTGTCTTCCCAAAGTAAACAATCTGAATGAGACTTGTACATTAATTTGAATCCCACATCACAGAGTAAAGTACTATAATTTAATAAAAGGGTTCTGTTGTATTATTAGGTACTGTAACTTAATATGTGAGTGACTAGACGTATGTATAGACACACATTATTTGAACTCTGATTATCTTTTGAAATCTTCACTTTTTAGAATATTGTGTGTCTTATTGGCAAGTTCAGTTGTTTTCATAAATGTTGTGACTGTAGAATCACCTAGATTAAAAAGATACTGGTGTCCTGGATCTAGCTCAAATTTTCTGATTAAATCGATCAGGATTTGGGTCTGGGCATCCTAGGTGTTTTTGTTTTTTAAAACAATTCACCAACATTTTTAATTTACAGCTTCTCCATGTCTAGATAATTCATAAACCTATGCTTTTCATTATTAAATTTAGCTGGTTCCCATAAGCACAAATATTGGGACTATTTCCTTTGAAACAAAAAGTTAAAAAAAAACACCCACTGATAATCAAAGCTAAATAATTATATAAATTAATGCCAGTTTTACCAAAATTGACATAAATGTATAAATTTAGCCAAAAGAAAAAAAAAGCAAAACAGAGATTAAAGCCACAGAACCAGAACTTGAACTAGGCTCCTAATGGAGATTAATATTTTCTTCAGCAGTGTGCCAGCTGAATCATGGTCTAATTAAATAGTTCAGATTTAGTGAGTTTGCATTTAAAGTATTAGCAGATCAGAGAATGGGTAAAGCTAAAATGAGTTAGAATCTTTTCTGTAAATGGGAAGTTAAATTATCATAGTAATTCGATTAAATCATTTTTAAATCTCTCAAGCTAAATCACAGTCTTTAAAGAATAGTTTGAAGTCTTAATTGCTGTTTGTGAGCATATCTCTCTGCTATTTGTTCTCGCCTCATTTCCTGTGACACCCTATAATATATCTCCTGCCAGGCCAGAGTAGTGGGGAAGCAAGACTCGGGGCGGGGGTATGGGGACTGAGGTGACCACGCAGCTGACTTCAAATGTTTAAAGCTCTGCCACGTAGAAGAAGGAAATGTATTCTGTATTATTCCAGTACTTAGAACCAGAACACCAGGGTGGAATTTAGAAAAAGATCCGAGGAAATATGAGGAAGATGTTTCTGATCATCAGCGCTGTCCCAGGTAAAGCAGGATGCTCTGAGCACCTCTGGAGACGTCTTCATTAAAGTGCCAGCGAGAAGATTCCTGATGAGCAGGGAAGTTTGGAGGAGAAGAGCATGAGCTCAAAGGAGAATTTCAGCATTTCTTTTTTAAAGGAAATGCTATTTATGTCCAATGTTATAAATTCTATAATTTGATTAAAGAAAACACTTAAATCGAAGCCTGCTCTGACACTTAAGAGCCCCTGACTTGCAAAGCTACAGGGAGATGAGCTGAGACCATAAACAGCTTATCAGAGGCCTCCCCAAAACTGGCACTTAATAATTGCTACACTTAGCATATTTATTCTACTTTTTAATTTTTGGTCTGGTTAGAAAATAACTGTTTTAACTTTGTCTTTAAAATGCCATTCCTGTTTTCCCCATCCATTCATTCCCTTCTTTTTACCTCAAGTGTTAAACATTAGTCCCAGGCTAGGTCATGGCAGCCCTCCTGACCTGTGATGTAGGAGATGGATCCTGTCTCCTGTCTACCTGGACACGCCCAGCACCATGTGTCCACACCTGCAGACTGCATGTACGTGCAAAAATAGAAAGAGGTCTGACGTCTCTATGACTGTTTCTCCATCACTTACATCACGAGTCTTTGGAAGTGAGGTGTGTTAAGTGTGCTGGTTTCTAAGAGAAGACACTTAGGAAGTGGACAAGATCAGTTCCCCAAAAGGAATGGTATTGGAGAGAAGCTTAGGGAGAAGCAAGCAATAGGGCAGAGTCAGTTCTGTGTTGGGGAGCAGCCTAGACTCCACTCCAGGACATGGTTGTCAGTGTTGCCAACCTGAAAGAACTGTCCATCAGTGACTTAGAGAAGGGAGGGATGGGGGCTGAGGGCTGACTTCAGATGTTTAAAGGCCTGTCTGCCTGGTAGAAGAAGGAAAATACCCTGTATTAGTCCAGTAGTTAGAACTGTAGGAGAGCATTAAATACTGTGAGCACCCGTATTCTGGATCACTCAAAATCTTTTAAAGAAATGAGTCATTAACCACCTAATGTAAATAATGGTTAACTCACCACTCATGGGGTAAAATGATTCCAAATGACAATGTCTAAGAAAAAACAATAAACAAAATACAAAGCAGGTTTTGAAACATGTTAGTGATTACTGTAGATGCTTTAATTAATTTGTCATATTTTTTATCATGTTTAGCTGCTTCGTTTTAAATAGCATTTCCTCCTTTTGTGCATGCGATCTTATATTTGAATTATATGAAAGATTAGGCTAACTACATATATCTAAGAGCTCTGCATTCTCAGAGAACTAGAATTATTAAACATGAAGAATCCCCCAAAGACTCCATTATGTGTAATTAACAGATAAACTGTCATCAGAATCAATAAAACGTGCTAAATGATTCAAACTTGTATATAATTAAGTGTCTGTTTTAGAGCTAGAGCTGTAACTTTTATTTTTTTCCTCCACATCTCACATTTCTCGCAAGAATAATTGTGGCAACCCTGTTAACCCTTTCCTTGCTTGATTGAATTTGATTTTTAAATGAGTCACTTAGGGGCAAAAGTTCACCTTCACCAATGTGAAAAATATTTCAGAACTCATTAATATGAAGACTTCATTTTTTTTAGTAGAGAAGCAGATTATGTAAATATGCTTTCATGAACTGGTAATAGCATACTGAAATCCCTAAAATGATAAGCAATTTATTGTTATTTCTGTATAGTTTACAACTGAACGTAGTATTAGATCCAGCATATATACATGGAGTTCCCACAATCTTCGTCATCTTTAATTGACATCTAACGTTGTGTTAGTTACAGCGTACATCACGAAGATTCTGTATTTGTATATATTACAAAATGCCCTTCACAGTCAGCCTGCTGAACATCCAGTCTCCTTGTTATGGTTAAGGCAGGGGTCTGCAAACTCTAGCCCATGGACCTTATCCAACCTCTGCCCATTTTTGTGTGGCATGATGGAAAGATCAACAGAATAATATTTCATGAAAAGTGAACATCATATGAAATTCAAATCTCAATAAAAAAGTTTTGTTGGCCCAAAATTATCTCTGTCATCAGCATTTTCCTTTTAGGATATATAAGTTGTCTCATGGTCAAGATCAGAATTTTAGACAACTGTCCTTCCACAGCACTTAGATGAATACTCTGAATAGATGGCCTTGCATAATCTTTGAATAAATGAATAAACACATGAATGAGACAATGACTAAAATAGCCCAAGATTGTAAACTGTTAAAAAAAATAGTCTTGCTGAGTCCACACATTTTAAGTAATGGATCATTTGTGGTAACTGTTCTAAGTCAGTATTGGAAATGATCTACTGAACTGAAACTTAGGGGAAAAAGAGAGATTTTGGAAATGTGAGTCTCTCTAAACAAATAATAGCTTTGAGAAGTTCAAAAATCATAGAGCTATTTCGTGCCTTAGCGCTATACATGTTTACTGTCATTAACACTGGTTTCAATGTTTTGCTTTGCTGCGCAGATTCCATGCACATAGAAGACGTGGAAGCTGTCCAGAAGCTTCAGGACGTCTTACACGAGGCCCTGCAGGATTACGAGGCTGGCCAGCACATGGAGGACCCTCGCAGGGCTGGCAAGATGCTGATGACGCTGCCCCTTCTGAGGCAAACCTCCACCAAGGCGGTGCAGCACTTCTACAACATCAAACTGGAAGGCAAAGTCCCCATGCACAAACTTTTTTTGGAAATGCTGGAGGCCAAGGTCTGACTAAGAGCTTCCTGGGCCCTCCTCGCCTGCACGCAGAAAAAGGGAAAATAGATCCCAGAGTGATGTCGAAGAAACTTAGAGTTTAGTCAACAACATCAAAAATCACAAGGACTGCACTGAAAATTTAGCAGCAAGACTATGAAGCAGCTTTTAGATTCCTCTGTATCTTCCTGCTGAGTTTCTATCTTACCTCATCTGCTTTTCTCCCATTCTTCTCCCATTTTTCTTCCTCTTTGTTTGTTTCTCCCTATTCCTCTTCTCCCTTTTTTTAGCTTCCTTCCTTCTCTTCCCATTTCCTTCTGGAATCCTTCCCCACTCCCTTCCTCCTCCTACACTTCTCCCTCTCCTTTCTTATCTCCCCCTTCTAAAATTTAAATAGCTCAGTTGTAAGAATTTTTTTGCTGTTCTTTTTTTCCCCTCCTCCCTCCCTCCCCCGCTCCCTCTCTCCCGCCCTCCCTCCTTCTGCTGCTGAACTTTTAAAAGAAGTCTCTAATTGAAGAGAATTGGAAGCCAGCCCTGCCAAAGGATGGAGATCCATAATATGGATACCAGTGAACTTATTGTGAACCATACGTCCCCAATGACTAAGGAATCAAAGAGAGAGAACCACCGTACCTAAAAGTACAGTGTGCCATAAACGAATTGACTGAGTGCAGTATTAGATTTCACGGGAGCAGCCTCTAATTCGACAACTTGAGCAACGTGGCATCGGCTGCTTCTTATCATTGCTTTTCCGTGTAGATCAGTTACAGCCATTTGATTCCTTAATTGTTTTTTCAAGTCTTCCAGGTATTTGTTAGTTTAGCTACTATGTAACTTTTTCAGGGAATAGTTTAAGCTTTATTCATTCATGCAATACTAAAGAGAAATAAGAATACTGCAATTTTGTGCTGGCTTTGAACAATTATGAACAATAATGAAGGACAAATGAATCCTGAAGGAAGATTTTTAAAAAAAAAATGTTTTGTTTCTTCTTACAAATGGAGATTTTTTTGTACCAGCTTTACCACTTTTCAGCCATTTATTAATATGGGAATTTAACTTACTCAAGCAATAGTTGAAGGGAAGGTGCATATTATCACGGATGCAATTTATGTTGTGTGCTGGTCTGGTCCCAAACATCAGTTTCTTAACTTGAGCTCCAGTTTACCTAAACGTGCACTGACACGAAGGGTTAGATTGCACCTGCAGGGACTCCGAGCAGTCACCTGTGTAAGCACCGCCTTTGGAATGCAGATCGGTAGAATTATCAGAAGTGCCCCTCTCTGCGCGGAGGTACAGTTGCCATGTGATTTCTAGCTGCCGAGGTGGTTAGGAATGAGATACTGCCTGCTTGCAAAGTTACTGACCTTGTCCCAGAAGGAGCTGTGAGCCAGTATTCATTAAAGAGGCAATAAGGCAAATGCCAGAATTTGGAAAAAATATATGTATCATCAAAGACCGCAGACGCCTGACCAAATTCTAAATCCTAATCTCTATGAGTTTATGCATTTAGGAATGTTTGTTTAAATTAACCTGCAGTTTTTTACCAAGAGCTAAGTCAATCTATGTGCTTTTCAACCAGTATTGTCACAGCGAGAAAGTCAGTCAGGTTCCAGACTGTTAAGAGGTGTAATCTAATGAAGAAATCAATTAGATGCCCCCCGAAATCTGCAGTCACTGAATAACCAATAAACAGTAACCTCCATCAAATGCTATACCAATGGACCAGTGTTAGTAGCTGCTCCCTGTACTATGTGAACAGTCTTATTCTATGTACACAGATGTAATTAAAATTGTAATCCTAACAAACGAAAGAAAATGTAGTTCAGCTTTTCAACGTTTCATGTTTGCTGTGCTTTTCGGAATCTTCTGTTGCATTCAAAGACTGTTGTTCTTGTTCTTGTGGTGTTTGGATTCTTGTGGTGTGTGCTTTTAGACACAGGGTAGAATTAGAGACCATATTGGATGTACAATTCCTCAGGAGACTCCAGTAGTATATTCTCTTCCTTACCAGTAATAAGGTTCTTCTAATACTAATTAAGAGATCGAAGCTCCCAACAAGTATTCATCATGAACAGATACACATCGAAATCATAATAATATTTTCAAAACAAGGAATAATTTCTCTAATGGTTTATTATAGAATACCAATGTATAGCTTAGAAATAAAACTTTGAATATTTCAAGAATATAGATAAGTCTAATTTTTAAATGCTGTATATATGGCTTTCACTCAATCATCTCTCAGATGTTGTTATTTACTCGCTCTGTGTTGTTGCAAAACTTTTTGGTGCGGACACGTTTCCAAAACTATTGCTACTTTGTGTGCTTTAAACAGAATACCTTGGGTTGATGTTATCAGCCTAGTGCTAGGAATACTGTGTATCTATCATTAGCTATATGGGGCTATATCGTAGATTGTGGTTTCTCAGTAGAGAAGTGACTGTAGTGTGATTCTAGATAAATCATCATTAGCAATTCATTCAGATGGTCAATAACTTGAAATTTATAGCTGTGATAGGGGTTCAGAAATTGGCACATCCCTTTAAAAATAACAACAGAAAAAAATACAACTCCTGGGAAAAAAAAGGTGCTGATTCTATAAGATTCTTTATATATGTAAGCGTTTAAAAAAGATTATTTTCCAGAAAGTTTGTGCAGGGTTTAAGTTGCTACCATTCAACCACACTCTATAAAAATATAATATATACAACGTAGGCATTGCTTTGCTGTACCGCATTAGAGTACCTGGGCTTCAGAAGTAAGAGCCAACCAACTGAAAACAGGAGGTGGAGATGTGGAAAAAGAACCAAGTATGATTTTCAGTTTTCAGTTTAAGTGACTCTTGGCATTTAAAAAAAAGAAAATCAAGTATCTCACAACTAGGAAACACAACTAAAAACGTAGATAAAAGAACTGCACGGGCTTTAGGGTAAATGCTCAACTTAAACCTCACTGGAGGTAAGTTTTTTCAAGTTTCAAGCAAGACCATTTACTTAATGTGAAGTTTTGGAAAGTTATAAAGGTGTATGTTTTAGCCATATGATTTGAATTTTTTATTTTGCTTCTTTTAGGTTTGTTCTTATTTAAAGCAATATGATTGTGTGACTACCTATAGTTACACTTGTGTTTCAATCAGATCAGATTGTTGTATTTATTCCACTATTTTGCATTTAAATGATAACATAAAAGATATAAAAAATTTAAAACTGCTATTTTTCTTATAGAAGAGAAAATGGGTGTCGGTGATTGTATTTTAATTATTTAAGCGTCTCTGTTTACCTGCCTAGGAAAACATTTTATGGCAGTCTTATGTGCAAAGATCATAAAAGGACAAAAAATTTAAACTGCTTATAATAATCCAGGAGTTGCATTATAGCCAGTAGTAAAAAGAATAATAATAATAATAAAACCATGTCTATAGCTGTAGATGGGCTTCACATCTGTAAAGCAATCAATTGTATATTTTTGTGATGTGTACCATACCGTGTGCTCCAGCAAATGTCCATTTGTGTAAATGTATTTATTTTATATTGTATATATTGTTAAATGCAAAAAGGAGATATGATTCTGTAACTCCAATCAGTTCAGATGTGTAACTCAAATTATTATGCCTTTCAGGATGACGGTAGAGCAATATTAAACAAGCTTCCACTTTTGATTGCTCTCTTGTATTGTGTTTCTTTTGTTCTTCCCCCACCAAAGAACCCAATCAATAAACACTGTCCTTTGTTGCTTCCATTCAAAGAGTATCTCCGAGAACCTGTTCCCTAAAAATAAAGTCGGAGTTTAAATAAGAGCTATATAAAGGCTTGTCAGGATGAATTCTAGGGTGCCAAGAGACATTTTGCATATTTAAGAGTATGCAAAGTGTCTGATGGCACATTAGAATTCATTCTGACAAGCCTTTATATAGCTCTTATTTAATCTTAAAGCATCTCCACATCATCCTGCATTACTCAAAATCATCGCCTCTGTGTCAATGTCATAACAGAAAACTTTCCCCCTATTTTAAGATCATATTAAAACCTGCTAGAGATACCTATTATTTCCCTCCATCCACAATTAAATCCTGTGCTTGCACAGAGCTCCTCTGAGAGCTGCAGGCTTTGGGGAGCAGCAGGGGAGTTGCTGTCCACGTTTCCTGAATGGGCACTCAAGGCACAGCTTACGAATGGGTGTGCACGAGGAGGGGACCTGTCGTTGAATTCATGAGGGTTCCACCGCCCTGCTGACAGCAATGGCCTCCCCTTGCCTTTTTCACTGGAAGAGGTTATGGCCCTTGCTGTTCAGGGTCAAGTTGAATTTCCACTGGACCCTTCTAGAGCCATCACGCAAGTGCTAATATGCACCTGTTTGACTTCTCTGCCTATCTTGAGAGTGTTCTGTCACTGTGTTTGTCCACTGCATTTCTCACCTTTCAGAGGTGGCTGGTTCTCTAGAGAAGCAAGCAGATGACTCAAAGGCCACTAAACTGAAACCGATTCAGGGACAGATTATGAAGCCACTAAGATGCACAGTGAACGCAGACCTGGCTTCTGCTTTAATGTCCTTTGCTGGCAGTTGCTCTACAGAGAATCTACTGTTTCACTTCAAGTATTTTCAGAGTACTAGCATAAAGATAATGCAAAATACACGTCTAAAAAATTATGTCTATAATCTTGCAATGAGGTCCTCATTTAAAATATGTGTTATACACACAAGTGCTTTTGAGCCCTGAAATGTCAAAACCCTCTCACTGGTTTTTATGATTTAGAATTATTTCAAAGCACCGCTCTAGTTCTGACATATTTGTCATGGATGCCTTAGGTGTACAAGAAGATAAGTAGGAGGTTGACATTTCAGCACTTTGTATTTTCTCAATAGTATAAATAAGCTCAGACAAATAGTTTGTGGACTTGTGTCCAGGCACCACTTTTATTTATTTTCACCTGTTGCTTAAATATTATATTCCTGCCCCCCCCCCACCCCACCCCGCACCCAACTAGTCATTCCCAAATTTGGCTGTACATTATCTCCAGAAGAATGTTTAAAATTCCTGATGCTCATATCTCACTTTAAATGATTGGAGTTGAATTTTGACTTGGGCTTTGGAATATATTTTATTTGTTGATTTGTTGTTGTTGTTGTTTTAATCTCCAGGTGATTCTACTATGAAGACAAGATGAGAAAACAACTGCTTTGCAATTTTATACTTTAAGCCAGACTGTGTCCTTCAAAACAAAACAAAACAAACCAAGTTCATTGACTCTCTATTTAGGGAGGGGGTTTAGGTTTGTTTTTGTTTGTTGTTGCATTTTGGTTTTGCTATTAAGACAAAAGAAGGCAACCTGTGTTTGTAATTCACAAAGTTAATGAAATACATTTCCATTATCTTGACCTCCATTCTCCCTGCCACTTCTATCCTCCCTCCAGATCCTCCAGCTGTGTTCTGCAGAAAAAAGGAGAGACCTGTTCAAAAAGGATTGCAGAAAATCTCACCATACTTTTTGTTCCTTTCAATCTTGCTCACTTTGCCTCTTCCTGTACTACAAAATTAATATAAATTCGGTTCAAAATACCTGTTTTTGCTTACTCAAAGACCAAAGGGCAATAAAACTGATTTCATGGAATGACTTCTCTTAGCTCTGTTTTCCAAATTTTAATTTAGAGAAAAGGTAGAAATGAATTAGAACAGACAGAATAATTCATTTGGGGCCTGTGCAAAAACTTGAGGTACTCTTTGCTGACTGTGAAATTGAATTTGTGATTAAATGGGGCAAGAAAAAAAGGAGAGATGCTTAAGGCTTTTGCGTCTTCCATGATGGTTTATACCCCGACTGAATATTTCCCTAGTTTAACAGATAAAGAAGTGTTTAACTCAGTGCTTCTGGTCCTTTCAAATACAAGTCTAGCTTCTTCTTGCCTCTTGGAAGTGTGGAGAAAACAAATTAAACAAGTGATGGTAGATGGATGGCCCACTGCATCTTATTATGAAACAAAATAGAAAAGAAAGGAATTTCAAAATATAATCCCTCTTTCCCAGGAGTATTTGTCTTGTTCTCCATGAAGTTAAAGGTCTGAAATAATGTGCCCATCAGGGGCTCAATGTTGCATGTCCATGCCAGTTGGTCCAAGGGCTTGTTATGATGGTAATGACCTCCTGAAAGGAGAGCTTGGCTTGCAACAATACAATTGCTACCAGCTCCCCCACTGGGAGAAATATTTTATTATTGTCAAATGTCCTCCATAGAGATTTGTTTTGCCTGTTCCTGTTTAAATTAAATTCAAAGCAGAACTACATTACTATTTCTCTGGAGTATATTTGAGATAAACAACTGGTCTCAAAATTTAGGATTCCTGGCTAGTTTGAATTTGTTTATTAGCAGAAAAATTACAATAGGTGACACCGTAGCTGCAGGAATATTATGATTGCAGCCACACAGGAGATTTACATACTGAGTCCATGGCTAAGAGCAGGAAAACTCCTTTTTTCATTACAGATGCCAGCCAGATTAATAATTGACTCTTTTATCAATGGTACAAGCTTAAAAAAAAGTCTCAGTAACTAATGTATTGCCACAATGTGCCACAGAATCCAACCACGAGACAATATGCTCCAAGTAAGAAGTGCTTTGAAACTCAGGGTCATGAACCAAGTCTGTGTGCATAAATATTTTTTAAACAGCAGCAGCATAGACAGCACCCAAGTCCAGACCTCATATATTTTTCTCAATATTATTCTTTGAAAGAATTGAAAAGAATGTCCTGGCCTAGATGGAATTAGTTGGATCATTTTGCCAGAGGCCTTCTAATACAGCTTTGAGGAGGAATTCTGAAACAGCGAAGCCCTAGTCAATACCAATCTTGTTACATGCAGTCAAATTAGAGCTGGACCTTAGTCTACTAAAAGTGCTAGGACATTTGTGAGCATGGCAGTGCCTGTGCTTTTCAGTGTTCTGAACTTTGAGGAGAGCTGGTTTCAGGAAATGCAAACTAGGGAGGGGTCGCTAAGAGGACCTAACAGGAAAACATATCAGAGTATCACGAGCACTGAATGCACTATTCACACTCCAATTCAATCTGCTATGCTGAGGTGAATTTCACAGCTTCCTCAGGAAGTGAAAAACTGCTGTTTTGTTTTGTTTAAAGCACAGAAAACTAAAGTGGTAAGAGGGATTTCTAAAGGTATTCCAGAGCTGGACAAGTGATGGCTTTTTTCCCTTCACATGTGATTTCATATGATGATAAATGGAAAATACTAAACATCAATGTTAAAAATGATATCCTGCAGATACTTTCGTGTTAATCTCTCTGAGATTCTTCTGCAGGCTTTTATTTTGCCTTGGTCTTCCTTTTGTGAATATAATCAATTGACCTGTCCCAAAGTATCAACTCTATTTGGACTTATCAATCAAAGCAGACACATAACCTATACTTTAAAATAAATACGCAGTTTTAAACACATTTTGGGGATGGATGTTAAGTAAAAGGATGGTTATAGGCCTGAGGATGGTTTTTACACACAGAAATTTCTGTGGTGCATGAAGGCCGTTTTTGGCCAAATGAGAGCTGGTGGTGTCGAAATAGACTGGGGAGAAGATCATAAAGACAGAGCACTCAACAGGAGAGACAGATCAGGTACCTGCCAGTTCCAGGGAGGGGCAGATCCCAGCTCTGCACTAATTAGTAGAATGAGGCGGCTGCTGCTTCCAGGTCTATTCGGCATCACTAAGTAAATAAATGGGGATACATATACTATCAAAGAGTTGTTATTAGAATTAAATTATATCATCAAAGGAATCACCTTGCACCTGATAAAGACCAAATGGCGAACACAATTTTTTTTTTTAACTTTCCCAATCAAAGCTAGAGAAGAGTAGAAAACAATGGAATCAAAACTGGGTGTCCATGCCCTCAGGGCATCGAGCAAATGCCAGAGCTTGGGGCCTCCAGGAGAAGCTGCTGGGGGAAGCTCTCTGAGTGGACAACCAGAGTCAGCTGACTTGGCTGCAGCTTTGACCAGAAGCCAGCCATGCCCTAGCTGGGCGCCAGGGACCTTGCTAGTCCTGGCAGGCATCATGAAGTTCACACTCCCCAGGGGCTTTTGGTCATTACTATCTCCATTAGTAGGTACAGAAAAGGAGGCTCTGAGAATTTAAGGAACTCCCCTAGGACCATCCCGCCACTGCGCCGACTTGACTCCTGAACATAGGAAGCTATCCCTGCTTTTTGAAATTTCAAATGAACCCAACAGGCTTTTAGCAAAGCCGAACCTCAGTGCTGTTTTTTCACTAACAGGAAGAAACTCCAAGAGCATTTCCGCTTTTACGACAAAGGTGGAAAGCACAGCAGTGCCAGCGTGGGCTGCGCATGGGTGTTCTGGAAGTATCTGCCGCTCAGAGCCGGAACTGCCGGTGGCGCCCCTCGGAGCTCCTGCCGGGATCTGCTTTCTACAGGCTGTGCAAGTGCCCTCTTGCTCTGATGCCTTGCTCCGCCACCGTGGTCTGAAGTGTTACATGGTATGACTGGTTGTTACTTTTTAGGTCTGGGCGGGCAAAACCGTTCCCATAGGGACAAACGGTCTTTGCTGCTTTGCGTTGTGCCCTTAGGACTCAGGACTCGGAAGGTTTCGAGAGCACCTCAAAGCGTTCGCCCTAGCAGTTCTCACACTGACTAGGAGTAGCACTTTGGCTACTATTTGCACATTAGGCGCACAGTTTGAGTAATTCTGTTGGGTATGTCGCTCAGGGAACACCATCTTCATTCCTGATAACCTGGCCCTTTCCTCTCTAGAAGGCTCCCTGGTGCATCCTTGGAAAATGGAAAATGCTGGTTTGTGTGTTTACGGATTTTAACACACAGTAATGAGGCTGTGGCTTCTACCTTATTGTACTTATTTCCTCTGCTATCGTGGATTTTTCAGACTTGGTAGGAAATACGTGCAGTAAACCATTGGAGTATAAATCACCTCTCTCCTGCCCCTCCTATGAAGGATGATAGCGCTGCTTTCAGTTCCTTAGTACAGGCATTAAAGCAACGAACCTGTTTGGGTGTTTTTCCTGTGGACCAGTGTGATCATTTTCGGAGTTATATGCCCAGGAAAGGGTCACTGGATTGTCGACCATTTGTATGATTATTATCATTACAGAAATGATTCTAAAGAATTACATCGGTTTAAATGCCTTTCAGCAGTGTGTTTGGGTATTTTCTCACAGCAGCATATACATTTTTATTGCTTTTAAATTTTGACCAAGGTGATTATCTAAGTAATCTTAAATTATCGTTTTGAAATCCATGTCACTCCACAGCTTTTCTTATTCTTGGGGCTGCTCACGTGGTCATTTCTGAGAATTGCCTGTTCATATACTTTGCTCTGCTTTTTCTACAGGGTTTCCTATCATTTTATTCAATTACTTTGTGTATTCTAGACAATGATCCTTATTTTGGGAAATGTCATTTCCTGCTTTGTCATGCATCTAGGAACTTTGTACGCTAGAAGTTACTAATTTTGATAAAGTCAAATTTACCGATCTCACTCTTAGGCTTTCAGCATTAAAATACATATATTTTTTAATTATTTTATACTTTCAATTTCATATTATAGCTTTTAAAAACAAGTTTGGATATTGTTCCCAGTTTTACTGAGTCACAATTGACATGCAGAGCTGTAGACATTTAAGGTATACTGCCTCAAGGCCAGTTTGGATAGTTTTAATGAGGTATGAGTTTCAATTTTATTTCTCAACTTTGCTTCAGTGTATAATGCCACTCTGTATTATAACAAATAAGTGTATATAAAGACATCCTCTTAATTTATTTTATTCTACTATTGAACAGTCCGATACTGGTACGATATCATATTATTTTATTACATTAGTTTTGTGGTTTCTCCTAGTAGCTGATGGAATGTATCTTCCTTCCACTAACTCCCATGTATTTTGTCTTATTTTTCAAGTTTGTAGTATTGGGGCAAATTTTATTCTTTCTCATAAATTTCAAAATGGTTTTTCAAGTTCTGAAAGTGATACTTCTATAAGTTGTATTAGAGTATTTAATATACAAATAAGTTTGGAGATATGAACACTTTCAAGTCAAATTAAGTGAACGCGTTCTGTCTCCCTATTTATTCATATCTTCTTTTCTTTCTTTAATTGACATAGCTTAAAGTGACCTTCTAAAATCTCATGATTTCTTTGGTCAGTTCCTACATAGTAATAAATTTGCATCTGCTGCAAATTACAACTTTTATTCTATTACATTTGTGAATTTTTTCTTTGAATGAAGGGATTCTATTTCATTTCATGTCAATCTCATACTTAGGAATTTGCTGAACTCTCTTATTTGTGAGTTTTAATCATTTGTTTATAATCCCAGATTTACTCTCTCTCTATGTAAGTTTATCAGACAGTCTCCCTTAAATGCATATAGTGAACTCATACTTTTTTGTTGTTGTTGTTGCTTAAAAAGTTTTTTTGATTTTTCTTTTGTTTTTAAATTATTTTTATTGCGATAATGTGGCTTACAATACTGCATATGTGTTAGGGATATGGGCTCACACCTCTTCAAATATATGGATTTTCAATGCATATAATCTGCATCCCCTCTAAATTCCTTTTGCAAACTAGCCAGTTAACTTCTGAGTCCATCTTTTGGCTGTAATACTTCTCACAGGCAATTAACACAGTTGGCTCATGCTTTCAGCATCCTGACTATGAACATCCTCCCACAAACCGTACATTTGTTAGATTAGTTTTCTTTCTTCCAAGTTACCGAAAACAAAACTTTTACAAATGGGTTGCCAGGATATAAATGAACTACCATTTTTTTCCCCCAGCATTCTTTCAGTTTTCTATAGAAGTTTCCAAAAGCCACTTCCATCTACTTTAGGTTATTATAATGACTGCAAGTTGGTCTCTAAATACTGAGCTTTCTATCACTCAGTGTTTACAGTATATTCTGTAGTTTGGTAGGTGAGGTCGATACCACCAGGAATAAAGAAATAATAAATAATAATAATAATAATAAAGGAATAATAATTCAGTATCCACGAATGCTTTGATGAGTTCTAGTCAATTTTTAATTACTGCATTCCAAGCCACAAATTTCCCCCTAAGTACTGCTCAGGCAGTATTCTACAAAATTTGACATGATGTGCTTTGGCTGGTTGTAAGTTCTAAGTATACCACAATTTTTCTTATGCTTTTCTCTTTAATCAAGGACTTTTTTTCCCCTAAATAACATGGTGTGTTTACTTATATATCTTCAGGTATGTTTTACTTATTTGCTTTAATATTATCATGGGTTTCTAGTTGTATTTTATTTCTGTCAGAGAACAAAATGTATACAAGGGAGACTTGTGGAATATTATAATGTTCACTGTGTGGTTAAGTTAGGGTCCAGTTGTAGAGAAAGCTTCACATCTGATCAAGTAGAACATGAACACGCTGAATAATGGGTGAAATTTCTATTTTTCATATTATACTAATATTATTTATGATCTCATCACTACTTATTTTTGTCTGCTTAATATTAGAGTTTCTTAAAGGAATGTATTCAGATTTCTGCAGTCATTATTTATGTTTGTCAGTGAAATGCCTTAGATATTTCAGTACAATTATATATATGTAATGATCTTCATGACATCTTAATGAATATTTCTAATCATAAACAATGTCTCTTTTAAAAAAAATTAAACATAGAAAGGTAAAGCTTAGATATTCTGTAATAAATTCTCATAAGTGAACACCTATCAAAGTATCAAACAATTCAAAATTAGAAAATTGTAACATCCCAGACCTCCCTGGTGGTGCAGGGGTTAAAATCTCTGATTAAGTGAAAGTGTTATCAAACTATCACCATACACAGAATTCCTTTGTGTATGACTTAAAGAGAAGACCAACTTTTCTGTCTTTTTGTTGTTCTACATGGACTTACAATTGGTTAGGAAGCCTTCTTTGAAAAGGCGGGCCCCCCATTATAGCCACACAGTCCCTTTCTCATATATAAGGGTCTATTTCTAGGTCCCCTCCTTTGTTTTACTCATTCAGTTGTCAATCTCTGCACCAACCCGCCACACTGTAAATTACCTCCTAAAATACCTATAATAAAATTTGATAGCTGAGGCAGCAATTCTTTTGCACTGTTGTCTTTGCCTTAAATATCTTGACTTTTAGCATTTCTATATAAGGTATAGAATCATTTTGTTAATTTATACAAATACAGGGCCTCCCTAGTGGCACGAGGGGTTAAGTCACAACACTATGAAGCTATCCGCAGCCACTACAGCACGAGTTCGATCCCTGGCCAGGGAGTGGACACCCATGGCACAGCAGACCTCTCTTGTTTCACCTGCTACTCCCCTCATCAGTGTATTTCAGTTGATCTGTCTGTTCTGCTCCCCATTCTGTCTCTGGTGAATCCTTCCAGCCCCTGCACCTCTGGTTTGCACCCCAGCTCTTGTATGCATAAATAAATAAAATAAGTCTTAAAAAATTATACACACATTCACACCTGTTACTGTTGTAATTACTATGTCATTAATTGTATAGATCAGTGTATAGAATGTTTATATGTTCTGTTGTGGCTTTTGACTCATGGGCTTGTTATAACCCTTAGCTTTTGTTTTCTTTCATTTTGGAGTGCTCTTCTAAAATAGCATGTTCACAAAAACTTTGCAGTCATATACCATAGCATAAATATTTAAACTATTTTGCTGCTATTAAAATATATTTCTTACTATATCTCTTAGTTTTTCTTAATTTCTTGCTCTTTTTTTTCCCAATAAATAGAGTTAAAGTTTGTCTATTTACTTTGTACCCAACATTGCTTATCAGCCTTTGGGTAAGATCAAGTATTTTGTATCCACAAATTTGGATAATCTTAATTCTAATCATTTGTCTGTGGATCCTTTTGAATTTTGTATATGCCCAAAAATACCTTATAGACAAAATTACCACTTTGTTTCTTCCCTCTCAACCCTTCTATCTTTTATTTCTGTCTGTTTTATTGCACTGGCAAAGACCTCTGTTCCATGTTGGGCAAAATTAAGCAAAAACCCTTGCTTCATTCCCTTCCTCAAGGAAGAATATTTTGTCTTACCATTAATATAGATGTAGGTTCCTTGTAGATATCCTGTGGTGTCTTAAGGTAGTCTCCTATTTTTCCATTTATTGCTAAGAATTTTTATGAGTTAATTCATTTAATACCTTTATTTATTTTAAAAAATATTTTGTTTTTTTTATCTCCAAGAACTGGGGTACAGGCCAGAGGAGGGGGTGGTGGAGAGAGAATTTACCAGAGACAGAGTCCCCACTCTGTCCCTACAGGCAAATTGATTGAAATACACTGCTGAGGGGAGCAGCAGGCTAGACAGGAGAGGTCTGCTGCACCATGTGGACCACCTCCCTGGCTGGAGATCAAACCCATGCTGCAGTGACTGCAGATGCTTCATAGTGAGGTGCTTAACCCCTTGTGCCACCAGAGAGGCCCTAGATAACTTTAATTGCATCTGTTGAGATACTCTGTGATGTTTCTCCCCTTTTTCATGGTCAGAAGGCACATTACATTGATGATTATTTTAATATAAAACTAATTTGCATTCCTGAAATACAATTAGGTTGGTGGTGGCATTGAAATCTCTTCATATACTACTGAGTTTGGTTTGCTTATATTTTCTATGAGAGATTTCCCATCTCTGTTTACAAACATGAAAACCCTGTAATTTTCTTTTTTTCATAATTATTATGTTATAAATGTTAAAAAACAAGTAGGAAGATGATATTTTGTCTTTTGTCTTCTGGCAGAATTTATATGTGTTATCTCCTTGATAAGTGTGTGGTAGAATTTGCCAAGGAAACATGTGTCTTTGATATTTCCTCTAAGGTAAAGTTATTTACTTAGGATTTGACTTGATAACAATTATAACACTGTTCATACTGTTAAATCTCTTCTTGTATGTTATTCTGTAGTTGAATTTTTGTAGGAACTTGTATATTTCACCTGTATTTTCAGATTAGCTGGCATAACATTATTCATAGTTTTTCCTCATTCGTATTTCATTGAATTCTGTGGTGGAACATTGTGCTCATTTCCTGGGACAAATGCCCACAAACTTGCTGACTTAAAGACAGACATTCATTTGAGGACAGAGGTCTGCCATAGGTTTCACTGGTCCAGATTAAGGTGTCAGTGGAGTTCTACTCCCCTCTCCCGTTGCAGTATTTTGGGATCCCAGTGCTTCTAAAAGTTGTGTTTGTGCTGCACTGCAGTCTAGTAACTGCTGGAGCATCGAGTCCACAGAAGCAGTGTCCTACCTTTGTTAAATTTGCAGGGTGGCCACTGACCCCCGATTTGTAAAAATTACCATATGTGTGAGGTCCTCTCAGGTGAAGCCCCCAGGAGAGGTTTCCTGTCTCTCCCCAGGGAAGGCGAGTTCCACAAAGCCCGTCCCTCTTTGGCATGTGCCCAGGACAGTTCCCGCCACACAGACTGAAGACAGGCCCTCCTGGGCTGGGGCCTGGGGCCCCAGAGGAGGATGCAAGAAACAGGCACAGGCTCTGCATCCATAGCGCTCCGGGCGAGAGGAAGTCAGGCTTGGAGGAAATGCTGAGAATATGGTGAGCCCTCAGGAACAGAAAGCCAGATCTGCTTATAGGAGCCCTAATCCAGCCTCTAGGCCTAAGACGGTCTCAAACAGGAAATGTTTGAGCTGAGAGTAGTGGGTTGTTAGCGTCCCTGAGGAGAGGGGGAGGGAGGGCACCCACTCAGTGCATCTGCATGAGCCAGCAGAGGCCAGCGGTTGGCTCCCAGTTTAGCTGCTGTAACATTTGGCCAAAAGCAAACCCAGTTGGTGCCACGGCTGTTTGCCTTTCTGATGGGCTCTTCCAACCCCCAGCAATATGGATCAGTCTTCATTCTGTCACCCAACCTGATGCCCGATGCCTTACAATGTTTTTTTTAAAGGGGGCTATGGATGTAAAGTCATAAGTGAAGTCTTACAAAGCTTGTTATTAGATTACTGGCTAAATCCTAGTTCATGCCCAGCCACAAAAGTTCCAATTTTTAATTTTTTAAGATTCTGTTTTGTGCTTTTGCATACAGAATCTCTATGGCACTTGGGTCCACAGAGCATTATCCACCTGCATTGGAGCTGGGCACCGTCTGTTTCCTTGCACCAGATGGTCCAGTTGTGGTGGCAGGGGTGGAAATGCATTTGCATCCCTTTTGCTACTTCCCTCCCTCTAGTGGAAGGTTTATATTCATCTAATTCAAGTTTAAAAATAGGGGAGTTTCTCCTGAAAGTAATTTCATCATCATCTAACCCTTGCATCCACCCTACAAGTTACTACTTCACATTGGTTTGAGTAAAGTTATGTAGGAAGCAGCTGTCAGAATTTAAAATCTTTGTTTTCGAATCGGCATAACTGATGCTACTACTTTTCATGCCAAATCTGTATTTCTTTGAGATTCCTCAAAAGAAAGTAAAGTAAAGCTAAATCACAAGGGGGGGAGGGCTGAGACCTGTAAAAAAAAGAAAATACAAAAAAAGGGGGAAATATAGTAACAGCAATTTCAATTGTGTTTGCAGAATCCTGTGGGATCTGTTATTACCTCCACTCTTAGGTTTGGAAACAAGAAGGGAAAGACCAGACAACCAGGAGGAGGGCAAGACTTGTACCACTTCCTTGTGCCTCTAAGTCTATGGTCTGGCCAGGATGGAATGAAGTCCTAAATAAAGCAAGAGGAGAGTAAGGGACCCTAGAAAAACAAGGGGAATAGTTTGTTTCTTTTATTTGAAGAATTCGTTTAACAGCTCAGATAATGAGGTGTTCTGGTGTAGTGTTGTTCATTACTGGCTTGATTTTGGAAACAGTGCGTGATTTCTGCTGGATATTGTTGAATCTAGAAGATTAAAAAAGTTATGCCAAATGGAATCTGCTTTAAACCTAGGGACGTACTTGAATATTTGTATCCTTGGAATTGAAGACATTTCTGAAAAAAAAAAGTGAGATAGATACATACGAAAACCCAGAGGTCTGTCTCCTTAGTGAGAGGTTAGATGGGTAGATGGGAGCAAGAATCAAAACACAAATTCCCTGACCTTGGGCTTCACTTCCCAGAAGTCAGATAGGGTGGGGGTGGGGGTGGGGTGGCGACTTGGCTGTAGAGTCACTCTTCTACAAAGAAGATCTCTGCTAGGGGAGGGGTGGTTCTCTAACTCTGTGCAGGACTAGAATCTTCCTGTCCAGGGACTCAGAATCTAGGAGGAGGACCAAATACATACAAGCATTTCCAGAAATGAGAGGTCAAATGAGAACAAAACCTTTACCAGAACACTCAGGGAAGATGCCAGAGGTGGTCCTTTGAGATGGCATGGCAGCAGAGAAAACTGGGGGTTGGGGAAGAATCCTTTGGTAGCCTTGTCTGTAAGTAGACTCCAAACGGGGTCTCATCTATGCTTTCCAAGTCAGGCAACCTGGAAAGTGCTAACCAAGTAGCATGAAAAGGAAAAAGTGGCAAGGAACAGTTGGACGGACTCAGCTCTTAAGGAAGAGTAGGAAGAAGTGGCAAGGCCTGGACAGGATAAGAGTTTTACTAAAGTTCAATGAACTTTACCTGGAAGGAACAGCGAGCAGAGGCCCAGGGCATCTGGGGTCTTGCTGCAGATTGTACGTGCAACTTAGCACAAGAGCTGCCATTTTCTCAGCACATCATCCCATCATTCAGCAAACGGTGTTAATTATAGGTGAAGTCTCTCCCAGCTGTGAAGTCATGATTTTAGGTACACGAAGAACAGGCTGACAAGCCATTTTGGGTACTGAGAGAAGACAGTCAAGAAGAGCAGTGAGTTTGTATGAGGGGAAAAGCATGAAATTACAAATATTCTCATTTCCTTAGATTGTTCTTGGCCTTCCAAAGCTAATATAAAATTATGACAGACAACCTTTTACTAGGGACGGTTTTGGCTTAACAGCTATCATATATGTGGTGTTTCTGATGGGCCCAGTGCTATATTCAACAGTTTACATATTTTATTTCATTTCTACTCAAGAGCAATGAGATACTTGTTATTATTTTCCCCAATTTCAATGAAAACACTGAAGCTTGCAGAGGTTATAACCCTCCTCATACAACAACGGTCTCAAGAGGCTGGTCTGGGATTGGACTTTGCTCTCAACCTTATCACTTCCAGTCTTACAGGAAGAATGGGTGGGACCCATGGAGGGTCCTTGCTCTGATTTTGTGACCATGGAAGAGCTCATAAAATTTTTGAGTAAAATTCTGATTTTTTTCAGATGTTACCTATCAAAGCAGAAATACCTAATCTAGTGTTTTCAGAAATAAAAGTTGTGTTCCATTTCCTCGTGTCAGAGTCTACAGAAGGTTTATGTACCGCTCTGGGAAGAAAAGGAAATACAGCTGTTTTGCAGGTAATAACAGTTTATTTTATGTCCTATTTTCTTTAACAGTGATTGCTCTTACTTGGAAACTCTCATGGCATTTTGTAGGCAATAAAAACCTAAAAAGAATGCTCTGTGCAGAGAGTTTCACAAACCTGGCCCCCAGTTCATAATTGGGGGCTGATTCCAGGGGACAGCTTATCAATACATCCAGCAGAAACCCAAACCCAGAGACCAATGCCACTGGCTCTTCCCTCATGCCCTGGGGTAATTCTTCCAGCACCAGAACCTCTGACGTCATTGCAAGGGAAGAAAAAGAACCTGGTCAATTTGAGAAAATGACGAGAACAGTGTTTCCTTGTGGGAAGACAGAACTTGACTGCTGCAAAATTGCTCACTCATGAATTGCTCTTTGAATAAAAATCCTTGTCCATGCTCAGGGCTCATCCAGAGCAGAATGATGGAAGAAATATGGTGTGAAAGAAAGAACTGGAAGAGGTTTTCTGCTTTCATGACAACAGGAGAAAAGTAGAAGCAGCAGCCCCGTGGGTTTTGCAGCAGCTTTTCCAGAGGCAGAGTGTGGACCCTGGAATGACTTCAGACATATGGGACTTGCTGACATGGAGGAATAGATATCGAAGATTTAAAATTGAGTATGTTTAATGAATTACTGTAAAGTGTCCTGACTTAGTGCTATTGATATGGATGTACTAGGTTTGGAGCTGAAAACCTAGGACACAAAAGAATACCCGTTAAATCCCTACTTTCAGAGGATTCGATGGGTATTCAGATATCAATCAAAATTTATACATCAGGACCTCCCTGGTGGCGCAGCGGGTTGAGTGCCGCACTGTTCTGCTCACAGCAGTGCGAGTTCGATCCCTGGCCAGGGAGGGGACCCACATGGTGCAGCAGACTTATCCTGCCTCACCCGCTGCTCCCCTCAGCAGTGTGTTTCAGTCGATCTGCCTATTCTGCTCCCTACTCTGTCTCTGGTGAATCCTCTCACCTCCTGTGCCTCTGGCCTGTACCCCAGCTCTTGTATGAATAAAATAAATAAATATTTTTAAAAAATTATACATCACATGGTTACACTACAGATAGACAGCACTCAATGCTGCATATATGTGTGAATGTGATACCTGTTTATGGATCATCCAGAAATACCAGTGGACTGACATCTGGAAGATTGTCACACCTAGGTAGGACAGCTATTCTCCATTAATTCTGATGATCTGCTCGCCACTGTACATGCATGTGGGTGGGAAAGGGAAGAACAATTTCTCTAGATCATGTTTCTTGTTAATCATGTGACTAGTGATTTTATTTTTTGCTTTGGGATGGAGACTGATCTTTTGGGATTCTAACTTGGCTCTTTGGGACTCTCTCTGACATCTTGTTAGTAGTGTCCAACAAAGCATTTGTGCCTCAAAAGCTGTTTTTTCCAAAGCCTTCCTCCTGCCCCCTCTCCTGGATCATACGGCATCAGATGCAGCTCACACTTTGCTTTGGTTTGATTTGTTTTGCCCTGACGATGCATTGTCCACTAGACCAGCTTTTGCCAAGTACGTAGGAGCAAGTGAAGATGAGTGTAACACCAAAGTATGATGTCTGCACGTGGTGATGTGCTCCTAAAGAATGGACAACTGACAAAATCAAGCTATAGTTATTATCTATTCAAAATATATGACTACTGGAAGGGTCTCCTGCATTTTACAAATGAAGAAAGCAACCTCACAGTGGCCTAGCTAGTTTTAATCCATTAGCCAATAACTCATCAAATCAGGCAGCAGAGAAGTATATTTGAACATTATTCAAGCAATGATCTGCAGGAAAAGACGTACTATTTATCACTTAGATTCTTGGCACTATTTGTTAAAGCATGTTTGCTAAAATAAATATACATCTTCAGAACAAATGGATTACTAGTAGTTTCTTCTGGCTGGGGATTATGAGTTTGGATGAGGACTGGCTGGAATCAACTCTACAAGGAGAAAACTATGGGGAACTAATCTTTGCAGATTACTTTGGTTCTCCCACTCCAGTTTATGAGGCAGCAATCTTGCCATGCTTATTGATTATCAGACAAGACTACTAATCCCCTTAAGGTCATTAAGTGTACTTAATTAAAGAGCAGTTAGCAAGCTTCTCTCTGCTGAAGAAATGTGGCTGTTAAAAGTGATTTGTACTTTACCAATAAGGCAGCTATTAATCTGAAGGTCAATTTGTCATTTATATTTTTCCAAACAAATATATTTTGTAGGTCAAATGAGCCCTGATATTTATCTCGCATCCTCTTGATGCACTGTATCTATAATTGTCAATTAAGAAAGGAAGCATCCAACTCCCCTGTCCGCGTGTAAGAACAGCCATTCCTGTCTTTCAGAATGTCCCATTCAATCATTGTCTGCTGCACAATCAGATGCCTTCCCCCATCACCAAAGGTGTGGTAGGGAATTGTGTGGATCTGAAAAATAAAATTAATTCTTCCCAAACAGCTCTGTTATGAAGAGGACTGGAACAAGAATGAAAGAGAGAGAGGTGTTCACATTGTGCACAAGTTCTAAGGGACAGATTTTTTTTTTTAAGAGACAGATTTAAAAAATTAAAACTGAGTTCACTAAAGTGACAGTTGGAAGTCGTACATTGCTGCGTTGATGGTACCTGGGATCACGGGTAGTGACAGGGACAGCAGATGACAGAACTTCCCTACTGGCCTCCCTGGGCTGCTTTGTTTGGTCCTGCAGGACAGTATGTGCTCAGTGACGCTGTGTCTGCTGACGAACATGTGGGGGATGTTGAGGGCTCCTAAGGAGAAGGAGGAGTAATCGGAAGCAGAAAACTGTTGTCTCTGATTAATGCTCCAGGTCGCTTCTGCGAGGGGATGTCGATGTCACTGGGGTCCTTACTGGAAAGACAAGTCCCTGTCGCCGTGGAGAGATGGCAAAGTGGGAGCAGCGGTGACTGCATCTCCCTCCTTTCCTCCTCCTCCGTGGCTTTGTTTCTGTTTCCCAGTTGGAAAATAGATTCAGATCGCATTGGAGACCATGTAAGAAAACTTTTGAGTTCTGAAAGAAAACAAAACAAACCAACATGGCTGTCTGAACAGATTATTGTTGTTCTCTCTCTGAATCACAGTGCAAAAGGTAGACCGTGACAAGTGGGGAGGGAAGAGATGTGTGTTTTGGTGGAAGATAAACCTACAGCTCACACCATGGAATGACATTAGGAGATTCTTAACCCTGTCTCACTCCGGATCCCTTTTCAGTCACAGCAGATACTTGTCAGTGAGGTCCATCTTCAGAACCGATCAAACACTAAGAGGCCAAAACAATGCACCTTCAAACCACCTCAGACAGACTCCCTCTGGTTCTGGGGCATCAGTGCTAGGGCAATGTCCCTGTCATCTACATGAGACTAGTGATTTTATTTTTTGCTTTGGGGTGGAGACTGATCTTTTGGGGTTCTTACTTGGCTCTTTGGGACTCTCTCTGACATCTTTCTCTTTTGTGTTGCCAACCACAATTCATCTAACATAAATTTTTCAGATGTATTGGCAGGAGAGCAGCTGGATGAGCCATGAACCAAATGAGAAGGTTCCCAGAAGCTATGAGTAGGGGCTTGAACTTGGTCTTGGGAACAGATATTAAAACTGAGGACCTCGAGTGTGAAGGGCACAGAGGCAGTGCCATTGATCTAGCTGTTGCCTGGTGGAGATCATCGTTATCTCTTCTACCAGGGAGCACCCCGGGCAATGTTATTGGCTACAGGCTAGGCTGACTCTGATGGAGAAAGGCAGTGGAAACCATGTGCACACACACCCAGTTACTGAAGGAGCAAAGACGGCCAATGATTAACAATCATGCCCTTTACTGGCAAGGTGAGTGTTGGGGAAAAGGATGGTATCTCCAAGTAGGATGTGGTACAGAAGATTGCTTTAGCTTTCTCAGACCAGGGGAAGAGCGGACTCCTACTTAAGACTAACCAAATTCCAGAGACAAGCATCTGGCCATGTTTGTAACATTAGGATTGTGTGATTATGCATTAATAGCATACTGTATTATTCAACAGCTTTATTGGTCTGAGGATTGATGCTTCTAGAGTTGCAGAAACCAAGGCTTAATGAAATTAACCAAATTCTTAACTTTCACATGGTGATTTGTTTTCCTAGCTGTCCCTCTGTGCTTTCCCTTAACTTTCCTTATACATGTTCATGTTTGCCAATGTCACAACTACGTCCAGGACATCTCTTTAATATTCCTTCTGTGACTATTAAATTTGATTTAAAAATACATTCATTTAGATATTTTCAAGCTGCTTACCAGTTAACAGTATTTTTAATGTCCTATTTATCTAATACAGTTGCTTGTGCTGTTTTCATAATCAGATAAGGGTCATTAAACCATTTTTGAGATTAAATAGCACAAAACCATTTTTTCCTGTTTATATGCCCCATTAATATTGGAGCTTATGCTTACTATGGCTTAATGTTTCAATTTTTAAATATCATTTATTTTAATACAGAAAGGCTCTATTATCTAATTGTGTGGATTATTTCCATTACCTTTCAGCATAAGCTCTGCAAATATTGGCATCTATATTTCTTTGAATGGACAGATGTTTAACCTTGGGTTTTTCTAAGGACATCATTAAAATGATATTAATTCTTATTTCACTAGTTAAAAATATTTAAAACAGTTTAAATTTGCAACAAATTTGAGAGGGAGGTGCAGAGATTCCCATATGCCCCGTGTCAGGCACATGCACAAACTGCCTCATTGTCAACATCGCTCAGAAAATGGGAACATTTTTTTAAATGAAGGCTAAATTTCCATTGACATTATAATCATCCAAAGTCATCAGTTCCCATTATTGTTCATTCTTGGAGGTGTGCAGCTTATGGGCATGGGCAAATGGATAAGGACATGTGACTGATATTATCCTAGAATAAGCAGTATTTTCACTGCCTAAAAGCCTCTCAGCCCTGCTTACTCATGCTTTGCCAAACCACCCACCAACTTTGGCAATCACTAACCTTTGCATTGTTTCCTCCCTGGTGGTACAAGGGGTTAAGTCTCAGCACTGTGAAGCTATCAGCAGCCACTGCAACAAAAGTTTGATCCCTGGCCAGGGAGCTGATCCACATGGCACAGCAGACCTCTCCTGTCTTGCCCTGTCTTGCTCCCCTCTGCAGTATGTTTCAGTCAATCTGCCTGTTCTGTTCCCCACTTTGTCTCTGGTGAATCCTGTCACTCCCTGCACCTCTGGCCTGTACCCCAGTTCTTGTATGCATAAATAAATAAATCTTAAAAAAAAAGATAACATATATAGTTGGACTGTCTTAGTCTGTAGTCCTTCTGGATTGGCTTCTTTCACTTAGTAATAAGTATTTAAAGTCCCTCTGTGACTTTGCATAACTTGGTAGTTCATTTTTTTTTAACACTGAAATAGTCTATTATCTGAATGTACCATAGTTTACTTCTCCATTCTCCTACCGAAAGACTTCTCGGTTTCCTTCAAGTTTTGCAGTTTTGAATAAAACGGCAATAAACATCTGTGAGCAGGTTTTTGTGTGGACATAAGTTTTGTATTCCTTTGGGTAAGTACCAAAGAGAGCAATTACAGAATCATATGGTGAGACTATGTTTAGTTTTAAAAGAGACAGCCAAACTGTTTCCACAGTGCCTGCACCGTCTTGCATTCTCCCCAGCAGTGCTCTCTCTGTTGTGCGTCCTTGTCCGCACTTGGAGATTTCACTGTTCTGGATCTTGGTCTTCTTACAGATGGATAGTCATATCTCACCCTTGTTTTTATTTCTATTTCCCTGTGGATGTATGGTGGGGAACACTTGTTCATGTGCTTATTTGCCATCTGTATGTCTTCTTTTGTGAGGTGTCAGTTAAGATTCTGTTACTAGCTGAAATATGAGAATTATCAGTTTTATCCAGTATCACTTACTGTGATTGGAGAGATCTTTCAAAGCCAGGGTTAGCATGGTGTCTCTTTGCTCAGCTTTTCAGCCTGCAGAAATGGGATTGCCTTGGATGCCAGGCATAGCCCCCCAGGAGTCTCCTCTGTAGGTGGTTCTTCTGTCTTGGCTGGGTCTCAGTGGTCTGAGTGGTCTCTCCCATATTGACCCAGGGCCCCAACTCTTTCCCTGCGTACCCTACTCTTCCTCAGTTCTCATGCTGATGTCACCAGTGATTCAGACTCTGTACACATGTTTCTGCAAAAAGTAGTATAATGATTCCTGTCAGTGAGAATGTGCATGTGATAGCATATTCTTGGATCCAAGAGTTAGGAGTTCAAATCCCTGTTTATTAGAGCACTTGCTTAATCTCTCCAGACTTGATATTCTTTCTTAAAAAAAATGTAGATCAGGGCCTCTCTGGTGGCGTAGGGGTTGAGCACCTCACTGTAAGGCTTCTGCAGCTACTGCAGCATGAGTTTGATCCCTGGCCAGGGAGGGGACCCACATGGCACAGCAGTGGGTCCATGTGGGTCCTCTTGTCTGACCTGCTGCTCCCCTCAGCAGTGTATTTAAGTAGATCTGCCTGTTCTGCTCCCCACTCTGTCTCTGGTGAATCTTCTCACACCCTGTGCCTCTCACCTATACCCCAGCTCTTGTATGCATAAATAAACAAAATCTTTAAAAAATATATAAATCAATGTCACCTACTTCTCCAGGTTCTCAGAGAGTTTAAAATAGGTGCTTGCATACAGATTTGTTTTTTAGACTATGAAAGATCATATGCAAAGATATCACCAAACTTACCACTGATCGTAAAATAAAGCACTTTAATGCAGTTAGTATGTGCCACACTCTGTTCCAGGCCCTTAAAGTGGCACTTCGTTCGTCCTCTGACATCCCGACGAGGTAGGTGATCCAGTTATCTCCTTTTTATAGATGGGTAAACAGAGGCTAAGTAACTTGCTGCAGAGGCATGTGGGTAGTAAAGAATGAGCTGGAACTTGACCCCAACATCTAAGTTCATAATCACTATCCCACGCTGCTTGGTGAGTAATAATAGTAATGAAGATACTGGCAATCAATAGGAATTACTTCAAAATAATGTATCTTATTTTCTTTATCGATCAGTGAGTTTGACTTTTTATTTCCTGATCCTCCTGCATTCTTTAATCATTGATCCAGCTCCAGAATAAATATTTTGGTAAAGTAAAGGGATGACTCGGATTACTGGCATTTGAAATACACCTCTTACTACAGTGGGTCCGCATCTCCTGTCTCCTCTTAGTGAGATTTGTAAGAATCAGCTGGATTTAAATAATAATGTAATATTTTACTTTGATGTAAAATATTAATCATGGTTTTAAACTATAGTTTCCAGGAAATTAAGGGTCACACCTCTGTTGACAACGCATCCTGCTGTCTCCTTTATTTCACCTGATAAAAGACATTGAACTTGTACTTATCGTTTCTCAGGTATTCGTGACACTTTAAAGATTGTTTAATTACATTGGCTGTTCATCTTCATCTTGCAACTTGCCAAGTGGAGGTACAGTCCGTCTTCATACTAATAAACAATACTGCTTTCTAGCTGCGTGGTCAGACTGTCCACAGCACCTCAGATCTCAGTGTTGAGTCTCCATGAATAATGGTGACTTGCGGGTTTCAGTCAGTTCTGTGTTTTCTCAGATATTCCAGATTTAAACTCAGCTAAAACAAATGCTCACCATCTTTATTTGCCCTACAAGTAGCTCAGAGCATCATTGTCTCCTGAAGTGTCTTAGCATGAAGCCATGAGCTGGGATGGCCAAGCTCTGCCTGGTGTCTCTCTGGTCTCTGGTCTTTATTCCGCAACTTCCTTGTACCGAACTGAAGGTCTATTTTATTTACATTGACTACATATTGATCTTTAAACAGTGCTTTGGGGGCTGTGGGAAATTGGGGCATGATATCTTATACCCTTTGAGCTTTTAGAAATTTGTGGGAGTGGGTTGGAGAGAGTTGGGGAATATTGTCTCTTGTCCTCTTTACAGGAACTGCACTTGGGATTAAACCAAAGTTGAAGTAGACCGTGCCTATTCTCTATGGCTCAGAGTTAAGTAGGGAGGTGGGAATAGTCTTTACTTAAAAAGAATTACAGTGGAGGAAACATAAGTTCTATGATTACTAGCCTGTTAAAGAGATAATCACCAACAAAAGATAGGTATATGATGAAAATATAATTTTTTTTCGTATGTAAGGAGCAAAGTTTATGCCTATGAATACACTTTATTATTTTTATTTCAATGTTATCATTATGGGTATATATCTTGATAATGATGAGTTTGACATAAAGATTTGGGCATGACATTCAGCAAACTCAATCCACAAAAATAGCCCTGAGTACATTTGAATTCATTGTTAAAAATAAACCACTATGAAATCTGACTCACTCAAAATAATCCCAATGGTAGCAAGCAGAAGCATTTAGGAATCAGAGTTAAAGGGTGTGTTAGAGAGGAAATGATACTGATCTTTTTGAAGACAGTCTTGAGAAAATTAGTTGACTTTATACTATAGGAAACCAGAAGTAAGTTCTTCATCTCAGGAATCTTGGTCCCACATCATCTTTGCTTTCATAACACTTGTTTCTTTCCACCCCCAGTACTTTTTCTTAAACAAAGATTTCCTTTCACCAGGACTGTGCATACAGCATGCGGCTCCTATCTCTGTGAACAGCACCTGCCCTGTGTCTAACCAGATGAATGTGCAATTTGCATGTTGCTGATGAAAGTGAAAGTCTGTATGTGTATATGAATGTCTGGTCACATTTTATAATGGAATCTCAAAAGCTAACAAAATACCTTCCCCCTTTCTATACAGCCCAACAGCAGGAGTTCTTGTTTACCTCCAAAGCCTTATGCCATATCTTTTCAACAAAGAATGAACCCGTGTGTGAAAAGCAGCCAGGAAGACTTTGGCTTCATGGCTCTGCAGGAAACAAATGCCCCCTGAGAGCCTCCTCCTGCCCCTACTCTTCTGTTCCTGAATCCCTGGCTGCTGGTGTTTGAGGGATGTAGCTATAGGTCCTCATGGGATTTCTACCCGGCAGTGAGAAGAAGCCCAGTTTCAGATCATAATAGACCAGCAACTGCTGGAGAACACAGAATGTTATCAGTCTGCTTTTACATTGGTGGCTTGGAAAGGGATTGGGGCTAGGGGGTGGGGAGCAAAGGAGAAACTGGGTGGAAGAAGAGGCTGTAGCATGTCAGTTTTTGAGTTATGCAGGGGAACCATGGAGACCATCATTCTGAACTAAGTGAATAGCAGCCATTGGGAAAATTTAACATTCTTGCAAGAAATGACAGTTGAGAATAACCTGTCAGCTACTGCTGATATGGTCAAAAGAGGTCATTTTCCATATTTGCATCTTAAAGCATCATTAGAGAGATGCTCACAAAATCTGTAACTTCTGGACTGAATTACCTGGATTCTTCCTCTTTTCCTAGAATGTCAAAGTTGCACCAGTGACAACTCTTCTCCACTCCAGACTTCTCAAGTTCTGAAGTCAGTCAATCCATTTGTCTACATCAGGTTTTCCATTGAAATCATTTATTTACCTTCTAATGGGAGCTCAAAACAATAATAGCAGTATTATTGTTGAATTGAAATGCCCAAAGTGGAAAATTTCCTGTTTCTTTGTCCAGTAAAGATGGATTTTGCCTTTATTTTTGATTTATTTGTCTGGACTCTACCATGGGAGGTTTTACATTTATGAAGTGGGATAAGATACATTTAATGTTTGGTGGACATTATGGAGATGCTGCGGATTAAGAAAAAGAGTACATAAAAAGAAATGATAGTCATCCAGTACTTAATTCTTGGCTAAGTTGTAGACATTGAATAAAGGTTTATTAATTGAAAGATATTGAAATAGGAACATGATCCTATTAGTGGCTCTAAGGAGTAGCCCCTCTCTTCCCATACAACTCAGGAATGTTTCTCAGAGGAGGTGACATTGACTTTGGTATTTATGATTAGAATGTACAATTCAGAGATTTAAAGACAGAGAAGGTCATTATACAATAAAGAGCCTTAGGATGTGGAGGTAGAAAATGCAGAGCGTATATAGGAAACTAAAAAAAAAAAAATGTCATGAGTGGGCATAGGATACAAGCAGAGTAGGGAGGAGGTAAGGCTGGAAGGTGGATGGTGAGTCAGGACACTGAGAAGTTAGGGGCCTGCATTTTCCACCCTCCTGCAAACAGTGCCTGGGCTTTACTAGGGATTGAATGCATATTTGTTGAATAAATGAATAGATGGATGAATGAATCAGGTGAACAGAATGAACATCACGAATAGGCCATCAGTCCTCTCTCATAGCCAAGAGGAGATTATTGGGTGGTGACTTCAGACTTGTAACTCTAATGGAAGAGATTAGGGATTTGAGGATGAAGAGATGATGGTCAGCGAGGTCACTGAAGAAGCAAAGCAGTATTTTGCCAGTAATTTCTTAGGGAATTTGATCTAAGGTAAAACTGAGAGGTAAAACAGAGTGAGTAGAGGCTAGTGACCCAGTAGCTGTAAGTGGAATGTGGAGAGTGACTGGTTGAGCCTTTCATTCAGGCTGGTGGTGCCTGAGGCAGTGATACAGGCGTTCATTAGTGAGGTTCTCCAGGTTGATAAAAAACTTGTAGGTAATTTTGTTGTAAGTTTTCTTTTGCAAGCATTTTAGCTGCAATCATTGCAATCATAAGGTAACTAATTGACCTTACAGCACTTTTACTATAAATTATTAAATTGTGAAAAGTGAAAAAGCTCATTATTAAGGTTTCAGGATTTAAGTCTGTGTCAGTTCTTTACAATATTAAGAAACCTGCTATAAGTATTTTCAGTATTCCCTGAGTATAAACATGGACAGACAAGGGATTTTACTTTTTTCTATAACTAATGTATATGATTGGTTGCAAATATGTGTGGATTACATTTACATCTTCCATCGCACACCCAGTCCTGATATGTTACCAAATTGTCCATGCCAGAGGCTGTGCTCAGTGCAAAATTCTATGTACCTCAGTCTCTGCTATCAATTAGGAAAACATTTTGACTGTGTCAAGAAACTTATACTTGCTAGAAACCATGTAACCATTTCTTTGGGGGTGGGAAATAGAAGAAGCTTGATTGTAACTCTTAATATTGGGTGATGACTTTGGTAAAGGGGGCTTGAGCAAACAAGCTGTTGTATTTAAGTTAGCCAAAGAATCAATGATTGATGCTCTCCATCTTTGTGAATTACTGTTGCAGTTGCCTCCTATCTATTTGCCATAACTTGGTAAACTTTGGCTTTTTACAGGGGGGAGGGATGACGATACTCGCTGAAGCATGTGCAAGCTGATATGTTATCATCTGAAACTAAATGATATGATGAAATGTGTCACTTGAAAACAAACTGTCAACCAGATGTTCTAACTTTTAAGGCACAATTGCCTTATGGTCAATGAGTTTGGCAGCAGAAATCCTTGCAGTGAAGCACTGCTGGGGAGTATACCAGGCCAGTTAGACATGGGGCTCTGGCAGTCATGGGGGCAGGCGAGGGCTCAGCATGCTCTAGGAGAGGTTTTGGAAGAAAAAGGTGACTGTGAAATTTTGCTCTTCATGGAATACACAGAAAGGTTTGAAGAGGAGCTAACTTTTACACTGAGAGGGAGATGACAGAACTAGCCATTTAAGTGAGGACCAGGAGGAATCATGGTGGTTGTTTGCTTATTGGAACAGGATTTGGGATTATTTGAATGTAAATTTTTTCCCAGTTTGTAATTTTGATTTATCCTAACACCCAAGTCCTCCCCATTGCCAGCTCATTTCATGTGATTGTGCCTTTTCACTGGGCTTAATGGATATCTAGGATATGATGGAGCTTTGTGACACTCCTCCAGAAACTGCTTCATTAGTCTCTTATGTTGAGATTATCTTTATTTTTACTAAGTAATACCAGGTGAATACTTGGCCTCAAATTCTAACTTCCAAAGTTATCCTCATGACAGGGATTCTGCTAAAACCTAGAAAAAGTGAGGGACAAACTTAGATTAGAGCAGAAGATTTGTTTTCCTAAAAGAAGGAGGAAGAATAGAAGTGCCCCCAGAATCTGAGATATTCAAAAATTTCAAGTTTTCTTCTTTGGAAAACTGTTTTCTCTCTTTGGATTTATCTGCAACTCTGAGAAGCCAGATGAGTCAAATGTGGTCCGCAGGGACCATTTGTCCAGATCCCCAGATTGTCAGTCGCTGCTGAGGGTAGCAGGCCCTGCTTTGCTGTAGCTCTGGGCTCACTGGCCAGAGCTTCGAGGGTAAAGCACTTTCCTTAGGTCAGCATTTCATTCCACACAGTCCACCCTGTTGTCCAGGCACCAGAAGCAGCCGCTGTTCCATCTAGAAAACCAGGGAAAGTGTGGGGCAAAAGGGAAATCAATTAAATTTACAAATAATAGCTAATACTAATAAGGTAAATGAGATCATAGGAACAAATTAAGAAATGCACTGCACAATTTTTCCCCTTACCTCACAAATTGGTTTTTATAAATTAGGACATTAATGTATATATAAATCTGGTTGCTGCTAACACCAGGAATTTATTATCCCTTCCCGAGACAAATGATAGCTATTTAGATTGTAGTAAAAGCATTAGTTGAATTTTGAGCTTGTTTATGAAATGAGGACTAAATGTCTAAGTCCCTCTAGCATAACTGCCCCGTCTATTTTTATCATTGTTTACTTTTGAGACTCAAGAAGATGTTACTGCTGTCTTTAATATCAAATATCTACTCTCTTCTTCATAAGCTTGGAGTAATGTACTGACATCTGAAAGGAGAGATTGTTGGTCAGGGGTAGAGAGACATAATTCCGACTTCCTTTATGAGGAGACTGAAAAAAAATGAGACTTAAACTTGAATTAACCTTAATATGAAGATTACATATGTTTATTGTTTTTAGAACAATTTCATGAGCTGTTTCTTCTCTTTCTCTAAAATTTGAGTAGGTTCCTTACTGACTAAGGCAAAGGAATACATAATAATAATGTGATTTTTTTTTTAATTTAAAAATCATTGAGTCCCTTCTGTGTTTTTGGAATTGTGATAAGGATGAGGAAATCAACAATGGAGAAGACATTTCTCCAAGGGAGTTTGGGGCCTTGGAGATCTTAAAAAGGATATTATTAGCAATCCATATTATCAAGTATTATTATTATTAGGCATTATTAGATAGCCATAATTTTTTTTATTTATACCAGGTACAATTTTTTAAAAATTGTATTTACTCATTTCCTTACTTATACCAGAGACATTTTCATGGAATACACACACTCACAAGGACACACCCGAACACACACTTTTACAAATGTGGATGTAAATAACTAAGACAATTGAAAAGAAATTAAAGATGAAGGCAGTAAACGAGTAACAGATAAAACTAGGGATAAACATAGGTCCATGAAGTTACCAGAGATGGTGAGAAAAATTGTCCTAAAGGCTTCCCAAGGGCCAAACCAAAAAGAAAGGCAGAGTTACAAGATTGAAGATAACTTCACTGCCCAGTCATGTCCCTAGTAGTTACCATCTGTTAGACACCTATATTTCTGCATTGATTCTCCCAACAACTCTGAAAAAAAATGGAAAGACGGGAAGGTTGGTAGCTCGCGTAAGGACTCACATCTAGTGAGTTACAGAACTGGGCGCAGATAGTACTGAAATCAGCCCGGAGCCACGTCACCTGAGGAACAGTCCTCGGCCCTGTTGGCCATTGTTTCATAATCCTGTGGCAGAACCAGGGCTGTGGAATCACTGGAGGTAATAACTGAGAGGAGTTTCCGAAGCGCCACAGAAACATCGAGGAAGAAGTATTTCTACCAGTGTGAGAGGGGACAATGAATTTATGGGAACACTGGTAAAAATAAATGCTTAAATAATTTGTGTGTTATTAGAAGACAGTTTTACCCAGATTCCTTGCTGTTGATTTTCTTTTAGATGTGCAGCCACACCACCATATGTATCTTTGTTCCCTCTCTCTAATCTTTCAACAGTTCTAGAAGATTTAATATTGGTTATTGAGATTGAATCACAGATTGATCATCTGTTAAAAACAATCTAAGCTGCTTATGAAATACTTAGAAACATGCCAAAACTTGGTTGTAAACTGTCCTGTTTTTTGAGTCAAGAGGCAAAGGATAAATGGTAATCAGTAAAATGTTTGTTTTTTTTTTTATGGATAGCATAAATGCTTGCTGGAGTCACTGAAATATATTAATTATTTTTATGAAGGCATTTAATTAGTCCCATTTAAATGTGATGGTATTTACCTTATGGGACTAAATGACTCACTCCATCCAGACACTGTGCAGACCCAAAAGAACACTGCTTTTTGCCTGCGGTGCAGGGTGAACCAGAAAGCTCTAAATCCAACTGTTTGTCACTCTGCTCTGCCCGTGTAAGCTGTGTGCTGTGCCCACAGGAGATCTGGGCTGGGGACTCCCCATCCGGGAGGCTCTGGTCTGGTGTCCAGGCTTAATTGAATAACAGCAGGAGTGTCCGCTAGAAGAGATGAGATGGACAGTCAAGATGGCTACAAGGTCAAGAAAAAGCCTCAGAGCAAGCAATGTTTATGTCACAGAGTCGTGGAGGATCCATTTCCTAGAGTTAGTTAGTGCGTTGCTGAGAAGAGTTTTGCTTTATCATGGAGTGAGAAAGAGTGAAGAGAAGTAGGGCCTACTGTGCCTGACCACTGAGCATCAGTGTAGCTCAGGCTCAAAGCTCTAGCTTTTTCTTTTGAATCTTCCTCATTTCCATCACGTCTCCTCATAATTTATACTCCATTTATTATCTTTGGGTCTAAGTAGCACTAATAGCTAATTCTAATGAATGTTTGTCTGTGCCAGGCAGAGTAGCACATACTTTTGCGTGCAATATCTCATTTGATTTCGGCAATTGAATCAGCTAGATATTGCTACTATTATTATTGCAATTTTATATGTGAAGTAACAAGGCTTGGTGACTTTATTCAAGTGACACAGGCACTGACTAAGAGTGGTTTTATAGTAGAAACTGACTCCAGTGCTCAGCCATTACAATATCTTGTTTATATATTTATTGTTTTGAATCAGGTTTATTGAGTTATAATTTATACTTAGTAAAATTCACCCTTGTCAAATGTATGGTTGCCTGAGTTTGACACAAGCATGCAAATGTCACTTCAGTTAAGAGGTAGATCAGAATATTTCTATAATCTCGACAAATTCCTTTAAGCTCCTTGACATCAGTCCCCTTCAATCCTACACATAGAATGGTCATCAAATTGATTTTGCTGCTATATTTTTGCCTTTCCCACAATATCATTCCATAATAGCGTGGGATAACATGGTTTTTGTCTTTTGTTTCTGGATTCTTCACACGATAATGATTTTTAGACTCATCCATGTTGATTTAGAGCTTCTACCTTTCCATTGGTGAGTCACACTTCATTATATGGAGGTGCCACAGTTAATTAATCCATTCAGCACTTGATGGATATTTGGATAGTAACCAGTTCTGGGTTTCTATGGAAAAAGCGGCTGTTAACATATGTATATAGGCCTTTCATGTACGTGGTTCATCTACTTTACATAAATGTCTAGAAGAAAGATTGATAACTTATGTGGTATGAATTTAACTTTCTTAGAAACTGCCAAACTTTTTTTGAAAAGCAACTATACTGTTTTGTGTAAGAGTTCCAGTTGCTTCACATCATTACCAGTGTTTGGTATTGTCTATCTTTTAAAGTTTAGTCATTATTATAGATTCATAGTGGCATCTCATTGCATGGTTGAAATGTAACATCCATATTTATTAAAAATAAATTATAAATAAGCCAGAAGACAAAAAACAATTTGATGAGACAGAGCAAGCATCAGACTTAGATATGACAGAAATCTGGGACTTACCAGACCTCAGACATCTCCTTTGAAATGACTGTGACTAATTGTAGTGGCAGGAAGGGTAGCACAGGGTAAGTTCTGGATGGTTCTAGCAGACGGGGGTAAAGGAAGGAGTCTTGAAGCCCTTGGTGGCTTTTATGCTTTTATTAGTAGAGGTGGCCAGGTACATGGCAGGCCTGGGTGCCAGGGGGCTGAGAGCAGCCTCTCAGCTGCTTTGCTGCTCTTCTTTTCTCCTGCTGCTCTCACTGCTGCTCGTTGGTGCTCTCGCGGTTGGTGGGTCCTGGCGTCCTCATGACGCCACCCATTTAAGCCCATGTCAAACTCAGGTGCGCTCACTTGTGCATGCCCACCCTGGAATGCTCGCAGCACCACAGGTGTCCATCATCACAATGGTGGGAGGGTGGAAAGACCTGATTTCTCTAACCCTACACTAATATACACGCACTCTAGTGGGTAAAACACACAGCCTGCAAGAGTAGATGGGCTATCCCAGCAGAGAGATGGAAATTCTAAAAAACTGTCAGAAAGAAATACTAGAGATAAAGCATTGTAAATGAAACAAAGAATGCTTTGATGGGCTTTTTAATAGACTGATCTGGGTTGATGGCCCCTCCACTCCTACTCCAGCATTGGCTTGGCAATAGGTCCTCAACAACACCTGAGCCTCCTAGACAACATCTAGGGGTGGTTTGGGCTGGTTCAAGAACAAAGAAATTTCCAGAGCGAAAACATCAACAGCTGTCAGTTAACTAGACCAGCTCATACCTGCATGAGGACTGTCCAGCCTGCAGGAGGAGCCTCTGCATCTGCTGGTCCACATTCCTTCTCAATTGGTGGCCAGAGAGACAGCTCGGTAAGAATGCCTGCTCTCTGCGCTCCACGCAGTCACACCATGCACCTAAAGTTTCTTTTGCAAACATTTCTGGTAGTTCAGTCTTAGACTTTCTGAGCAAACAGCAGAAGAACCAAGTTCAGGTTGAGAACACTTTTCACAAAGTTTGAAACTTGAAACACAGCAAGAGCAAGACTGTGGGGATGCATATTTAAAGTGATGAACAACAACAAAGAGACTATAGGTGACAAACTACACAAAGAGAAGATTCTGAGGACACAGGTCTTAAAAACACTTTAAGGAGCAAAGTCTGGTGTAGGGTCAATGAAAAGTGATCAGGCTTTTCCGCCCTCCTGCCATTGGCGTGATGGTGGACACCTGCGTCCTGCATGTGTGCCTAATGGCGGGCACCTCAAGTAGGGTGTGGGCATGCGCAAGCGGGTACACCTGGGCTGAGACACGGGCTGTATAAGGGCAGCGTCAGGAGGACGGACGCCAGCAGAGAAAGCAGAGGCGAGGAGAAGAAAGGGGTGTAGAAGCCGAAGGTGAGCAGAAGCTAGCGCACCCAGGGAGGGTGAGGTTCGCCAGGGACCAGGAGGTCTGCCAGCCTCCTGCCCCACCCCACCCCCAGCACCCCAGCTTGTCGTGTATCTGGTCGCCTCTGACAGAAAGAGTAATAAAAGCCTGAACAAGCCACCAGGGTTCCAGGACTCCTCCTTGCCCCATCTGCTCGGATCATCGAGAACCTGCTCTGCGCTCTCCTGACATTACATCTGGGAAACAAGAAGAAACCCAGAGCTTTAGCTGCAAAGAGGAGGGACGTGGTTCTCTCTCAGAGACTAAGGTAAGGATGAAAGAAGGGAGACCTGAGCGCATGGAGCGTATTGGCCGCTGTCTTCTGCTGTCAGGGGGGCTGCTGAGTTTGCACAGGGTGTGCGAGCAGCACGACTAATGGTCAACGTGACCACAGTTCTGCAGCCCCCTACTCCAGCTGGGATGGGAGGGTCTAGGTAGGGAGGCAGTCAGCTGCAGCCAGACTTTCTCTGGTGACTGTTGGTGGTTCACATGTTGGGGCAGAGGCTGCCTAGGAGTGAGTGGGGTGAGAGAACAGCGGTATTACAGAAGTGAGGAGTTGCTAAAGGTCTGTGAAAATAAGCCCTAGCTGGAAGGGATGCTGCTAAGTGAAATAAGTCAGAAGGAGAAAGATAAATACTGGATGGTGTCACTTACAGGTGGAATACAGAGAAATCAAGCAACAGTGAAAGAGAAACTTTAAACCAACTCTTGAAAACCTGCTATACAGCTTTGGCTTTGAGGGGGGAGGGGAAGGGAGCAGACAGGGTTGGGGAGGGAGAGCACAGTGGACTGTGGTGGGGACTGAGGGTACTTTGTTGGAGAGGAGGACTCTGGTGACCACAGCTGAGGGGAAACCCTCTACCATCGAAGCACTGGCAAGGATGTGAAGTAATGGTACTTGGGTAAGAATAAATTGGAAGTGGTTGCAATGTGCTTCTAGTGTGGGCAGGGCTGTGAGCTGGAGAACGGAGCTTGGGATAATAAAGCCGGCTGATGCAAGAGTTAGTAAGAGTCCTCATGAGCTCCAGGTGTAGGCTTAGTTGGAGTGTGGGGCTGAGAAAAGGGAGGGGAAGTGAAGATTTTGAACAAAATGGGGGATTTCTTTAAGACTTCGGAAGGCGTGAAGGTGTTGGTGGCCGTCTGCTCTCCCTGTAGCTGAGTTACTGACTGTGGCAGAATAATGGTAAAATGGCTTGAGAAAGAGCGTGATCAAGAGAACCCAAATGACTGGGTTCTTCATGAACGTGGCTAGTTATTTGGGGGTTGCAGCTCGAGAGTGGTGATTTTTGACTAGGTCTGATGGGTGGCCTGAGCTTGTAACCTCAGAAGAAAATCTGTCCTTGGTTGAAATCCTAGCTTTACCACTGACCGTTTGGGTAATGTTGGGCAGATTACCATAGTTAAACAAAATAAAGTTCACACTGAGTATCATCCAGTGGATACTAAAATTTCTAGGATAAAAATGCAGGTGAAGCACTTATTAGACAATGTATCTCATTGTGGTTTTGGAGTTGCATTTCCCTGGTGAGTGATGATAAGCATTTTCTCATGCCCCTGTTCATCATCTAGGAGCCAAACTAGAGAAGGGTCGCCTTTGCCCACTTTTTTGTCTAGTTTTTCTCGAAAGCAGTTGATCTTTTGTGTTTTGTTTTGATCGTCATTCCTCTGTAAGGACTTTAACCTGGAACAGTTAGCAGAAATTGAGACAAACTTTTCCTTAATGGCATTATCATAATAAATAAAAACTGTGTTAAGGCATTAGCTGTAATTTTCATTTAATTGAATTTTATTAAAAATATGGAGAGAAAATCACTGGGATAAAATGTAGCAGCGTTATTTTGATCATAATCTTGGTGGTATGCCTATGGGTGATTTTTCTTGCAATTTATATTTTTAGAAATGCTCTATACTGATTATCAGTTTACTAATTTTAAGAAATATATTAAATACCTAATATATCCTTTATTTTAGCTCCTGTGTCTTTCCGGTAGGTAGCAGTATTGAGATACTACTGTGTTTATCATTCAAACGGCTAGCTAGGAGAATGAAGAAACTGAGTTTCCTAAGACAGGAGTGTTACCCCCCTGCTGAAGAGAGGGGGGATCGGTAGCAGAGCAGTTGCTGCCTGGGTATTGCCTCTACTCTCAGAGGGAAGCCTATAACCCTATCTCTTTCGAGATTTGGTCCTGAGAAGAACAAACTGGCCTGCATCTTCGTAAAGGTGTAGAGGAATGTTGACTTTTGAGAAAGTTCCTATTGAACTCCAGATCTGTTAGTTTCTTAATTTCGTCTTTCCCTTCTGTCTCCTTTGGCTTCTCCTCCTCCTCCCAGCATCATCTTCATCTTTCATTCCCTTGTGTTGCTCTTTGTGGAAATTCTGGGTTATAGTTTTAGTTGGCTTTTGTATGTCACCCTGAAGCCAAAACTGGGGCACAGAATGTGGCTGTCCAGCCTGTAGATTGACACCCAACTATGAGCTGCATTATAGATCTGGTAATTTGTACTGTCTCCCATTTACTGTGTTGTTAGGCTCTAGCTGCGCTCCATCTGGACGTGACACAAACACGCACGTGCGCTGCTGAGGGGATATAAGCCCCACAGCCGATCTGCATGTGATTCTGCCTTGCCTGTCACTCTCCTCCCTGTGATAAATCTCACTTGGCTTTTGTCCATACCCCTCATTTCTTTTGAACCCTACCCTGCTTTGGGTGGATCCTTTGCAGATTGTATTCTAGTTCTTTTGCAATTCTAATGAGCTGTCCTGAATGGCCTAACCAAGAACTTTTTTTGAGGTTACAGAGTCTTGTCAAGTTAGGTTACTCTTTATTACATCCTCAGCGCAAGCAAGCTGCAATTCACATAGAAAGTATTTATCCAAGTGGAAAGAATTTTACAACCCCTATAGAGGCACTTTAGGTTAAAATTATAGTCGATTCATTTGCCCCTACATAAAGTGATTCCCTTATTGCCGATAACTTCATTCTTATCAAGTGCTCATTCAAAACGCTGCTTTCCTCATTGTTTCCATCTTTGTGGCTTTTTTCTCAGATGTTCCTTCTCAGTATTGTTCTAGTAATGTTTTAGAACAACCAAATGGAGGCATCTGAATATCCTGTAGCCAAAGGATGTTGCTTATGTGAATCAGAAATAAACTAAGGGCTTTTTATCCCTCCTACTTCTTTCTCTATCTTTTCTATCCCTCAATATTTTTTTTTTTTTACATTAAAGACCAACCTTTAAAAAGTTTCTCTGCATTGGTGTCCCCTCATCAGTGAGTGTAACAGTGAGTGGTAGACTGCAGCCACTCGCTGTCACCTAAGTTACTTGAAGAGCTATACTTACAAACAGGAAAATGCCTAATGCTAGAATGTTCTGAGATGGTTAATTTGAAGGGCAGCTTGGCATTAATGGTGGAAACTTGGTGCTAAATTTGAATCTATTCCTAAATGTCAAATTTCAGTAAATTATTGGATAGCCAGGTCTCGGCATCTTGATATGTAAGATAGTGCTTGAGTTTTTGCATAGGTTGGAGGATATGGTATTTATGATGCTCAACTTGAAAGGTCTGTGTCCTCAGCGTTATTAGTGTTGGTGCTATTTCAGAGGGCTTGCTGCATAGTCCTGTTCTTTATTTACTGTTTCCATGAACATTAGAATTTTCAGTTATCAGATATGCTCATGGAATGAGGCAAAACCCCACTGATCTGTTCATCAGGAGAACTAGGTTTTGGGTCAAGTATCACAATAATTCCATTTAATTTGAGTCATTTTTCTATGCAGTGTCCTTTCAGTAAAACATCTTCTTAAACTGTATGGTTTAGTTCAGCAGATAATGATGGAGCTTGCATGTGTTTTGGAAATTGTTGTATAGATATATTTTGCTCAATTTATATTAGTCATTTTTCCCTTTCCTCTTTTATAGTCTGGTGACCATTGACTTCTGAATCCAAAAATCACATTAACAAAGCACAGGAGGAGTAAATTATATGTAGAGTTATAGAGACATCTTAAAAGATCTTACTCAGCAGACCCCAGAGCATTGCTCCTCAGTTAAAACAAACGGGAGGTCTTTAACACATGTCTGCTTTCTGTCCTAAGCACAACAACTTTGTTCTTCCCAGTGTGACTGATGTCTCCATGTCCTTCTCATTGTAGCACTGTTCAAAAATTTTCCCTCTGTGGGACTGTTTTAGGTGTTAGCCAACAGGATTGAATTTCCAAGACCAACTTGCTCCTCTTGTGGTGAATGTTGCTTCTTCCTCTAATACTATAATACTACTTTCTTAGAAGTATTTTGAAACCATGCCTCTCTGGGTTTCAGACAGTCCAGGACTTTTCCTCTTTGGGGGTGGGGGTGGGGGTGGAGGGGCATCATTCTGAGGAACAGGCTCTTTGTAGAAACTTGACCCTCAATGAATGCCGAGTGCCTGCTTGGCTCAAGCCCAGTTCTGCCCCCTGCTTGCCTGCTGTCCTCCTCCACCTTGTGTCTTCTTCCTTTTCAGACTCACATCCACCTCTTTGTCCTGCTCACCAGCCACTGAAATCCCGGCGCTACCTGTCCATACAGCTTCACAGTTTTTATTTCCCTGCCAAGCTCCCATCTAGAAAGTTGCTCCTGGATTCACCTGCCAGGCTTGTTCTGGGCCCCAGTCCAGGCAGAGGAGAAAGAAGGTTCAGGAGTTGTGTGGGTTGCCACATGCTGTCAAGGGTGTCAGGTTCCTTATGTAACCTGAAATACCAACATGAAGCTTGCGTTGTATCCAATGCGTGTGATTTTGGTCCGTCTGAAAGGTTGCACAGTTTAAGTAGTGTAAGAAGCTATGTGCCACAATTTTGATCAAGGCATAGAAGTTCTACTGGGACCGAAGTAGTTAAAAACTGGAGATGCACCAAAGTTGCTACAATAACTTTGTTGTCTTTGGAAGACTTGCAGAGACATCTGCAAAACCTGACATTTGAATGCTGAGTTGCATTTCTTACCATTTCTACAAGAAATATGTTTCCTATAAATAGAGGATAATCTTATTCCAGATGCTGCGTCTTCATGTCTGTTGTTTGTGTCACTTGAAATGCTCCTGGTCCTCTCTCCTGGCTCTAAAACCCATCAAATTCCAAGGTACAATTCAACACCCATCTCTCCCATGGCACCTCTGAGGAGTTAAGCCTGAAATGAGCAGGAGGACTGGGTCAGTCAAGAAAATGTGGCTTTTGTCTAGATTTTGCCACTTTCTAGGCAGATGACTTGAACGAACCACTGAAGCTCTGCTTGTCATTTTCTTCATGTGGGTCTTGGGAGTGAAGTTTCCTTTTCCTGAAGTAACCTTTCCTGGTTACAATGACCAGATGAGGCCATCTGAGTGTTTGATGAACTGTAATGGACGAGCCATGGTTTTCTCCAAATACATATTCTGACTCTTGGATGATACGTAATTACAGAAAAGCTCAGTAGGGTAAATTGGGAAAAAAAAGATCATGAAACTGTGATTTTTTTTTAACTGTTAAAACCCAGTCTTTTGCATTAAATTCCCCAGCACTTGAGGTATATAGACATATAGATAATATACCTATTTTAAAGATGAGGGAACCAAATCAAATAGAATTTAAGGAAACCGTCCGAGGACACACAGCTGATAGATGGTGGAGCAAGGTGCCTCTGAAGTCTTTCCTCTTATTATTGCAATTACATTGGTTTACATCATTTTTTTGTATTTGGAAGTATATGATCCCCCCCCAGGTGTTATAACCACACTGCACCCACTACCAAGATACCCAGTCCAGCACCATAGTCCACTATGCTCCTGTCCCCACTCAGTGCCTAGTTCTGTAGTCAGTTCTTTGGGGTTCATTCTTAGCTAGGCTTAATCTGACCCTTTGTCTGGTTTCTCTGTCTTCCACATGTAAGTGACACCACCCCATGTTTGTTTTTCTCTTGACTTAATTTCACATAACAATATCCCTCCATGGAACTTATATTCTAACCACTAAGTGACCCTACCTGTTATTTTTTTTAATTATTATTCTTTTTTTGACCCTACCTGTTATAAAGCTTTGGGGGAATGAAAAAAAAAATCAGTCTCCCTAAACATAGCACCTCTCTCCCCGATTTCTCTGCATCTTATGGGAGATGGGACTGCAAAATGACACCCAGCGGTGATGCTCGCTCATCATTCTCTCTGTGACTGCCTCTTCACATTGTCAGACACCCCTTTGCTGGGGCCCTACCATCACCCTGTTGTGGCTTCCGGGGTCACTTTCCTAAGGGAAGCTTGTTGCTGTTTTGTGGTTTCTTCACTGTTTTCTTCTCGACTGTGAGAGGCTCTGAAGTCAAAAATAAACCTGACCTTGAGGATCAGACAATTCTGAGAGGTCAACTTCTGCTGAGGCCCTGAGGGACTCTCCAACCCACTCCCAGGAAGAGGCGTCCCTTGTACTGGAGGTTTCCTAGAATTAAAGATAGCTTCCGCCTGAGACATTACTCGGGGACTTCCGAGTCGCCCTGCTAGACTGGGTGTGTGAGCACCTGTGCGTCAGCTTCACAGCGATTCCTCTGGCGACGTTTCTGGCAGTTCCTTTCTGTTCGGTGCGCTACCCTGCAGGACTTGGATTCTTCTGTTTCAGCCTTGCCCTTCCCTGTTGTCGTCTTCCCACAGCCATCTGTGTGGAGCTTCCTCCCTGAGAGTCTTCTTGTGAGAATGACTACTCTCCTCTTCCAAGACCGCTCTGAGGAAACTGGCCAGTTTGTCAGTGTTATTTTGTCCGCATCTCCATTTGCAATCGACTGCATCCAGATGTACTAAAGGGAGATCAGCCTGTTGTAAGCCAAATAGCTGCTGCTGCTTCAGACAGGAATGGAAAGTTGCAGACACTTTCATCTCTCTCAGGCACGGTGTGTGACTGCTTCTCTTCAGCCATGGCGGCCCTGCTACTGCAGGTAACGTTTCTTCATGTATGCCAGTCACATTGTCCTCAGTCCACTGACCGCACCAGCCTGAGACCCAAGTCGGTGTGAACAAATTGCCGGCAGTGGCAGTTTCCCACTGAGGGTGTCACAATATAAGGAAATGCAGCAGGTCCTGTGTCCTTTAGGGTAGCAAGCAAGCTCCAGATCACAGAGGGCTGACTCCACGTGGATGCGGTCTAAATCCGCCTAGTGTTCGTTCTCAATCTCTCTCCCTTCCTCTTTGTCCCCTCCCCTCTCTCTTTTCTTCTTCTTCTTTTGAAATCCTCAAATATCCCTATTCCAACTTAGCCCCAATTCTAAGGAAGTCTGTCCAGGGAAGCAAGGTGATTTAAGAGACTCCTGACCCTGCTCCAAGCATGGGTGGGTCCTAACTCATATTGCTGGGTCTTTATTCCTGGAGGATAGAAGAATCCCCATCCTTGGCATGACTGCCAGTTTCAGGTGGGGGGGCTAGAGCCTCAGCAGGGCTAGTACAGACTGGCCCCAGGAGAGGCTCTCCTCGAGAAGAAGCAGTAGATCTGGAGGGCATTCCAGGCCACCCTCCTGGAAACCCATGGCATCTCCTGGGCAGAACGTCACCTTCGAGAAGGATTTTGAGCTGTCCAGTGAATTTAGCAGATAGGCTTTTCTAGTCATCACAGAGATGGGTTGAGACTTGATTGCTCCCTCTCTGTTCACCTAGGTTTATTTCTTGCACATGCGTTCTGTCCCTCATACTAGGTGCTCGTGGCCAGGCCTCTGGGGCATCTGAGGGTTGAAGTCATTTGGAGACTCATATGACCAGTACTTGGGGAGAGGATTACTCCAGTACTGGCCATTTCAACTCTGACCTGCACGTCACACATGTCACTTTGACTAACAATTTCTTAAATTATTCTTAGATAGCATGTAGTATTAGCAACCTTAGCAAGAATTGGAAACTGAATTGTGTGAATTACTGTTATTTGCCGAGAAAAAAGGATTTCATTTACTCTCTGAATCTTAAGCTTTGCCAAGCATTGGGTCACAGGGAAAGGGAGAGAACTTTCAAGAACAGGAAGACTTTTGCTAAAATTTTCCTGAATGTTGAATCTGTTTTGTGTAGAAAATACATACTTCAGTTTACCAAAAAGATCAAAAATCTAACAGCAGAAGCATGATGAGTGTATGATGCTGGATATGGCTGACGTCTTCAATTTTGTTTTTCCATATTGCTTCGGAGAACTTTTTGCCATGTTCAGTGTTTCTGGTGTTATTTTAAAAAAGGAAGCAAATGGGGGGCCTCTCTGGTGGTGCAAGGGATTGAATGCCATACTGTGGGGTTTCTGCAGCCACTGCAGCCTGAGTTTGATCCCCAGCCAGGGAGGGGACCCACATGGTGCATCAGACCTCACCTCTCTCACCTGCTGCTCCTCTCAGCAGTGTACTTCAGTTGATCTGCCTGTTCTGCTCTGTTCCCCCACTCTGTCTCTGGTGAATCCTCTTGCCCCCCACACCTCTAGCCTGTACCCCAGTTCTTGTATGCATGAAATAAAATCTTTTAAAAAAATAATAAAAAAGGAAGCAAATGGATGAGGTGGAGGAGGGAAGAAACTGTCGCTTTTTCTTTCCTTACCTCACTAAAAGTGCTTTACATATGTCTGGCACTTCAGCCTGAATGGGTTCTGCTTGGCCTGGCTGTCTCCAGTTCCTGTCTAGATGCTACCTAGTTGCTCCTCTGCTTCAAGACCTCTGCTAATGCTAACGGCCGCCATCCTTTCTGGCCCTTTCCTGGACTAGCTCAACCTTTGCCTTTCTTTTGTTTCTGTCTCTCCATCTGTCTCACCCCCACACACCTTCCTTACCAGGTATTCATTTTCTGAATTTTAAATTTACTCACAGCACCATAGTCTGGCCCACCACCCCTATTTTATTTATAATCCTGGTTCAGGTGTTCAGGTTGATAGAATTACCCTCTGAGCTCGACACCTGTTTCCTAGGCTCTGGGGCATGGCTGTTGCCTTTACACCTGATGTTGGACATAGGGGTGCAGTGGGGTGTTTGCTCACCTCCCAAGCATTGGATGTGCTAAGTTCATAGAATGCAAAGATGAATAGAATGAAACCATTCCAGATCTCAAAGTTAGATTGAAGAAATACTGACCATGCATGTATACATGTGTGTACACACACACAGATGAGATGCACACAGTGCTGCTGCCTATCACATGTCAGTTGTGGTGTCCAGCATGATAACTAGTATGAGGCTGTCAATCTTTAGTTACCCAAAAGCCAGTCAGCAGAATTTTCAGTTATGTGGAAGAGTGAGTTAGGATGTGGCTGGAAATAACAGGGCATGTAACAGAATTATGCTCCGAGGAACTGTTGAGAAGATTTAAAAGAAAAAAAAAAACCAAACTAAAACATTATGCCAATTTTAACAGGTAACTGTCTCAATAAAAGAAATTGTCCATGATTTTTTGTTTCTAGTGTCTTGGCATTTGCAAAAACAGCTGCTATGAACATGCTAAGGTTTTTTCTTTCTTTTTCTGTATTTTTCAGTGAAGCACCATTGTTTTGCATCCTTGTTGTTATTTTAGCAGTGTGGGATTTCTCCCTCCAGGTGCTCACTGTTGCACGCTAAGGCCTTCATACACCCTGCAGCAGCGGGCACCTGGACACCTGCATATACTCAGTGCCTTAGACTGTTGCTACAGCTTCAGCTCTTCTGAATATGCCAAATTGTCCCTGCAAGCATGCACATCACTTTTCCCCAGCACCAGAGATATTTACAGTTCCTGTTGCTACATACTCATCATAACAGCTGGTATTGACCTAATTTAAAATTTGTGCTATCTAGCATTTGTAAAATAAATCCCATTGTGGTTTTAATTTGCCTTTCCCTGACTACTGATAAGGTTGAACACTTTCTCTAAGTTTATTGGCCCCTTGTGTTAACTCTTCTGTGAAATGCTTGTTTGTGTTGTGTTTTTTAAAAAAATAGGAAAACTTGCCTTCCAATTTATAGAAATTCTTTTTTTTTAAATTATGCATACAAGAATTGGGGTACAGGCCAGAGTTATGGTGAGGGGGGTAAGAGGAGTCACCAGAGACAGAGTGGGGAGCAGAGCAGGCAGATCTATTGACATACACTGCTGAGGGGAACAGTGGATGAGATAGGAGAGGTCTTCTGCGCCAGGTGGGTCACCTCCCTGGCTGGGCATCAAACTCTCTGCAGTAGCCGCGGATAGCTTCATAGTGTTGCGACTTAACCCCTTGTGCTACCAGGAAGAGCCCTTACAGGAATTCTTAAAGCATTTTTTGTATTTATTCTTTCTCCATCACATGTGTGACATGGTCCTCATGTGGCTTATGTTTTCCCTTAATGGTGACATTTGATGAACAGATCTTAATTTTGAATATAGTATTCAAATATTGTTTATTGTTTCTGTTGTGTGCTCTTTTCATCTAGTTTACAAAATAATGTTCATTTCATTTCTCAGGATTATTAAAATAGCTTTAACTTCAAAAGATTTGAAAGTTTTGCCTCTTACATTTGAGTCTCATTCTATCTAGAATTTTTGATACATGAAGAGAATGGTTGGACTCATTTTATTTTCCCATAAGAGTAGTTTTCCTTGCAACATTCACTGACTAGTGCATCCTTTTGCTAATGATATGCAAAAAACAAATCTAGGTCTACATATAATGTGAGTTTTAAAAAAGTGCAGTGGATTTTTTTCTATTCCTATAGTAATGTCACAGGCTCTTAATTTATTTGACTTTACTAGATGTCTTCATGTCTTAGCAAAGCCCTTTCCTTGTTCTTCTGTTTCTGCAGTGCTTTAGATATTCTTGTTTTCTGCTCTTCCTTATTGCTTTAGAGCGAGTTTGTCAAGTTCCATAAATAACTCTACTGTGATTTTTATGGGAGTTGCATTGGATTAATAGACTGCTATAGGAAAACAATTTGTGAACTCGGCATTTAATACCATCATATGATATCTCGCTCCACTCGTTTTAAAAGTTAAATGTTAGTAAATAAAGCTTAACTCTCTTTTTCACAGTAGCCATGCATACATTTCATACATAGCACTGAAGTTCATTAAATATTCTAATTTGTTAATTTCTTACTGGCAGAGCAAAGCACAATTGATTTTTGTCTATTGATCTCTGTATCACCCAGAATAGCTTAAATTTTTCCACACTAATAAAGACTTCCAAAGTTTCAGGAGTTCTTTTAAATAATAAAAGTTTATCTCTCACACATGCTGTATGTCCAACAGGGTCGGCAGGGAGGACTCTGATCTATGTCTTCCCAGCCAGGGTCGGAGGCCGGCAGAGCGGCACCATCTGGACATGACAGAGTGAGGGAGAGTCGCTGTAGTGAACCACACGCTGGCACTTGTGGCTTCGCCCTGGCAGTGGCACATGGCTCTGCTCATGTTGCATTAGCTCAAGCAAGCCACGTGGCCACCTCTAACTTGACAATGGGTCAAGAAGTACGTGCCTTGACAAGCACCACCCCCTCAAACTGGGGCGAGGAATTCATCATACGTTCACCTGCTCTCCAGAACCCAGGGCTGCTGTTTGCCTTTAGATTTTGTTAGCTGGACAAAGATTGCTCATATGATGCTCATTTTTAGCATGTGTTCCTTGATATTTTCCTTCTTTTAATGCATTACTTGTAAAATGTTGAATAGAAGCAATGATAGTGGGTGCCTTGTAAGGCGCCTGATTTTAACACAAGTGCTGAATTAGCATGAAGATTTTTCTTTTATTCAGGATGCTGGTGTTTCTTGAAAATGACCTGTGCCAAGTGTTAGAAGTCTCTGTTTTTAGTTTGGTGAAGAGCTTGGCCCTAAATGTATAATCCATTATTTGAATCTTGCTTGTAAATAAGTCACAAGACTTTTCAGTCTATTTTTAAGGTGTATTGTATTATTTAATTCAAATCAATTTTGCTTTCTGGAATAAATCCAACTTGGTCAGGAGAATTTTTGTGTATGTAGATATTTCTGGATTCAGTTTATTTGTGTTCTATTTAGAATTTTTTGCAGTTGTGTGGTGGCGCGATAGTATTCCTTTCATATCCTTTTGCTTTTATGTGTGTATGTGTCTATATTTATATCTATCTCTCCATCCGTGTTCTACTAGCTCCATAAAATAAGTTGGGGAATATTCTCTTTCATTTGTGAGTATTTGCAAAAATTAGAATCCGTTTTCTCAGTTATCTGGTGTAACTAATTTATACAACTTGGTGGGCACACTGTTTCCTTGGGCAAATTTAAATGTAGACCATTTAATAAGTGGAACCATTTATGTTTTAATATTTCTCTTCAGTTTTATAAAAAGCTTATTTCTACTGGGGCATCTTTTGTGTAGACAAGACAGATCTTCAGTGTACTGCTTCCTGTTTTCTTTGTTTTCCCCAATGTATACACCTGTGTAACCAGCACTAATGGCAAGATACAGAAATACCCAGCACTCCTGCCCACTGCTAAGAACCCATCCCTAGCCGATCTGTGTACAGAGAGCTCTGTTCTGACTCTATTACCATGTGTTAGGCTCACCTGTGCTTGAACTTGATGTAAGTGGAACTGTGCAGTTTGTTATTGTTGTCTGGCTCCTTTCACTCACTTCTAGAGATTTATCTGTGTTGTTGCTTATAGCAGTGTCTCATTTTTCTTTCTCAGTGTCATCTCATTCCATTGTATAAGTATACTATGATTTTGTTTTTTATATTCTCCAGTTGATTGACATTTGTGTTGTTTCCAACTCATCCCAGGATTAGTTTGGGTTGGAAATAATTTTAGGATTTTTTTCCATTGGCCTACGAATGCCAGTTTAATTCTTACATAAAAATTGTCTGTTTTTTTAATATTTGTAATCACACTACATCTGGAGTTTATGTCTTTATTTTCATATCTAATACTATATGACCATTTCTTTTCTTGATCGATTATGCTAGAGGTTACTCAAATTGAATGGTAATTTCATGGATGCTAAAACCCCAAGATTAAGGGATATTCTTTGATTTTTGTCTGTCAACAGGAGCTAAGCTTCAAGTACTTGAAAAACTAAGCTTATTATAGTAAATGTTTCCAGAATGAATAGGAATGGGCTTAGACTATAGTTACCTAACTAAAACACCATTGTTTGGGGGACCTTTTCAAGTCAAGGAAATTTTGACTTACTAAATATCTTTAGAGCAAGAACGATAAATTACTTGCCACACTCTGGCAGCTGATTCAGTGGCAAGCCCCGTCACACTGTGGTGGGTCTCTTTGCAGTGTGATTTGGTATGTCTCCATTCAACAGGATTTCTGTTTCACAGTCCTTGAAACAGAGAATGTCACATGACATTCTCTGGCCAATGGCAGTTGAGCAAACATGACACAAGCAGAAAAAACTTATAACATCTGTGCACAGTAGGGCCTCCCTCAGCTCTGCTGCTAGTAGCTAGGTTCTAGGTAATACCTGTGACTGTCAAGCCAGCTGCTAGATCAGCATGAGGCTCCTTTTCACCTTCCTGCCCAGCCAGCTAAGCTGGTCCTGACCAGAAATAATGTGTGCTCTATTATTCTATTCTAGTATTACATGACTGCACAGATAGACCTAAACTTTCCTCCTGAGCACTTTGACTTCTTACCCCATGTAGGGAGGGGGTGGTAGAGGTGTGGTGCCTGATTCATTTCCCAGACATGTTTGAGGATGGGTAATGGTGGGCCTCTGTCAACCCACTGTCTTCTTTGGCAAACCACAAGCAGAGTTTCTGAATGTGGAGCAGAGTTCATCTTGGATTGTCTATTCTCAGTCTTGTCTTTTTACTATAAAGCAGGAGCACTCATAGGGCGAAGAATTCTTTTTTCCAGAATGGTGGCCCAAAAGATATATGGAAACACCACAATTCAAAATTAAACTTAGTCCTTGCATCCAGAAGGAATGAGGAGAAGCCAGCTGCTGAAGACCAGATCCTGTTGCGTGTTTGCTAACAGGGCGAAATAATCCAGTTGCCTAACTCACAATGTACTGTATCTGTCTCGCCAAGTGCACGTTCCCAAATTCTCATTAACTTGTGTGTATTAGTTGTTTCTACATTACAATATGTTTTTAATACAAAGTTTCTCTGGTAAGAGTGAATGTGTTTTTAGTACAAGGTTTCTCTGGTAAGACTGAAATAAGAAGTAGAGAAGTACATTATTTTGAGAAAAGATAAAGAAACTCTCCTGTGACAGCACCCTGTTCCTGCTGATAAAATTAACACATGAAAGGGTTGTGGGTTTCAAGTCTCTCTTGAGAGAGAAATAAAATGAAGGAAGACATTTTGGGTTTGTCTGGCTGTCTTGTTGCCAAGAAACGCCATACAAACATGGCTTTCATTTCTAAACCTTTCTCACAATCTGATAACTTACAGAAAAAAAAAAAATCACACTGGCCTAGTTGTGTCCCAAACAACTTTTTCATTTTTGAAATAAAAATGGGAGACTGGAAGTAGTAGCCACATCAGTCCATATCTCATCTAGGATTAGACATCCCAGATGGGAGGAAAAAGGGAATTTGGGATCTAATAAAGCTACATAGAATTGATATCAAACAGGCCTCTGTAAACACACACATTTGTCCAATTAGGCAGCGGAAAAGTCAGCAGTCCTATTGCTTCTGTAAGTTTCGTGAAAATGCTGATCTTCCCAAACTTACTGTAATATCCCATCAATACGCGCATCATCTGGAGAGGCATGTGCATTTAGCAGAGGGTATCCTGGATTAAAGAATGCAGTAAAAATTGATTAGTCAGTGAGACTTCCATCCATGAACCAAGTTTCCAGAGTATCAGTATATTTGTACCTCAGGAAGAAGAGAGGACCTTGGAAATCACCGTTTCTGTCCCATAATGGCGGATTGTTTGAATAAGTGGACTGAGGCGTGTGAAAGCTGGGGCTAGGGGAGGAGCCAGAAGGGCTTACTGGAGCAGGTGTGCTGCTACTTTAAAATTCTGCAGGCCCGCCCCGCCCCGCCCTCCGCCCTCCTGCTGCAGGAACACCTGCTGAGAGCTTGGGAGCTCAGTTCCAGGCGGCCCCCAAGCTGACTGCGCTCTGAGTTTCAGGTAACTGAGAGTTTGCTGTGCAGAATCCTTTGCCTGGGTAGCCAAGTCTTCCTTGCCACCTTCGAGCTGCTGTGGCTTGTTTGCTGAGAGTCACGGGGGTTGCTGCAGTGTTGCCAGGCAACAAGGGACAGCGGTCCAGGAAGAGCCATTTGTTACACTGAGGGGACTGGCTGCCATGCAATAAAAAATGGTAACGCCCCTTATTTCTGAATACAATTACACAGTATTTGGGGTCCATACTGAACCTCCAAAGACATGGTATTCAGAGGTGTGTCGACACAAACGTGATGAATAATGCTGAGGCGCAGGCGGGACAGATGGCACTGGCTTGCTAATCAGCTTTTCTGCGAGCTTAGAGTTGCGGCCCACCCACCAATGGGGGCAGGCCCCAGTGCTCCGCCGGCTTCCCTGGGTCACCTCAGGTTGTCCCTGCAGGTTGCTGGGTGCTGCCGCACGCGGTGCACGTGGAGAGGAAACCTGTTCCCTTCTCCACCTTGTGAAGAGAGCACAGAGCGGGGATGAGTCTTCCCTGGCAGGGGGACTGGTCAGCGCAAGACAGCAACAGAAGTGTGGGAGATGCATGTATCACTCTGGGGCCCCGTGAGCTTCTCAAGTGCTTGATTTGCCCAATAAAATGAGGGTATTCACCAAAAGTCTTCCCTCCTGAATGTGTACTTCAACTGTTTGAGTTGTTTCTGCCCCAGGGCTCAGAGGCCTAATGTTTAGGGGGAACTTGAGCTTTTCTGACACTGTTTTTGCCTCCCAGACACCAGTGCTGCTCATGTCTTGGTCACTACTACGGACACCTTTGGCCTCACCTCGGAGTGAAAACGTGCCTGCAGTTTCCCGAAAATGGAGCCTCTCCATGCCCCTTAAAGCAGCCTACTCTCCAGCGTTGCTGGCGAGTGGCGTGGGCCTTATTACTTATTTAGGGCCGCTTGATCGGGAAGAGAATGCTTTTCTGTAAACAGGAATCACCTGCTTCTTGCACTGGCTTGGGCTTCTGGTTTCACCTCACTGAAACATTGCTCTTCGCCTGTTTTGCTTTCATATGGTCAGCTGGCTCGTGGGGCCTTTTCCCAAGGTTGGAGACTCCGGGAACCTTCAAGAATGTCTCCATTGTGTCAAGCCCAACCTGTGGGCTCCCAAACAGAAGCACGTTCTGTCATGGCTCTGCTGCTGTGGGGAGTAACCGGTTCTGTACCCAGAAGGTTCACATTCAGCACTGTCCATTCAGGTCCTCACCGCCAACGTACACTGCGCTCTTCTCCCTGGACCTTGGGAGCTGCCTGCCTGAACATGAGAATGAGCAGCCTCCCAGTCCTCATGGGCGTTCTGCCAGTTTTATTTTTGGAAATCACAAGAACTACTTTTCTTATCCTCCTCCACCAGGACTGGCGGCATCGTGCACTACGGCCGTGTGGCTGAAACCTGAGCCAGGAGGTGTAATGTGAGTAGTGGTGCCTGCATAAGCTTTCCTAGGGTCCTGAGAAATCGGGAGCACTGAAGCTAACAGCAACTTGAATTCCAGACGATGACAAAAGGCTGCCTCTGTGGGAGTCACGCCACTGAGGGCCGACCGCTACTCAAGTTTACTTTCCAAACATTTGTTCCTAAGTTCATTTTTTTTTTCTCTTTTCCATGGAAGGAGTGGGTCCCCCAAAACCGTTGTATGTTTACATGGTGTCATTTATTTCCCAGCAGTGTAGCTAATTCTCTGGTCTTGGTTTTTAGGAAGTTTGGGGAATGGGCATGAGTATAGGAGTCCCCTGCACGTCATACCACAAGCTTCCTGTGCGCTGTGCATTCCTGCTTTTACCTGGGTGTTAGTATTGTTTGGGATTTTATGGGTTATTTGGTACAATTTGGTAGGTTATTTGGGGGGGCGCTTCTGGGCACAGTCAAAACTTTATGCCATTTTGACTATGAAAAATTTCTGAGGGACACTCTACTTTTGCATATGGGGGAAGCCTGTAATTCAAATCATTGATATTTTTGGTTTTGGTCTGGGTTATGGAAACAGCCAGTCCTTGCAACAGTGTAAAATTTTGACTAGGCAGACTGCTTTCTGAGGGATTAGCATTGTGCTTTATGTATCCTTACCTTCCAGAGGAGATGTTTACTTGATACATGAGGGTGTTCAATAAGGTGAGTTAAATAGTTGACTAAAACTCCATCTTGGAAAAGACAACTTTTGGTCTTTTATCTTGTGACTTTTGCTCTTCCAGCTGGTTAGGGAATGTATAGTAAGTGTGACGTTCTCACAGGCTTTTCTGCCACTTGACCCTGGTAGCACTGCTTTGGCTACAAAGTGGAGCTTCCTTAACGTCCTCTTTTCAGTTTACATGGTCATCTGTTTCTCCTTTTGTAGTAGCTTCTTCAAGAGCTGATAACCTGTGTGTTTCCCCTCAGTGCTGAGACTCAATCTGGAAACTGTAGCACAATTTTGAGGCATTTTACTTTCTTTTACTTTTGAGGCATTTTTACTTTCTTTTTAAGGGTAGCTCTTGGCCCTTACTTTGCAATGTTTTCTTTATGTAAGAGTGTTAATCAAATATCTAAAAACATCTGAAACAAATCAGGAAAGTCTTTTCTCATAAGCAAATATGACTTAAATGTCTTTGGTGTTCAGCTTTAATTTACCAAATGAAAATTAGCATACTTTTTTTTTGAAAGAAGTCGCAAATCATTGTTCCTATTTCTGTATCTCCCTTAAAAGGAAACCCTGTTTTTTTCACTGTTTGAAATGTCAGTAAATGCAGTCTATGCAATTTATGTAACGGTGTCCCAAAAATCATAAAAAAATTCTCTTGATTAGACAGCTAGGTAAAATATTTTTTCCCAAACTTTTGCAAAGAAAATATCTTTACCAAATTTGTTTTCTATTGATATCATTTGGCATAGGTAAGACAGAGAAGTACTTATAGGAGCAGTAGCACAGTGTGTGTGGTCTTGAGAGTTCCATGCATCAAGGTCATTTCCATTCTCAAAAACTAAAATGCCTATGGGAATTGGGGGAATTTCGGGGTGTTTGCACTAGATAAGTAAAACAAACAAAACATGGATTATCCAATTATTGTTTATCCAGGAGCAGAATAAATCCAGTTCCTAAATATTTTGCTACCTGCCTGCCTCTCACATCCATTATCTACCAAAGCTAGTATGTTTACAAGCAAACAAAATAGCAAGGGAGATAATCAATAACATATTAAGAAATGCATTTTCAGTAAGCTTGGGGAAATAAGCCTGCATTTGGTAAATACATTCTTGAGTAATGGTCAAATTCTAACTTGTAGGTTTAAACTTAAGAAAAACTAATAGAGGCAAACTATTCCTAGATTGTTTGATCCAGGAGCAAGGGATAAAGACAAACTCTTTACTTCCAGTTGCTTACAAATACCCACCTACTAAAGAGTTAAATAAATCTCAGTAGAATTTCTAGAAACCTTTATTTCTACTACACGTAGAACCTTTATATCACTTATACCTATTTGCCTAAATTAAAAATAGACTTTCCCTGAGAACTTTATCACCAGATACACACAAAATACAGTAAGGCAGTGATAGTAAAAAAGTGATTGTTAAGGCTCATCTTCAATCTTAATTATACCTCTCAACTCTGGGAAAGAGTAAATGCCATGTGGCTGGGAGTAATTTGTGGAAAATGTGTCCTGTAATGAAAGCTTTTTTTTTTTAACTTTTAAGATTTTATTTATGTGTATAAGAGCTGAGGTATAGGCCAGAAGTGGGGGACAGGGAGTGGGGAGTGAGAGAATTCACCAGAGACAGAGTGAGGAGCGGGACAGGCAGACTGACTGAAACACACTGCTGAGGGCGAGGCAGGAGAGGTCTGCTGAGCCATGTGGGTCCCCTCCCTGGCCAGGGATTGAACTTGTGCTGCAGTGGCTGCAGAAGCCCCAAAGTGTGATGCTCAACCCCTTATGCCATCAGGGAGGCCCCTGTATGGAAAGTTTTAAAATATCATGAGCAGTGATTCTTGTTTGGGCAGGCTTTCCTTTGCTCTCTGATGCTTCCTACTCAACTTGATCCCTAACTCATCCTTTTTGAGAGTTTGCTATTGTCCAAACTTGCTTCTGTCCTCACAGTCTGATGGGAAGTCAGTGGTGTCCTGACCAAGGCAACACTGACCTGACACAAGACCTAGACGTTTCCTGAAAATCCCTTGACGCTGTGACTGTTACTGCACCGCCTTCTTAGAAGGTGGATGGCTTTTCACACAAGAGCATCAGTGCGGTCTCAGTGCTTCAGTTGTGTTGTGTGGCCATGGAGTCTCTGGTCATTGCACAAACACCAAGTAGCTTCCAGCCACTTCAGATGAAGTAAAGACAATATTTGTCTATTCTCCATTTATTTCATCAGGGGGTTAGATAGAGTGATTCTGACTCCAACGCTGGCAATTTAGAGCCTCCTAAGAAGACTAAATTCTCTTTACATTAAAAAAATAAAAAGTTGTTGATGATATTTGACCAGTGACTTTCCGCCCAAGTAGGATCTAGTGCTTTGTGCCATATTCTAGAAAGGAAATCACTGATGAGCTAACGAGCCAATGGGCTAAGTTTAGCTTTGTAGGAAGATTCAACTACTTTAGTTCCTATCATGGGTCTCTGATAAAGGATGTGGATGTGCTGGGGAATGTTGTGTAAATAAGAGCACTCTTTTATTGAAATCAGCGGGCTTCTTAATTGGATGAAAGCTGGCTCTGAGTGTGATGACATTTTGGGTGCTTAATCATAGTGCACCCTTTTTCGGGGAGTTTGGGGTCATTTTCACACCACCGTCACTGCACAGTGCCTCTGCCGGTCTTGTGACTGGATGCTGACCTTTTCTCTTTTCTGGTTGCTTCCTAAGGTGTGTCATAGAAAAGACAGAGGATGGGCAGGCATTGTTCAAACTCACAGTATCTGGGAAAGAGACCATGTTTTATTATCGCACGGTAGATGGTTTGCAGCCTCCAATAAAAGTAATGACACTGGGGAGAATTCTTGTGAAGAGATGGATTCATCTCAGTGTGCAGGTGAGTAAAATAAAAAGTATTTAACATTTGGTTAAACACAGGGGTCTCTCTCCTTTTCTTTCCTTTACATGGTGTCTCCCAACAAAATGGAAAGCAGTATCAGTGAGATTTCAAGGATGTGTAAATGACAACAATTAAAAATAAATTATTGCATGATGTGTATCTTGGTAAAGCAGCATTCTCCTCTCCAAAGTTGTTTTCAAAAGCTCTCACGAAAGCTTAGGACAGTGCTTTCTGGAGTAAAATCCTCAGGAAGTTTTTGTTTTATTTGATTAGTCGATTTTATTTTGTTCAAAAATATGTTGGGGCTCTCCTGGTAAGTAGTAGTAATTTTGCTCACCGTGGCAACATTAAAACTCCTGCCTGCTTTTTATAGCTGTCTTTCTCAAATAGCATCTGAGGACGAGAATAAAATTTGGCTGTTGCATTAAGATGCTGACCTTAGAACTACTGAGCTTGACACTTGAGACACTCAGAAGGTGTTAAATTATTACTTTGCTTGTCAACTGCAGTTTGTATTAACCTTAGAAGCTGCTGAAGACTGAGATAACTGTGAGATGTCTGGTATTTTACTGTCCTTAGAATAAAGACACAGCTTAATCTTTTGTTTCTACAGTCCTCTAGCATAGCCCACTGTAGCCAAAAGCGCCCTTGCCTTTCATAGCAGGCCGCCAGTGTACCCAGTTCCTGTAGGGAATCTACACGGGGTCGACACAGACCCTATTCCCACTAGAGGACATGTATACCTTCATTCGTCTTGACAGTCATTTTTGAGATCTCAGATGTTTCTCCATCCCAAAGCAGGCAATGAAGTGACTTCCATAGAAGGTCTTGGGAATTGCTATTTGGTTTTAAAGTTTGTTTCAGCATAGATATTGCTCTTCTTGAGGCTATTAATACACTTGTATATTCATTTTCCCAGATTACAACTAAAATTCTGCCAGGTTATTTGCATAGCAGACCTTTAAAAGTCACAGGAAGACAACTGTAAATATAAACACAGAGAGGTAGCAATGATTGATTTCTACAGGAAGGTATTGACTAAGTAACACTGAATCAGCATGCTGAGCCTTATCTACTCAGCTTTTGCTGGACTGTGCATTTAGCCAACGCGGTAGGTAGGGAGCAGTATGTTCATGATACTGGAGAAGACGTTCCTCCAGTAGGGTGGTCTTGCCAGGTACTGACTGTCTACAGCAGCTCTACTTTGTCTAGTGGTTCGCAGACAGGTGGCCCTTAGACTCCCTGTTCACACACTCACCAATGCAGGAGAATTGGTTTATAATGTGAAAAATGGAGAAACAAACTGCTAAAGACAGGGAGTCTGCAGAAAATGCTAACCAGATGTGTGTTGCATATTTTTTTTAACAGTGATAAAAACATTCTTTTCACTGGCCTTTCTTTTGCCTCCTCTGTGAAACTGTGCCATGTTTTAGCAGACAGTAGTAAGTTAAAAGCTTTTACAAGAAAGTTTAAAACCTAAATGTGAAGAATTAACCATGACTAAATTACTCTCCTGGGAATAAAATACTCTTAGTGTGCCGATTGAAATCAACATTATCATTTCAATACTTGTCAAATATGAGTCATTTCCGGGTTTAAGCAAAAATTCTTTATACATCTTTAATTCTCCCCCTTTTTTCAAGAAAAGGTTACTGTAGTTATGATTAACTGCTTCATTTTATAACTTGACTATAAAGAGAAAACTTGTCCTTTCTAATTTATGTACTTTATTTTTACCTAAGGTTCTTTGTTTTTGTTTTGGCCTAATCTCCACTTTCCATTAAAACCACAGAACTGAATAGTGACACAGCGTTCAGAAAACCCTTCAGATTGGTCATTTCTTCACCTGGTGTTTGTTCGAGTGGTTTCAGGTAGCTGCCATTACTGGGTGTTGGATTCATGCAAAACTCTCAAGCCATTTTGACTTTCAGTTGGAGATCTGCTAAGGGTTCCTTTGTGTTGGATACCAGCTTGAATAGATCTAAGATTTATTATGAAATTTATAAAACTTCCTGATACAGAGGTTCAATAGGGAATGTGTTCATTCCTGACAGTTGTTACAAAGGAGTGAAGACAAGAGATTCCAAGGAGGAAAATCTGTGTCAGGGAATGCTACTCTGGACGTGAACAAATTCACTTACTTGGTTTCCTTATGTTGTATATAATTTTATAATTTAGCAGGCGGACAAAATGATGTGTCCTTGACTTCTGCATAAAAGTGTGAGTGTCGAGTGAGGTATAGAGTAAGTATGGTAAGCTGGTGACATATGTTGGGATGTGCAGGTAGTGACAGAGCTCTCGCAGCTCAAATAAGGCTTCTGCTTTTTTCCTGCTTCCTCCAGTTGCTGGGTATTAAACAGGCACATTTTATTTGGGTAGATTGTTCTTTAAGGTTTTATTTATGCATACAAGTGCTGGGATACAGGCCAGAGGCATGGGGGCAAGGGTGAGAAGACTCACCAGAGACAGAATGGGGAGCAGAACAGGCAGATCTATTGAAATACACTGCTGGGCAGAGTAGCAGGTGAGGCAGGAGAGGTCTGCTGTTCCATGTGCGTCCTCTCCCTGGCCAGGAATTGAACTTGTGCTGTAGTGGCTGCAGAAGCCCCACAGTGCACCATTCAATTCCTTGCACCACCTGAGAAGCCCCTATTTGGATAGATTTTTATGGATAAAAATGTGTAACTCTTTTACTCTATAACTGAAAAGAACATATTTAATTATGAAATGCAATTTACATACAATTGTACTATTAGGTAGTGCATCCAAATTCTGTTGGATTTTAGGATTAGGAATTTCTACTATGTTTGGCGTACGATGGAACATATAATAATCTGTAGTCAGTTTTCAAATTGCAAGTCTGTAATATGTGTGTGTTTCTACTCATTCTTCAGTATGGTTACACATCAATGAATTTGTATGGGTGAGTGTTTACATATTATACATACATGTATATATGTACCATACGTAAAACACAAGCATTTACTCATAAAATTGGCTCAGAAAGCAACTTAACTTAGAAAGGCCTCATGAAATAAAATGAACAGCTACATACTTATACCTTATCTCAGACAGTTGACTCAGTATCAGCTTCCCATCAGTAAAATCAGAATTCTAATTTCAAAATTCTAAATTCAGAAAAAAGGAATGAGTTTTAAATTATAAATTCCTGGACAAAAAGATGCTGTGAAGAAACAGACATACTGAATATTGAAAGTCTAGTTTCTTAAACAAAAAATGCCCAATAATATAGTGATGGATCTAATAGTTTTTATTCAAGAACTATCATTTTGAAGCTTCAACCTGTTGGAAAATGATTAGTTTTTAAATTAATATTCATTCAGGGACTGGAATCTGACACGATTGCCAATTTAAATTTCACTTTGGGGTTTATTATATTGGCTATTTCAAATTATATCAAGCTGAAATTCGTTATGTCATATTTTTTGTACTAAAACTGGAAAAAATCAATTCTGACTTTATTATCAAATGGGGAACACTGATAATATTAGCATTTTTTTTTAAGCCCAGTTTTCATACTGAATCAGCACACACTGTGGTTGGTATAAGAACTCACTTGTTTTTCTTTTAAAGAAGTTTTACTTTAAAGAACTTTTGAAGTACATGAAAGGACTTTTTTTGTCAGTTTGTTATGGTTTGGTTGGTGAAATACCTTGGAAGTGTATTCACATTTATTTTTTGGAAATTGTGTTTGAAACTTTTATTTATTTACTTTTGCATAGAAATACTGAGGTGTGGGGTGTGAGAGGGTTCACCAGAGACAGAGTGGGGAGCAGAACAGGCAGATCTACTTAAATACCCTGCAGAGGGAAGCAGCGGGCAAGACAGGGGAAGTCTGCTGCTCCGTGTAGGTAACTTCCCTGGCCAGGATCAAACTCAGGCCATTGTAATGGGCCTTCGTAGTTGTAGAACTGAGACTTAAACCCTGGACAAGCAGGGAGGCCCCATGTATTCTCATTTAGTTGCATATCACTTGAAAGGAAAACCTCAGAGCTTCCTATGTAAGTACTTTTTCCCTTCAGCAATTCCACACATTTTATAGGACGAGTAGTATCAGAAAAACATTAGTATATTGTTTGGGAATTTTAGCAAAATGCAGTAAAACAATTACTATAATTAAAGCTGATGAATTACAGAAAATACGGAGCCAAGGACTAGCTTAGTAAGTGGGTCATTCAGGTTTTTTCAGTATTCCGAAGGCTCCTTAATACACTGACAGTTCAAGAGCCAAAGCTGGTTTGAACTACAATAGTGTGGAAAGAGCAGTCGTAATCTGGCACACTGGAGGGAAAGTCACATGGGTAAATAAAATTTTAGGAATCGATAGATGAAGAATAAGAGTTTCATAATCATAGTTTGTTCATGAAATATGTTCTTTTGATTTATGTATTCAGTCTGAAAAAGGAAAACTATTGATAGTCTGGAGAAAAGGAAAATGCAATTTAACCAGCATTTGTTAGAATAGATACACCACATCTTTCAATTAATCTCTGGAGTGTATGCCCGTGTGCACACTTTATAAAGGCATTTCCATGTCCCCATTGATTTGAAGGAACATAAACTGCCCATGCGTGCTGGTGGGAGCTTCCTTGTTCTGGCCAGTAAACTTGGGTTCTGAGTTCTCGGGAGAAAACTGCCTCAGTCCCCACTCAGTGAATCTGAAGCTATACCTTTCTTTCCTTTGTCAAGTTCACTTCTTGTCACTCTATTTATATGTGTGTGTGTATTTATTTGTGCAAAGCCTGTTTGTAGCCAGCTGAGTATCACCCATGTTAGTTCAGTAGTGTAAGGTTTTTCCAAAATAAGAAGGGATCAATAGAACTTAATGAAGCTTTTCAGAATAATCAGTTAAAAATGATGATAATAATAGCTGCCATTATTGAGCCCTGATTATGTGCAGTGTATTAAACTTTGTACATGCTTAATTTTCAAATGCTAATAATAATTCTCTGACATTGGCTTATATTATCTCCATTATAGAGATGAGAAAAATGAGCTCTAGGAAGGTCAAATTACTCTAAATTCATAATCTCAGGTTTCTCTGACCTTTAACAAAACCGTAATAAATTATCATAAATCTAGCTCACTGTGAAGACCCCTGCCAAAAATGTAAGAAATGATATAAGAAACAAAAACACATTTGTAATGTAAATACAAAGAATTTTTATATGTGTTTGGGAATATTTACATTATAGACATTTATAATGCTTCATATATTTACATGATTTCTATACATAATTTAAATCAATTGATTTCATGACTCTATGCAGTATTGATACAGTGGTATAAATGCAAAACAGCATGCAGTTTTATAAAAAAACTTGGTTGACATCTACATGGCTGATGGCAGTGAGGAGAGACCACAATGGGTTAAAAGGGACTATTCCACATAACACATCTTGATCACCTGATCTATACCATGTAGAACCAAACTTTGTTAGGATACAACAGAAGCAAGAATGGGAAACTCACACTCCTTAACTGTGGGGAGAGGTAAAACCAACGGAGTAAACCTTATTCTCTGCGTTTTGCATTTTATTGTTGAAACAGCATTGTCTTTTGCCTTCTGAGCATAATCCCTTCTAGCTCCATCCATATTTCTACGAATGACTTTAGTTTATCTTTTTTGATTGCTGAACAGTATTCCATTGTGTGTATGTACCACAATCTCTTTGATCCAATCATTTATTTTTGGGCATTTAGATTGTTTCCAGGTCTTACCTATTGTAAATAGGTATCACAATGAACAAAGTAAACAATCCAGTCAAAAAATGGGCAGAAGAGCTAAAAAGACATTTCTCCAAAGAGGAAATGCAAATGGCCAACAGGCATATGAAAAAATGCTCAACATCTCTTGTAACCAGAGAAATGCAAATCAAAACTAATATGAGATACACCTCACACCAATGAGAATGGCACATACCAAAAAAATTAGCAACAACAAATCTTGGCAAGGATGTGGAGAAAAAGGAACTCTACTACACTGCTGGTGGGAATGCTAGCTGGTTCAACCATTATGAAAGCAGTGTGGAGGTTCCTCGAACTACTAAAAATGGAACTCCCATATGATCCAGCAACATCACTCCTAGGAATATACCCAAAAGACACAAAAACACGGACTCAAAAGAATACCTGCACCCCTATGTTTATTGCGGCACTATTTACAGTAGGTAAGACCTGGAAACAACCTAAATGCCCAAACCTAGATGACTGGCTGAAGAAGATGTTGGTTTCACTCCTAGGAGGAATATAAGGGAACCAAATAAGGAATCAAGGAAAAGAATAATAACAATGAAAAAACCAAAAACACAACAAAAACAAAAAGACAAGGACAAATCAGAAACACTTTGTCAGGTGGAGGAGGGGATGGGTTGAAGGCAGAAAGAGCATAAGGGACTGAGATGATGGTGCACTAGTGAAATGGTGGTTGGAAATGGGGACCACAATTGATGTCAAATATGTATAAATAAAGGGGAAAAAACAAAAATGAGATGTCATAAAAAGAAACAGCATTGTCTTATAATGTTTCAGCATTGCATCATTATAAATCAACTTTTGCACATACCACATTAAGTTCATCATCAAGAGTCCATTTCTGTTCCTCATCATACAGTAGAAAAGAAAACATTTAGTTAGACAGAAGGACTTTAATTCTTGACATTTCACTAAGAATTGTGTAACCATGGGAAAATTGTTATGTCTCAAAATATTAGATGCCTGTTGTAACTTGGGGACAAAGATAAATCTGACCTTTTTAGTTTATAGTATGAATGTGACATGTGAAGAAAATGATGTCTGATAACACTTTAAATTCTGTAAGTCCCTGCTCTGATGGAGCTTAGAGTCGATTGGGAGGAAAAGACAATCGGATAATCACACCGATGAAAGCAAAATTCTAACTGATGTGTGCTGTGTCTTGAGCAAATATCTGAAATCAAGGAAGTCTTACTTGAAGAAATAATGTGTTTTAGTTTTCTAGGCCTGCCCTGAATAAAATTATAAGCCGGTGGCATAAAAGCAGTTTATTGTCTCAGTTCTGGAGGGTAAAATGCTGAAGTCACAGTGTCCACAAGGCATGTTCTCTCTGAAACCTGCAGGATCTCTTTGGAGCCTTCCCTCCTGTTTCTTAGCCTCTGGTTTCTGCCAGCAATTCTTCGCTTTTAGCTACACCATGCTAATCTATGTGTCTATTATCACGTCACCCCCTTCTCCGTTTGTGTACGACTTAATTCAGTAGGCGTTTATCTTAACATTACTACATTTTCAGAAGCAAAGCTACTTTCCAGATAAGTTCACATTTGGCTAAAACTTCAGTCTCTCCTTAGGGGTAGGGTCGGGAGTCCCAACTTAGCTGATTAACAACATATGATTAAGAGAATGCCTAAGATTCAACTAGACAAAATGTTAAGAGCTTTATGTACAATTTAGCAACCAAGTGCAAATGTTCTTTTGTAAAAGGGAATATGTTGCCAGGGAGAAGAGACCAGTGCAGGGAGGTGCTGCCGGAGAAGTAGCACATCACCTACAATGAGGCCAGGAAAGGTGAGACATTGAAGAACACTGCTGACTAGGTTACACATTTTCCAGTGGATTCTGCTGAAGTATTTTATGTGGGGGGTAGGGGATGGGGAGAGAGGGGAAGGAGATAAAATAGATGGCATGAGCTGATTATCTTTTCCTGGAATTATTCTGAGTGCACAAAAAAAGTTTTGTTTGAGGGCCCGTCCTGGTGGCGCAGTGGGTTAAGCAACACACTGAAGCAAACCACAGCCACTGCAGCACGAGTTCGATCCCTGCCGCAGGCCAGGGAGGGGACCCACATGGCCTAGCAGACCTCTCCTGCCTCGCCTGCTGCTCCCCTCAGCAGTGTGTTTCTGTCAATCTGCCTGTTCTGCGTCCTGCTCTGTCTAGTGGATTCTCTCACCGCCTCCCCCCCCCCACCTCTGGCCTGTACCCCAGTGCTTGTATGCATAAATAAATAAATCTTTAAAAAAAAAAAGTTTTGAGGACAACAAGAAAATTTACTCGGTGACTCTCATTGCCCAAGTGAGATGTTCCATATCCCTTCAACTAATATGGCGCCAGTGAATATGCCGAGGCCTGGCCAGCACTGAGTGCTGTTTAAGAGTTTAAAACAAAGGGCTTTGTGAAGGAAGGAGTGTGGAGGGTAGGGCAAGGGATTTGATGAACCCAGATTCCTGGCTTGGCTATTTGTATAGAGAATGTTTTCCTTTGCCCAGGTGGAAAATCTGAAAATGAATTGGATATTTGCTACTCTGTACATATGAGTTAGACTCTGTCTCAGGACAATAATTCTCAACTATAAAAATCAGTATTGTTGGGAAATTTCTCCTCCTACCCTTAAAATCCTTCCTTCTTTATAATCCTTCCTTGGTGGATTAAAAAGTATAATAAAGTAATCAGAATTCAAGATGGGAAATGATCAACTCCACTCATGTATTTCAGGAATGCTGTATAAAGGAGGTAGGAGGTGCGGTAATTCTGAAAGGCAGAAGGATTTTTAATAGGTGGAAAAGAAGAAATTGTGTTCAGCAGGAACAGATGAATAGTATTTGTCATTGACTTTCGTAGAGTGGGGGTAGGGGCTGAATTTCTTAGAAATGAATTGCGTATTAAATGAGAAAGGCTGAAAAGGATGGCATAGATTTTTAGAGAGCTGTGAAGTTTTTATTTTTCCCATTTTTTCACCCACTCCTAATCTTTCTACAACTTATTAAAGCTATTAGTAAATATACTACAAGAAGTTTTGTTTAGCTAATATGCACAAAAAGCTCATCTTATTTCTGTGTTTTTTGCTTTTAGTTTAGAATGTCAGTCTCTTATTTCATAGCAAAAATTTAAGGTCAATAAGAACATTCCTATGGAAAAACCTCCTATCGTGATCTAAAGCAAGTTGTGAATAAATTAACATTTAGACTTGGAAACTGATATTTGAAGAACTTAGCAATTTTCCCCACTAGGAAATAGATTCTTGGCCAATAGCTATAAAATGTACAACATATAAAAAAAAGCTATATACAAATGTTATAGTGAAATTTATTACATACACTATTAAAATTGAAAATTGCTATAAAGAGTATTTTCCAGTATCTACTTATTTGTTTTAACAATCTCTAGTCTTGAAAATGCCAACATGGTAATTCTGTCAAATTTGCCATGGTTAAAATTTGATGGCAGTACTTTATAAAACTAGTATTATCTAATGGGATTGTCATTCATATTCAGTCACTTTCATCTAAAAGCCAAATATGAGACAAATAATTTTTGCTGTTTTTGAGGGGAGGCAGTTTTGTGCCCAAAGGGCTAACTGATACCTCCAGTTATACATGAACAATTCCCATTAAAGACAGAGAGAACTGCACGCACATAACCTGGGGCAGAGTTCGGCCTATGGTATGCATCGTTAATGGAATAGAGAAGATGACTTTATTTAAACATGGGCTTGAATAGTTTTATTTTCCCACACTGTATCCCTTGGTATTTCTCTCTCTGTAATGCAACATTCAAAAGTATACCAAGCAGCTGTATTGTTTATTAAGCAGATGCATAATAAGAGCATATGGTGAAGGCACCACAGATGTTTAAAACACATCTGTAAACCATAGTAACGTTAGTTAAAATAAAAGTGTTATGAAAAGTTTTCCAAGATTGTAGACATTTTGTAGGTTTGCTAATCTTGTAATTATAGCAGTGAAAAAATTGATATTTTAACATTATAACTACATATGTATTTCATATACTTTGTAACTATGTGTATATATAATATTTAATGTCAGAAAAGTAATCTGCTATAGATTACATGAAATATTTTCAGACTTTATGAATGAATTTTGCTGCTTTTTGACAGTTTATTGTCTTTGGTTATTTAAAGTTCACTAGTGAGTGAGACCAGCCAGTAACTGTCTTTCATTTTCTGACTTATTTCACTGAGCCATCATCACTTCAAGATCCATCCATTTGTCCCAAAAAGATTTCATCTAGGGCCTTGGCACTGGGGGTTTGTTGGAGGTGAGTGAAGTACGCACACATAAGGTGTGAAGTTGTACTCCCCAAATCATGTGGTTATGTACATGATGAAGAAATTAATAAAATTGAGGGGAAGAAATGACATGGAGTCATCCAGCCTCAAACTGAATTGTATATTCTAAAAGCAGAAAACATAGTCATTTTTGTTTATACTTCATGGTTTTCAATTTGAAGAGGGAGGACTGAAAGTGTGTGCATTCCAGGGCGTGGGGTGTGCGTGAGGGATGGGCTTGCAGAATGCATCAGTGTGAGTTTTGGGAGGGGAGGAAGAGACAGAGCTCAGAGACCTGAGGAAACTCAGTCCCTTTTTTGGCAGTTTCAGTGTTGGCCGAGGCTGGCGGGGGGGTGGGGGGGAGGGAGATTATTTGACCCAAAACATACAGGTTACATATTGGGGGTGTTGGCACGTCAGGGAATTTGTAGAGTGGAGTTGCAATCAATGTTTGGGTTGAAAATGATGTAGACAGGAAAAAAGCCTAAATGGTGAGCTTCCAATGAGATGACTGTGTGGGAACATTGGGGACAAATGATGGTCATTATAATTCCAGTCCCTAAAAATACCTGCAACAATTTCAGGTCAAGCATCTCAAAGTGCAAGAGAAGAGGCCTCTGTAAATATAAAAGAGAAGTGAAAACCCAGAAATACTGAAACCTGGGGAACCCAGGCTTGGAGAGGTCCAGTATAGATAATATTTGTTAACTTATTTATCTTTAACTAATCCATGTAAAAAAAACCATAATTACAGATTTAAAGAAACTTGTGGGAAATAATCCTCAGAGATCACATTCTTCATCCATTTCCCCCAGTGATAGCAGCTTTGAAAACTATAGTGGGATACTACAGTTTCATTGATATAATCTACCCATTTTAATTATATTTCCCATTTTTCTTGTTTGTGTTTATTTCTATACAATTTTATACAAGTATAGATTTGTGTTTCCACAATAGTCAAGATACAATAAGGTTCCCTTGCTTTAAGGCCACCCCATGTGATCCTTTTATAACCATGTGATCTTGTTCTTTCCTTTATGGCAACTCCAGGTCCCTAACTTCTGGCAGCCACTAAACTGTTTGTAAAATTCTGTCTTTTTAAATGTTACATACATGGCATCACATAACAGGTAACATTTTTAAGCTCAGGTTTTTTTCACTCTGCTCTTTCCATGGTAATTTATCTAAGTTTTTGTATCAGTAGTTATTTTTTATTACTGTATAGTAGTCCATGTATTGGAAGTACCAGTTTCTTTAACCATTGTTTCCAGTTTTTGTCTATTACAAACCAAGCTAACGGAAACTTTTGTGTGTAGGTTTTTGTTAACACAAGTTTTTCTTTCTCTGGGATAAATGCCTACGAATAAAACTGTTGAGTTGTAGGTAGTTTTATATTTAGTGTTTTAAGAAACTGACAAACTGTTTAGTAACTATATTATTCCTATTGAACACTGTATGAATGGTTCAGTTTTTCTACCTCCTTGCTAAGATTTAATGTTACTATATTTTTTATGTTACTAGTACCTTATTGTAAACTTCATTCGCATCTCCCTGGTAACTAATGATGACCATCTTTTCATATGCATATTTGCTATCTTTATATCCTGTTTGATAAAATATTTTCTCATGTCTTGCTTGTTTTCCAATAGGATTGCTTGTAGACTCTATATTCAGTATTCTTTTAGAGAGTATAAAACAAAGGCTGTTTGTTTTTTAAAATGAAATACTATATTTAGGAAGGATGTTAGTTTTTCAAATGGTGTTTTACTTTGAATGAGGTCCAATGTCTCAGTCCTTTATGCATTGTGCTTTCAGTGTCAAATCTATGAATTCTTTTTTTTTTTCCTTTTTGTAGAGGAACCTGGTTATAAGGCCAGAGGTGTTAGGAATTGGGTGGTTGGTGACAGGATTCACTAGAGGTAGTGTGGGGAGCAGAACAGGTGCATTTACTGAAATAAACTGCTAAGGGGAGCAGTGGGTGGTAAGACAGGAGATGGCTGCTGTGTCAAATGTGGGTTAGCTCCCTGGCTGGGGATAGAACTCAGGCTGTTGCGGTGGGCGTTCCTGATGATAGTGTTGAGATTTAACCTAGCCTAGGCCACGAGGGAGGCCCAAATCTATGAATGATTTCCCTAGCCCTGCATACTAAAGATTGTTCTCTGTACATTTTTTCATATTTTATATTTAAAACTTAAGTATCTGTTCCAATTTGAATTTCATGTACATGATACAAGATTTAGATCAAGGTCCAGTTTACTTTTCCCAGTGACCTAGAAACATTAGTTGGAAAGGATCCCTTTGCTCTAGTGAATTGCTTTTGCAACAATTGGTTGAGCATATTTGTATATATCTGAAATCTCTGTTCTGTTCCAGTGATCTGGTCAACTCCTGACTACTGCGAGTCTTAATACCTGGTACAGTGACCCTCCTGCTTTCATTTCTTCATCTGCTGCTGAGTTTTAAAAACATTTCAGGGCTGTGCCTTCTATACGTTTTAAAGTAGCTTTGCCTGTGTCTGCACAATATCTTATTGGAATTTTGATAGGAATTGCATTAAATATGTAGACCATCTTAGGGAGAATTGACATCTTTTACTGTGTTGAATCTCTAATCCATGAGTGTAGTGTTTCCATTTATTTCATAGTCTCATAGTTTTACTAAATTTATTCATACATGTTTAATTTTTTGGGGTGATTGAAATTTATCTGTGGATTAAAGTTGAGTTTCCATGGTTTATTGTTAAGATACAGAAATGTTGGTTTTCTAGAATTGAACCTATATTTTGAAGCACTATTGAACTTATTAGTTCTGAAAACTGTTAGGATTTTCTCTGTGGGCATATGCAAATAGCAATTTTCCTTCCAATCTGTATGATTTCTCTTTTTCTTTCATAGCAGCTAAAATTTCTAATGATGTGTTGAATATGGGTGATTAGATCAAATACCTTTCCTTTTTCCATATTTTAGGAAGAAATCTTTCAGTCTTTCATGATGAAGTTTTATATTAGTTATACCAGGTATTTTTTTTGTAGATGTTCATAGTGTTTTTCAAAGGACCCAGTCTACCATATTTTCATGCATTTTTGTTATAAACTCTGTGATATTTGAATGCATTGGCCACAATGGTGGGAAGTAAGAATCCACTGTAGAAGGACTTGGATAGAAGAAAAAAACATGAAGAGAGGATATATATTCAAATGCTGCACAGTCGATTTTGACAGAACTAGATCTGATCTTACAAATAAAAACGGGTGTCTATTTTAATGGTGTTCGGGTATATTGGATAATAATTGTAATGTGTTTGAGAAAGCAATATGTAAACATTTGTGGATTCTCAACATTTTGTCAGCAAACATTTTGTCAAGATTGACATTCAAAGACTACTCAGAATTGTTTCTGAACCAAATATTGCGCTGGCTGTAAGTATAATCACCATCTATGAAACAAAGCATGTTCTTCACCGTCTGCGGCTATTGGAACTACAGCTGCTCATGAACACTCTTCCCTTTCCTGTGGGCCAGTCGAAGATTAAGCTTCAATTAGAAATACAGGCTTGATACTTCGGCAACATTTAACTTGGTATCAACCTGTCACCATTTTAACTAATTAATGTGACCAGGAATACTTCAGGGAAAAGATAAATTGCTAATGTTTCATATTAAACAGGGATGGAACAAAGGGAGATAGTGTAATTTATACTTTACAATATTTTATTTCTATTAGTGTTGGCAGGCATGACGTTTGGAAGCCACTTTGGATGCTGGAGAGTTACTTGGAAACCCTATGACTTGTCTCTTTTCACATTCAGTTCCCATCACCTTGGTTTACACCTTATCTGTGGATGAGGTCAATGATGCAAAAGCAATTGTCATCATTATTTGCAGACCTCATGACTAGGAATTTCTTGTGTTAATATATGTAGTTTGATGTTCATTTGTACCATGTGTAACTGGTTCATGTAGTGATTAAAATAATAAGCAATGCTTGATCATGGTTAAAATAAATACCGAGGATAAATTCCTTTATTAATTAGTGAGAGTGTATCCAAATTAGCATCTATAATTATGAGCTGTTGTTAATTTTTGTTACAACCTATTAGATATCCTGTCCTAAATCATTAACACTTGTGTAATTGAGCATTCAGAGTAGGTGACTTACTTTTAAAAGGTATAGCAGAAACTTCCATAGAAAACATACTAGTAAGTATACATTTTTGATAGCATTTCAAACAGAATCTGTCATAAAAAGTTCATGTGAAATTCTAGATTTAGCATAACCAAAACTATTGTTTATTGAGTCAGGTATTAAGAACAAGAAGTGTGTACACATGAGTGTAGCCTTTCACGCAAGACTTCCTTGCATGCAGATTCATTTTTGTATAGCTTTCTGTTTCTTTAAGTCACATTGCTTTTTCTTTCGATTATAACCTTTGACATCATTCTTAAATTGGTCCTATTTTATTTATGCCTTGTATGCCAAAAGATAGGGACTATACTGTTACTGTGAAAATGCATTCATGTAGATGTTCGTAGCTGTGGGGTAGTGGCATAAGTGAAACATTAAGAAATTTCCCTGTTTTAATTTTGTTTCATATTTTTATTGGTAGATGTTACCTTCTTGAATAATTGCTTTTAGGCCTCATTTCTTAACCTCTGCACTATTGACTTTTTGGACAGGATGATTCTTGGTTCTGGGGTGTGTCCTGTGCATTGCAAGATGTTTAGCAGGGTGCCAGGCCTCTACCTACTAGATAACAGTAGCAAACCTCGCACCTCCTCCGCCTCTACCCTAGTGACTGGCAAAAATGCCTTCAGATATTGCCAAATTGCCCAAGAAGGGCAAAACCACCCTTAATTTAGAACAACTGCTTCTCTATTTTGTTTCCCTATATATTGCACAATTTATTTATTATTTTTTGAGAGGCGTGAGTTGTGAGCATACTTATACAGAAATGGCTTGACTTTAAAGTTAAAAATTTTTAATCAAAATGTTATTAAATTCAAGTGTGAAAATCAAGACAGAAAGTAAATTCTGAAATGGCATTTGCAATTTATAAGGTTGACTAATAAGAATTCTGAACTGGTGGTGACACATTATAGTGTAACTGAAAAGTTACATATTTTAAAGCAAATAAAGTTGATTGAAGTGTATAGCATTGTTAACATCAAAAATACCGTGCTTGAGAGTCTGAGTTATAAGTAAAAGACTGGATTTCAGTAAACAGTTGATTTGGAAAGGGGGAGTACTGTGTAGATGTCCCAAACAGTGTTAGTATGCCAGTGTTCAGGTGTAAAGTCAGATGGTTAGAATTACCAAGTCTTTACCAGTCAGCTGGACCTTAAATTGACCCAAACATTTGGGCAGAATTGCCAAATGAGTGAGCTTGTCCTCCAAGGTTTAATTGTTTTTTGTTTTTTTTTTTTGCATTCTCAGCAAAAAATGAGAATATACTTGCTTTGTATCTTTGCCAGTACTTATTTATTTGCTGTTTGGTCTCTGTCTTTCTCTGTCTGCCTTCCTCTCCTCTCCCTCCCTCATTCTGATAGATTTTTATAGTTGTCTCAATGTGGGTTTGATCTGCGTTTCCCGGTGACTAATGTTGAGGATATTCTTCTGCATTTATTTGTCCTCCGTGTATTTTCTTTGGTGACGTATGTATTTCTTCTTCCCATTTGAAATACAAAGTTATGTTGTTTGCTTAGGGGGTTTCACTGGCATTTTCTGTGTCCGGCCTGCAAGCCCCATGTCTTCCTTGTTTCCAAATGTCTCCCAGTCAGTGACTTGTCCTCTTCTTTCCACGCTGCCTTTTATACATCAGACATTTTCAGTTCTTCAGGTTTTGACAGCTCTTGACAGTGTTTCCTTTGGGTCATTTTGTAGAATCATCAGGTAGTTTATTTTAATTTTTGTCTAGAATTTCTAGTTGTGAATTGGTAGGGGGAGAGAGGTTGAAGTTGACCTAACTCTATGTTGGTCAATATCAGAGTATTTGGATGATGCTTTTTAGTTTTCAGTATTAAATATTAAATCATAAATATTTATGATTGCCATTTCCAGGTGGAAAAATGAAAGCATGAAAAGATAGAGTTTAACTTTAGGGGAGAAAAAAGTCACATGGGAAACAACCAGTGATTTAAAATATCTGGAACAACTAAAACTTGATGGTAAAAGCTGATGGTAAATCCTACTTACTATGTTCTGATTGCAAGTCCCTAGAAGGCAAATAATTTTATTTAAGTACCTTATTGAACTCTGACTTTTGTCATATATAATCTTAGTATTTTTGGAACTTCTTCAATTAAATATTTTTTTCCTTTTTATTTATTAAAATATTTTAAAATTTACATATACTTGCCATTAATTGTAATCCCCATGTATTCCCCATCACCATCTCACCAGTGCACCATCACCTC
>JAGFMF010011638.1:5654264-5677586 GCA_019455555.1 Galemys pyrenaicus | reverse complement strand
CTCCAGATCCATCCATGTTCCCATGAATGAGTCTAGTTTTTCATTTCTGATTGCTGAGTAGTATTCCATCGTGTATATGTACCTCAGCTTCCTGATCCACTCATCTGTTTTTGGGCATTTAGATTGTTTCCAGGTCTTACCTATTGTAAAGAGTTCAATTAAATATTTTTCAGAAGAGAGAAGATTTTTAAGACTACGTAAATAAGGTTGTCAAGGAACTTTGTTATATAATGTGCAGGAGGATCTTTTTGTCCCATATTCTCTAATGACTTTGTAGCAGACTTGAACCAGTTCACATATGATGATCAATCATGTGTTGGACCAGTATTGACAAATGTGTCTTCTGTATCATGTGTCATATGGTGGAAAGAACCTCCAGGTCCCTTGAAGACAATTCAATCCTCTTGCTTTTGTCTTAAATTTATCTTAGTGAATCTAAAAGACCAAAGTTGTCCATTATGCACATAAAACTATTGAGGTCCGGAGGTTATGGAGGAGCAAATCCATGGCCACTCTCTTTAAGATGCTGTACACAGGGAAACAAAATTGTGGGGCAGAATTTTGGAAAGTAATTTTTGAGTAAAATGAGACTTAAATCACAAAAGCTATAAATCGAATCTGTTAAAATACTTGGAAAATAATGATATAGGAAAGACAAACCCACATCAAACCCTTCTGCTAGAAAACAGTTCCTCCCCCTCTTAAAAGGTACATTTCATCTTGTTCTAATCATAGCCCATCGTTAGTACATATATATTTTTGTCTACCTCTTTTTCTTTAAACCTTACCTCATGCTTTATTTTCAGGTAGCTTCATAGTTCAAGGTAGGTCTTGAGGGAAGATTAAGAGACGATGAAGGTCATTGCCGAAGGGGCCAGCATGAGCGTTCAGGAAACGACTGCACTGTAGATTAAGTTTTTTCAATGTGGGAAATTATGCCCCTATGTCCTATAAAGGGTTGTCCTTAATGGTGTAATTTCCTTTAGACTACAAGGACAATATTTACATAACATTTAAGACTTTAAAATATCAGTCTGTCTACAGCTATTGGCTTCTTGCTGAGTCAAGATTTCCACATGCATCATTTCATGATGTAGCCCAGAAGAAAGTATAGATGATATGACTGAGGCAAGGCGAGCATTGAGGATACTTTTACAGCTGAGCAGAGTTTCAGAAACACACTGAGACTCAGCACATTTTTCTTCCTTGAAAATAGGCACATAGAAAGGAATGGATAGAAGTTTGTTTATTGAAGGGTTAAGACCTGGAGGAAAGCACATGGGCGTGGGCCGAAACTACTGGAGAGGTCACAGTGCCTGAGGGAAATGCTTTAAGCAAGACATTTAACCTCTCTCACCTTAGTTCTCTTTTGGTATAATGCAGTGCTTATGCAAACTTAATACAGTCAAAAAATGTCCGTAAGGCAGTGTCTAAAATTGACCCTCTGGATTTCATCATGCATGCCTGGTTATTATTTATTAAGATGTATTGGGGGCAAGTCTCAAATAGTAGAGAAGATAAAAGGTTGATCTAGGAAGGGAGGACGGTAGGCACGATGCAACAGAAACTCTTACACTAATCCAGGGGGACTCAGCATGTCAATCAAGTCCATGTTCATTATATTTTTGTAAAGATTAATAATGGTTTGTTAACTGAGCAAGCTGGCAGATATTAGAACCGTGAACTCAGATCTTGGGGTATCTATGACCAGTCCATAACTGACCAACTAGTTTCAAAAGGTGCTATAAAGGATGATAAAGTTTAGTTCCATGTGTATTTTGATGATAGTTGCATCTATATTTAAAGCTTTCTGTCACTGTAAGCACTCTTGGTGTTGTCAGACTGTCTATGGGACTGGATGAGCTGCAACTTCTTGCAATTGAATGTCAATAAGACCAAAGCAATTTTGGTTGATTCATAGCACCAGCTTAAGCATATTCACTTGCACAGATTACATTTGACAGATAGTTACCTTCAGCTGAACTCTGTGGTTAGAAGCTTGGGCATACTCTTGACAGTGAGCTTACAGTTGATGCCTGATGTTTATTTCATATCCTGTTTTTACCTTCCCTAAAACTGCATGTGTAAGTCTATATTTAAATATATTCACAGCTGATGTTCTCGTCAGTCCACTTGTTATCTCTGGACAGAATGTTGCAGCGATTCCATTTCATTATTTTAATAATGATAACTTGCCCTTATCCAGTTTTAATTTCATTAAAGCAAAGGAGTAATGGTTAATTTTAAAGGGTCTCCTTGATGAGCAATTGGAACATGATCACAGGAAAATGCCCAAGTGATGCAGAACCGTTGCATATCTGGGAAACTTAAAAGCTTCAAACTTTGCTGTGTGATTATGAATACTAAGAAAATAGATCCACATTTATTTACTTTATCATTATTCCTTTATTTCCTATTAATTATTTAGGCCTACTATTTTTCTTCAAAGCTTAGATATAGAATAATCAATTTCAAAAATATAGTTAACATATTTGAAAATGCTGTCATTGAATAGTAAAGTACATATACCTCAATCCATTATGTAATTTAAAACTTACATTTTTGAATATTTAGTTTAGGAACATCATTGACATGGTTTTATTTTGTGTTTGGAAAGAGGTGCAATTATGGTGGGAATACATTCTTCATTATGGTATGTTCTCAGGTTTTCAGTCATGTTAACCTCATTAACATTCTGGTTGGGAAATTTAAGGGACATATAGATCTAATAATCGGTGCCTAATTCTCCTGTTCTATACAAATAACACTGCAAAGCTCTGGAATCCCTTTATTTGACTAGGTGAATGGCAGGTGTGTTTGCATCAGCCTCAACCTAGCTTAGAAATAGCAATTTCAAAGCAAACATGTTTTACTCATGCATTTCCATCTTTTCTGGAATCTGAAATTTTAAGAGATCAAACAATTCAAATTATGTAGTTGTACATTTCACACAGGAGAAAAAAAATCATGCTGAAATGGATGAAATGTTTTTTTTCAGAATTATTTTCTCTGCACTTAACTGGTATACTTTCTCTTTACTCTTTTTTTTTTAAACACTGACAGTCAATTTTTTATATTTCTCTTTTACTGACAGCTAGTAAATGTACTGACAGTTAGAAGCAAGATGTAAATGTAAGTCACTATTATTTTGTCCACCTGATACCCGAGCATTGGTGGAAATGCTTCGCTATATTTTAAAATAAAAACTAAATCATTTCCAATGGTTTTGAAGGGAAGATATATAGAAGAACTATGCTCTGTAAATAAAAAAAATGTGTTTAAGGCAAGATTGTAGTGCATTTAGCAGTATCTTACTTTCTTCATTAAGAATGTGATTGGACTTTCTATTGAGGAAAATCAAGATTTTATTTAAGATTTGCATTTCCTGGTCTCTGAGTTATAAATATCTTTTCAGCATGTAAATATGTTTTAGAAATTAGTGGAGGATCTGTAAGTGGAGAAACGAAAACAGGTTAAGAAGTTAATAAATACCAAGTTAAGAATTTGCTCCTGCTTAAATGTAAGTTTGAAGATTAAAATTGTTAGAAAAATTCCTGCTGAGTGAATTTATCCCTTGAAAAAATGCCATATGTGTTGGGATGTGAAGAATGATAATGTATTGGTAGACGTATGTTGGGACAGATTGGTCTGAGACCTCCATCATAGAAGGACTTATTCCTTCTCTTAAAAAGTGATTTATCATTTCTCTATATTGTACATAACAGCTGAGTTTCAGAACACAATGCGATAAATAACTGCTGTGTTCACTTATTTACTACTTAGATATAGGTTTTGTTTCATCCTTTGTATTTCGGTCTCAACATTGTTCTAATGTACGTGAGAATTGGTTGAGGGGGAGACTTGGGATTTATAGATTTTTATATTAAAGCATGCAATTATCAATGAGGCACTTTCATCCCAGAGCTTATTCTTCCTTTCATTTACACTAAATGCTCAAGAAATAGACCCTTCGTTTCTTTCCATTGTCTTATTCTACCTCTGTCACCAATTTTTGTGCTATTATCCTTGTACTGCAGTTATATATAGCTTTGTGAAAATTTGTCATATAAGATTAAAATTGATTTGCCTTTACATAGTTTCAATATCCTTTTCATGGTTTGAAGAGTACCTTTTGGAGGCAAGGAAAGACCTGCATAATAAGTCACAAAAGGCAGGGATTTCTTCACAGAAAAAGCAGCAGGAGTTTCCTTGGCAGGGGCCATGGCGAGTGGTGTCAACAACTTAGAAGTTGCCATTGGCCTGTCGGGTGTTACGCAGATAAATTGTAGCTCTGGCTTGTCCTCCAATGTCATTCTTTGATTTCTCTCTCTGTTAACACGGCATTTGCATTTCGGTCTGACTGAGAACAAGGCCCTGTGCAAATGCCTCGTGACATGTGGAGAGAGCTGCTTTTATGTTAAAAGTGATCTGTTTTCTTGTTCGCTGTGTTCACAATAACGATTCATTTTCTGAGTCTTAAATCATTTGGAATTCCTTTGTGTATTTGCAGTTTCTATTTTAAGGCAAAATGTGAAAATGCAAGGAGTGGAAACAATTTTTTAAAACTAAACAACTACAAAAACTATGAAATGGGTTGGTTCCTGGCAGCAACAACCAAAACACAAGACAACCCAAACAAACAAAAGTTCCAGTAGAGCGTGAATCCTTGTGGAGATCTGTCTTCCTTTTCTGTGTGCGCCTAGAACGGAGGACTTTAAAACAATCCCACTTACAGACAAAGTAGGACCCCTTGCTAGGTATGGGTTCCATTTACTTCTCGAATTGGAGACACCTTTTGAATGTCCTGACTTACATAAAACTTAGATTTTTTTTTTTAAATAATGGTTTAACTTATAGACTTTTGTTGGCTTTTACATGAAGTAACCAGGTAGCTGGAGCTTGATCTCCTCAGCATGGCGTGGTTTGAGCCAGGTCTTGCCTTTCTTTACAACAGTGCTGTTCAAGGCAAACTCGCTGTGTATGGTGCATATGTGATTCCACAGAGGCACAGACATAAGAGAAGGTGGGCGCATCCGAAGAGCCCGATGCTACTCCACAAGCTGTGAGTGGACGACCCACACCAGCATTTTGCCTCATACCTAAATCAGATGACCCAACCCTGGCTCTGTGCACAGAGTGCTGAAGACCCTGACACAAGTTGGAAGGGTTGCTGTAAAGTAGACTTGAATGTTGAGGATCTGGAAGGGTGTCACCGAGCGCTCGTGGAGCCTGTTGGCTGGTGAAGTCAGGGCACAGCCAGGGCCTGTCGGTCACCTGGAAAGTGCTGTTCCCCACTGGGAGTGGCGATCCTTTCACAGCAGCATTTCTGTCCTAAGTCAGCTTACCTAATATCTACAAAGTGTTCAGCATGTGAAGAAAGTTGTCTAAATCCCACAGTATTGGTCTGAGATCGTTTAACTTGCCTGGACTATGCAATGCTGAAAAATGTGGTCTATACTAAAGGTGTTTTCCCCATCAGGTCAGCTAGAAGAAACTAAATTGTAAAATAGAAAATAAGTGTGAAAATAGAAACCAAGTTGTTAAAAATGGGTCCTGTGGTCTGTTTTGACGGCCAAAATGGCGGTGTCACTGATGCCTCTTGTCTACAGTTATGCACCACATTGTTTCAGTCATCTTTGCACCTGGATGTTCGGTGGTGGTCCCTGGAGGTCACACCGCATAAACCCCAGTGTGTAATGAGCTAAACTGTCTGGTTATGTGTAAGTTCACAACACGATGATCACACAAGGACAAAAGTGTCCAACAGCATACTCTTCACAGCACATCCCTGTCCTTAACACATGCCCACCTGTACAGCTTAGGGAATCCCAGTCTAAGTATTATAAGGGTTAAGTCTCCCCATTTTTCTGAAAGCCTATTTCTTTATCACAGTGATAAGAGTCTTCTAAGTGTTTCTGATATTCATGTTATTTTCTTTTCCATATTACATCCTCTCCTATTCTTAGTGGTAGAACATGTATACAGTCTGGATCCTTGTGTGTTTTCTCCTTTGCACAAAATAATTAATCCACGTTTTTAAAAGTAATTCCTCTCTTCTTCAAAACCTCTCAAAAACCTGTCAGAAATTCTAAATTGTGCTAGGATCAATTCTCAGGGTCTGAGAAGCTGAGCGGTCTAGACGATATGGAGCACTCCTGATGGACTCACTGTTCTTTCTTGTGACTTGTGCTCTCTGTTTCTGGGGTGTGTGAAACTGCTATACAAATTACTTTTCAGGTTGAACATTATGTACAAGAATCTGTATAGAGGTTTTAGTACTGACAAAATTAACTAAAATTAAGTGGAACCTTCATCCTAAAGAACTTAGTGAAAGAGGGGATCTCCTTGGTGGCACAAGGGGTTAAGACACAGCACTACGAGGCTATCATCAGCAACTGCAGCACGAGTTCGATCCTGACCAGGGAAGGGACCCACATGGCACAGCTGACCTCACCAGTCTTGCCCACTGCTCCCCTCAGCAGTGTATTTCAGCCAGTCTGCCTGTTCTGCTCCCACTCTGTCTCTGGTGAATCCTCTCAACCCCTCTTTCCCTGCAGCTCTGGCCTTTATCCCAATTTTTATATAAATTTTTTAAAAAAATTACTAGGGGGTGGGATGGGAGGCACTTGGATGGGGGCAGAAAGAACACATGGGACAGAGGTGATGGTTCACTGGTGGAATGGTGATGGGAACTCCATGGGCACTATGATTGATGACAAATACGTATAAAGAAATGAATGAAAAAATAACAGTGAGAGATGACATAGACACTGGTGACTATAACAACATATTAGGGGTGACTGTGGTTGTTGAGGGTAAGTTGTGATTTCTTTGTATAGCAGTAAAATTTCATAGATTATAAAGAGTTTAACCTAGACCCAAGCGTCAGAAGATTTTTGAGGCAGGTATTGGGGAGAGAAGAGCCCTGAGTGGGGAGCAGGGTGTGCAAAGGTAGGAGTGCTGCACTTGGACTTCCTGGAATATTTGGGCAAGAGTGACGAACAAGTTTGTCTTGGGACAATCAAGTTTGTCTTGCACCAGTTTTGTGGGAGGAATTGGCAAGGTGAAAACTCAAAGGAGACATTTAGATACTGGGAACTGGAAGTTGAGAAAACAATTCCATATTAAAAAGGAAACAAGTAGAGACATTTGGAACAAAGAAGGGCCAGAATGAAAGCAGTCCTTTATTTGTAAAACTAAAGGCTTTTTAAAGTCTTTAAAACTAGATACTGTCTGTGCCAGCACTCTGTCCTCTGCACCCCAGAGTTCAGGTCCAGATCAAACAGCAGTTACTGTTGAGGCTCCTTTAACCCCACTGCCCTTTGTTGTCATCCACGCCCCACCCACCATCGAAGAGGTTCCTTCTTTGTCTTAGGCCATTATTTCTCTGCTCTTCCTTTCTTGACTTTGATCATCTGACTTGAGCAATAATTTTAAGCTTGTGGCAGGGCACAGAAGGAATCCTGTATTCCTTTGGGTTCTTCTCCAGCTGGACAGCCATTACATGGTCAGCAGAGGGAAAACAATTTAGCCACATGTGTATGGGGAATTACATGGTTGTAAACTCTAAAGAATCACAGAGCAGACCCAGAATATCCTATATTTTGGGGCCTCGGGCTTAAAGGATGGAGGGGGTACCTTACTATTACTCTGATAGTAAAGATGAAATTGTCAGATAGGACATGTTCTTTGACCAATAAACATAAACTAGCACAAGACTCTGAAACTACACTCTTGTAGGTATTTCTTCTTTGGTTAGGGAAGGGTAGTGGATTCAGACAAGGATGAAGTGTCTTCTAGCTTTCAGGGCCCTCCCTGAGCATGTGCAAAACAGTGTTTGTTTGTCTTTGAATCTCTTGGATCTGTTTAGGTTTGCTTTCATTGTTTGGGGCTTTGTCACAAACACATGCTCCTGTATTCTTACCAGTTTCTTTATTTCATTCCCTCTTGTCCTTCTGTTACCTCAAAACACCTATTCTCAAACCATTCACCTGACTGTATGTTGGTTGCCATGTGTAGACAGCATGGTAATACTGAAGAACAGGCAGGAGTCATTCAGTGGGCATGGGGATTTTCAGTTTGGGTACATACTGACTGTGTCACTACAAAATGCTGGACTGAGGCAGTTTCTTAACTAAATGTGAATCTTAACTGCCTCTTCCTCAAGCAGGGAATTATCTTTTTGTTCCCAGTCCACTGGGTAAAATAGTATTAGTGCAGTCTTGCACTAACTCTGATCTAACTCTATCTTATTTTACTGAGGTTTTTTTGGCCAACCACGTAATATTCAACTCATTTGGTACCAAACTCTTCAGAAAGCCTTCTTTTGTCTCAATATGAATATGATGTGCTCAGTTCCACATCATAACTCGGGGTTCTTTGTGTCCCTCATTCACTGGTCTGCAGAACTTTATGCCATATTTACTTCTGGTTCCCTAGGGCAGTAATCAGGCCTGGATGTGGTTCTCAACAAAATACTTCTCAAATGGATGAAGAAGTGATTGAATTATGGCATCAGACAGTATGCATGTAACAAGTGTCAGAAAATAAGACAATCAGTTTGGAAGCTTCTGAAAGAATACTCTTGAGATATATTAATGGAGTACATATATAGAAAGAGGGAATAAAGAAAAACACATAAGGCAAAATAATAGGAAACAGGAAATTTTATTACTAATTTGAAGATGAAAGGCTCAGTAAAGATGACCTTAAAGTTATAAATGGAGTTCTTTACAACATGCTTTGCCAGTAGGAGTTAAGAAGGGGAACCTTCATTAATTAACTTTAGCTTTGCATGTTCCAGTCTGTCTCCAGCTGCCCTCCTCTTACTTCCTCAGCCCTCTGTGTTCAGTTACTTGAGTCTCCAAAACAGCCTCCACAAGGAAGACTGGTTTTTCTACCTTCCTAAAATAAAAACATGATTACATACCTCCACTGTTTAATTCATTATTCTTTGTTCATCATGGCTCACACTGCAGAGAACAAATCTTTTCTTCCTCTCAAAATGTGTCAGACTCTGCCTTGGAAGCTTTGCTGTCCTTCTGTACACATTGGTCTTCAGCTGCTCTGTTTTCCAAGTCTCTTCATCCAAGCTCTTCCTGCTTTTCCTCCCTCCATGTCTTCTGCTTGTTTCCCTTGCTCAACCCTCTTTCATTTCATATACACATTTCAACTTCCCGTGTAAAACACATTATCTCCCTCTCCCTTTTTCTCTTTTCTGTGCCTAAAGCAATTTTTTCACCTGGGTTGTATGTATTTTTTTTAAATACATGTAGATTTTAGAAGGTATTTATGGATTGATTTTGCATTAAGTCAATTTTGAATTTATTGAAGACATATATGTTATTCATTTACGTGTGTCAAAAATACAGAAAATGTCACAGAGTAGATATTTACTACAAATACTGGTAGATAAACAAATAGAATTGAGTTTGACAGAGAATGATATTGATTTAGAACATTATGTGTGATTCAGAGGTCAAGGCTCACAACTTTCAGGTGTATGTTATCATGCCACACCCACCACCAAGACACTGAAAATCCTCCTACCATAACCCATGGCATCCCTCCCTACCTTGCTCTCCCCTTCTGGTAGCCTTAAATCTACAGTCAGATCTCTCTCTCTTTTTTTTAAAGATTTATTTATTTATGCATACAGGACCAGAGGTGTGGGGGGGTGGGGGCGAGAATTCACCAGAGACAGAGTGGGGAGCAGAACAGGCAGATTGAATGAAACACACTGCTGAGGGCAGCAGGAGAGGCAGGAGAGTTCGGCTGCGCCATGTGAGTCCCTTCCCTGGCCGGGATTGAATTCATGCTGTAGTGACTGCGGATGCTTCACAGTGCCCTGCTTAGCCCATTGCAGCACCAGGGAGGCCCTACAGTCAGATCTCTTAAAAATTTTTTTTGTTTTCTTTGGCCCTTTTTTTTTTTTCTTCATTGTGTTCCACATTTGAGTGATATTATCTGGTATTTGTCTTTCTCCTCCCAATTTAATCCATTTAGCATAATCCTCACCAGTTCCATCCACCCATTTCATCACAAAGGGCAAGAGTCACGAGGGTATCCCCCCCCCTTTTTTTTTTAAGTATAAAGGAGTAGTGTTCCAGTGTGTTATATATACCATGTATTCTTGACTCCTCTGTCTTTGGGCACTTAAGTTGTTTCCTAAGATAAGTTAATTTGGGTATTGTGAATAGTGCTGCAATAAACACAGGAATGCCTCTATCCCTTTTAATGGGTGATTTTTTTCATTCTTTGGGTAGAGATCTAGGAATGGAATTGTTGCATTATATAGGAGATCTCTTTCTAATATTTTGGGAATCCTCCACACTCTTTTCCATAGGGGCTGGATTAACTTCCATCCCAACCAACAGTGTAAGATAGTGTTCCTTTTTCTCTACATCCTCACCAAAGCTTGATGTTTCTAGAATATAATAAGTGATGGAATGAAAATGACATTTTTTTTTTAAATGATGAGTGAACATTTACAACTTTGTTAAATTCTACATAAATCCTCTTTCTGTGAACAAATTTACCATGAACAAAATTCTCCTTTCCATGGCTGGTGATCCATTCGTTGTCTCTTCCAGTAGTGATGGATGTATTACTTAGTACACTCTCCTCCAATCATTTGTAAAAACTGGGACTAACCCAGCGATTCTGCTTTTTTTTTTTTTTTACTTTTGTCTAATGCAGAATTCAGTTGATATTTTTTTGTCTCCATAGATGTAGTCAAAGTCCTCAGCCCTTCCTGAATTCTCCTACAGCTCAGAGGATTACTGGGATTTCCTTCAAAATAGTCATCTTTTTAAAACTTTTGATATCAAACAAAAACACACGCAAACACAGATCTTCTTGCATATTCCCTGGAAGTGTTTTTTCTTCTGCATTTGATATTTCTGATCCTTTTGGTTTGTCATGAGTCTTGGCTGTGTCTTCTACCTGGTTTCTGGGACAATGTTGCTCCCTAGTAAATACAGGGTAGTGATAGTAATACTCATAAATATTTTGGGCTACGTGGAAAGAGATGTTTTTTAAAATGGGTGCTCAGAATAACCTGCTGTTTAAGTAGAGTGAATCTTATACTCAGTTTCTGCCCAGTCTAACCCTTTACATTTTCTTTTATCTTGTTTCTCACAGACTTTCACAATAGCTATCACATTAGTGCTATCCACAGATTTCATTAATAGGCTAATGGTCTGCCCCCTGGTATATCATTAATGAAAACCTGAAATAAAACTAGACCTCCTCCCCATTTTCCTCTGAATTCCATAAATATCTAGTTTAAATGCCAGTGCCTGAATTCAAGTTCATATAAAATGTTATTTCAAATAAGACTGAGTTTTTCCTGTAGGTGGCTCCTCGACTCAATTATATCTTAGTTTTATTTGTTTGGGTCTTTATTTCATTGCAGCATCCTCAGCTAGACTTGTCCATTAAAATATATATTTCTTCTAGACTCTGGCTCGAGTACAAGTGGTTAGTCCTCCGGGGAGGTAAATGTAATTTGTTTGATTGGATACTCAAGCTTTTCAATTGTTTTATTTTCCTTAGAAAAATAGAACCTGTCTAGCTTTCAGGTCAATTGGTGTAGTGGTTGGATTCAGCTGGAATGACACTTTTCTCCCCCTTGTAAGTCTCTGGTTCCTCAGAGAAATCCTCGAGAAAGCTGTCATCTGGCCGTTCTGATCGCATAAATGACTTAGACACTGACTCTGCGGACTGTGAAACCTGATGGTAACGAGAAGGTTTGAGAAGCACTCAAGAGCACTAGGATTGAGGAGCTTAGGCAGTGCCCGTAATCATCTCCTACAGTTAGTTTATCAGGCCTGTGTTGTTCTGTGCTAAGCAAAGGGATTTGCAGTTTTAACCTGCTCAGACCCACCAGCCACTGATCAAAAATGCTGCATTGTGACGTATGGAAAATAATAGAATATGATGACATGATTTTAGGAATCTAGGAAAGTAGGAACCAGATGAGGTGGCAAAGAAACCACAACCCAGAACACACACACAAAAGAAAACTGAGATGGGGGAGAGCAGAGTTGTGGCAGCCAGAGGCACAGACCTGACAGCTTCGGCGGGTAGGAAGCCCCTGCCAGGGCCCTGACTCGGCAAACAGCAATGGGAATGGTGGGCCGGGTTAGCGTCTCCTCATTTAGACATCAGGCAGTGAAGACATTTGACCCCAGTTGGGAACACAGATGTGGGCCCTGGACCATAACAAAACAAGCTGATACAACTAAGACTAAAGGGGGGCCGGTACCCACAAAATGAGCTGTACTGTAGATTTGCCCATGGCCCATGATTGTTGGATTCCGTCTGGAGTGAGCAGAGACGTGTCCAGGGGACCAACGTCCCTTTGATAGGTGTGTCAGAAGGGGAAAACCGAGAGCAGTGGAAGGAGGTGGGGGGGGCTCAAAGGTCACGGAAGAAGCTATGCTGGTGTGGAAGACACATCTTTGCATCAAAAGTGCTTGGTGCTGAGACTGAGGCAGGAAACGGCTCAGAGCTGAGGCTACTGTGTGAGTGTGTGCACATGTGCACAGCGATGGATGGTAGAACAAAAACTAAACAAATGCGCTGTAAGAAAGGTAGCAGTAGCCAGAGTGAGGATAGGATGATAGGCTAGAAAATTAACAGCTGATTATTTGGGACTATGGGGGCATCTCCAAGGTGACACTAGACAGGCTGAGATCGGGGCAATATAGATTCTAGTTAATCCTACCTACCTTTATCCCTAAGATCCATGCTAGGAGAAACTCTGAATCCTAAGATACCAACTTAAATGAAGGAGTTTTACACGATTCAAAGGTGACTTTGTACGAGGTGGCAGTGAGTGCCCATCAAATGACATTAACACAGGTGGGAAGTTTGTTACTTACAAATGTCCACAGCTTCACCTATCAGGAGATAGCAGATACTGGTGAGCTAGATGCCCAGGTGGTTAAGTACTGTGTGAGACACAGAGGAGAGACTGTGGCTTTTATATTAGCTAAGATAATCCTAGTAATTTCCACCATTTTAAAATTGTTTCACCTCTTAATATCTACTTTCATTCTTTATCTGCTTTTTCTAAAATACAGTGAAAGCAGTTATAAATTCATTACCTTTCTATTTTATAAGTAAAATGAACATGCAAATGTTTCTTCCACCCAGAATTTTTTCCTGATCTTATGTTTCTGAGGCCCGCCAACTTTTGGCGAAGGGTGACCCAGGCTTTGCAAAAAGAAACGAATTATACTAAATACACTGTTCCACCGAATTTAGAGATTGTTTTTTTGACAGCTGTTGCTTATATGGGAGTAAAGGTCTTAGGAAGAAATAAGAGCTAAGTTCTAAATAAAAATGAATGATAAAAGGATAATGTTATTTTGTATTTCTATTAAATATATTTATATTAAAGACAACACTTTAATATGGGAATCCAATTGCTTGTATGAAGTTTTTCAGATGATGATAAAACATACATTCATTTGGCCAGACTGATAGTATCAACTTAGTTTTATGTTATTGTTATATAAGGGTAAGAAAAGGGAAATTTTTCCTAAATGCTTTGAATTTGACCCATAAATAGACATTTTTTGTTTTTAGGGCTGATATGATCCATACCATAAAAATTACCAATTTGCTGCTATCATTCCTGTTGTCTAAACCAAATTAAATGTGTGTGCTTCTCCATTACTGATTGAGGGAAAAAAAACTGCTTAGACGTTACGATCTCCCAGCTCTTGGGCAGAGAGCATCACCTTTAAACAAGGTCATCATGAAAACCTTATTCTCAATTTTAGAATGTCTTAAGGATAAAGCAATTCACATCTGATTTCATGATACAGTTTTCTAAGGAGGTTAAAGAATCACATTTTTCCTTTGAGTCTTCTTCATTCAGTTTATGGGACACAGTTTAGTAAATTTTGCTCAGCAGTCTTAGAGCTGAAAAGAGCTAAGAGGATGCAGAATGACGAGAAGACAGGTACTTCTGGAAAAGCTGGTATTTCTTTTAAGACTTTAAAGTGAGTCAAGTCATTCATTAATAACATAATGGAATAGTCCATCCTGGTTGAAAATTCTGGTAGGAGTAAATCAAGCAAAGTATAGGTGGGCATTTTGCCTCTGTTCTGTTTACATGGCAGGGCTCCCTCTCAACTTAGAAATTACTGCTCAGGATCTTTAAGCTGTCAGTTGAGTACTGGCACCAGGTCTGGATTTGGGAGGCACACAGAAATGATTTCCTATATATCTGTCTAAACAGGCAGGTTTGATTGATGGCCCTTCTGACTCTGGGTCAGGAGTGAGTTCACATCTCTCCTCGGCAGGGCCATGGGGGCCACTCTGGAGTGTAAACAGAAATCCAGTGGTCACATTTTTAGGATCCTCCTTCAGACGTAATTGGGCCTCATGCTATGCGCCTTTGTATTACAATTTAAAGAGATGAAAACGCTGACAGATTTGGTGGGAAGTGAGAAAGGTAAATTTAAGTCAGCGCGTTCAAAGGAAGGTAAATTCCTACTAGTCCTTCAAGAGTTAGTCTTTACCCTCGCAGTGGTGATCTGCAAAGTACCAAGTAGTTGTGAGTTCCTGTGCTGGGGACTGAGGGGACAGCAGTGAAGAGGACAGCAGAAGGAAGCAAAGAGAAACCTGCCTTAGCAACTTTGCTTGTGCTGCACCAGTGTGCCCTCCATCAATATTTCTATAAAGTTAGAAAAAACTAAAAATAAGAGATCTCCAAGTAGATGTCTGGTAATATCAGAGCAGTAAAATTTGTAATATGTTAGGCATGGACAAAGAGAAGAATCAAGTAGGAAGGTCAGCAAGCGCTGGGTGACCCTTTTAGATCGGGCAGCTAATGGGACATTTGAGGCTATATCTAACAGGGGTGAGATCAGTAGGTGCCTGGAGGAAGAATGTCAAGGAGAGGGAATAGATACCAAGATGCAAGGAAAATAAGTGCTGGGGTGTTTGGGAATGTTGGTGTTCCACAGAGAGAGCAGGGAGGCAAATGGTGGGGACTAAGCCAGAGGTGACAAGGGCCCAATGTGGTAGGGAAGGGCTTTGTGGAATTTAACTTTGACTCATCCGAGGTCTCTGCAGAGGAGGGATACAGACTGCTTTTAATTCAGCACTTCTCTTGGGGCTACTGTCTTGAGAAAAGGCTGTGTTTATGTATCTCTACTATGTAGCGTGGTGCTTAGCTGAGCATACTGTACACATTATATATTCAGGCAACAGAACTATTTTCAAAAAGGCTGTGGTTTTTAATGAAGGGGATGATAAATAGCTTTCATCATACATAGGAGACAAAATAAGAAGTTGGCTTTTAAGGAGAAGAAATTGTAGTTGTGACAAATCAACAACTTCCTTATAAACTGTTGAAATGATCACTAAGGAGTTTTATCGCTGATTCTAATCATTGCCTGGAAATCATGTGTTCTGTATGGATAAATGGAAAACTCAACCAGTGATATTTGAGATAACCAAGAATGTAGAATATTGTCATCTGTGCACTGAAAAAAATGTTCTTAAATCTGGAATTGCACCTGAAGTGTTTGTGGACAGTATCTCTAGAAGCTGGGCTGACTCCCCCATTTTCTCAAAAATCAAAAATAAATCAGGCCATTGGCAGATTTTCCATCTTATAATGTGTACATCAATAGCTTATTGAAGCAGAGAGTAATAGCTTGGGAAGAGATGGCCATGAAATCTTCACTTCCGGTCAGGAATCAGGAGAGGACCAGCTTACATTCCTAAGTTAAATTTTTACAGATTGATTGAATTGGTGGCTTATTTGTAGGTGGCCTTAGAGGAAGAGCTTTAATAGCTACCAAAGGGTCCCGAGCCAATCCAGAGCATCCTGCCCAGGGTGGAAATGTCATGCAAATAGGCAGAGATTGCTAAAGGGCCAGCTTGCCTGAGCTACTCAGAGAAAACAAAAGTGGACATGTATCATGGAGTGAAGAGGGTGGGGGCAGCAGCTAGAGAGAGGAATAGGGGTTGACATAATACATCTAACTCGTGGGAAGTGGAAAATAGAAGCAAGAAAAATTTTGGAGGGACATACCTGTACGTGAAGTCATTTCCCTCGCGCTTCCTCCAAGTGGTCTCAGAGACTGAAGCTGGTTACTCTGTGAACCCTGCTGGTCATGAGAACACAGGTATGTTCCAGATTATCTGTGGGCAACCATGTGATTTTCTGCCAAGTAATGTTCCCTGAATAATTGTGTCCACTCTTTTTACATGTTGTTTATATAAATGTAGCTTAATTTAATAGACTGGAGTATCTATAATATATAACAATGCAAAAAGTCATCTTTGTAGACAAGGTCACTGCATAGGTGAAGAATCCCTGCATGACACATTCTTTCTGTTAGGAAATGGTGTCTTTTCTTTCTTGATTAGAATTTAACATAGTGTAGATGCTGCTGGTGGTTTTATTTTTGGAGTATCAATTAGTCAATCAATCAGTTAGTATTTATTGAGCTTCTGCCCAGCATGTAGGGCATGCTCATCCAATTTGCAAATGACACAAATCTTGGAGGATGGTAAATACGTTGGGTGACAGACACAGCGTCCAAAAAGATTTTGACAGCCTGGAGCAATGGACTGAATCTAACAAGATGAAATATAACGTGGATAAATATAAATCTCTGTTCCTGGGCCCACAAAACTGCCAAAGTAGAGGATGGGGGATGTGCTTCCAGTGTGATATCAGAAAACTTAGTGCTGTAGTAGTGACTACTCAGCTCCACTTAATATATCAGTTTTACCTGCATGGCATCATTGCCAGATATCAAGCCTGGACTTTTGGATTATGTTTAAAGTGATCATCTTTCTCCAGTTTGGCAGGTCAGCCCACAGGTAGTGATTGCAGTATTTTTGGAGTCACGTTTTAAGAAGAGGGACCCCGAACCATGTCATGTTCAGAACACTGCGGAAATGAAATGCCTTTGTCCTGAAGAAGGCTCCAAGAAGAATGGTATCACTGTGCCTCTTTGTGAACTGTCACGTAGAAATGGGATTAGATTTGTGCCGTGTGGGCTCAGCAGTTAGAGCAGGAATTTAGGAATCAAAGCCATAAGAAGCTGTTTTCAGTTCAGTTCTTTGTCACCGTAAATGGTGTTCAAACAAAGCGTTCCCAGAGTCTACTGAAGCAGAATAAGGGAGTAGATCTTGTGGGCCTTGCTCTACGATGATAGTGCTGCAAAGGGTCAGTCTGTGAAGTCGGCAGGATCAGGACCAGGCACCTGGAAAGTTCTCAGCCTTCTTGTCGTGGAAGCTACCACACAGAACTTGGACTCATCCTCCCTGGGTAGAGTCACAGCAGAGACACTCAACGGGTTTGATAAACTAGATGGTTGTCACTTCACATTGCAAACTGCATGGCACTGGCCAATTCAAGTTGCTTAAAACAGGCTCTGGGACCAGCCAGCCTTCTCCTACGTGACCTTGACTGATTCTTTGTTTCATTTTTGGTGCTTCTTGATTCTGTCTCGTTGTCTCTAGAGGGCGATAATAATAACTCTGTTGTGGGCTTTGGAAAATACCCCCAAATTTAGGCAAAGTAAAAGCAGTGAAAAAGCTGGAATAAAATATGCAGATGAGTCAGCACTGTGTGATCATCATCGTGAGGGGACCCCACCAGTTGGCCCCAAGTGGCTGTTAGAAATAAGTGACTGGTTAGAAATAAAGATGGATAGAACGAGTGAGAAAAGTCCTCAGAAGACCATAGGTTTAGGACAGGAAGCACAGGGGGGCACGCAGCCCACCCTCAGATGGGTGTCTACAAATACATGTGATATTTTAAAATTTTTTTGATTAAACAGAAAGTGATTTAGGATTTTTAAAATATTTTACATGATTTTTCATTTTTGTACAGTGTATGCTTTTTCCTCTCAGGTGTAGTCCCTGTGAAATAACCTTATGGAATTTTTAGAAGAAATTTCCTTCCTTATGCTTAAAAATTATAGATTGGAATCATGGAATCTTTTATGCAAATCCTCTAACCTAGAAATAGAAATTGCATTTCAGGACAATATCTATTTCAGAAAGTCCAAGACTTCTTTTTTCCTCCATAAAATTTCCCCTTGGATTCATATCAAGGAGCTTCTCTTGTTTAATTTCTTAGCTTTCAAAATGATGTTCTTTATACTTATATCACCCATCATCTTTTGAGAGTGATTTTGAACTCAAGATAGGTTGCCAAATCATTTTGTATTAAATCTGTGAAGGCAGCGGAATTCAAAATGTGCAAAAAGGTTTTGCTTAAAGTCGAACCATCAAGTTAATGTAACTAACATTCTTGGGAGACATGTAGCTTTGTTCTGGGCAGGCAAGTGCTACAGAACAGATCTAAAAACAAGTTCAGGGCCTCCCTGATGATGCAAGGGTTAGAGTCCTCGTGCTGCCAAGATATCACCAGCCACTGTGGAGTGAATTTGATCCCTGGCTGGGGATCACACCCACATGGTGTAGCAGACCTTTCATCACACCCGCTGCTCCCCCCAGCAGTGTATTTCAGTAGCTCTGCCTGTTCTGCATCACACTCTGTCCCTGGTGAATCCTCTCACTCCTGTACCTCTGGCCTACACCCCAACTCTTGTATGCATAAATAAATGAAGATAAATCTATAAAAACACATTCACATCCTCATGAAGGAACCAAGCCATAGCCTCTAAGAGTAATTCATTGAAATGGAACTCCCTTCACTGATGGCAGAAGTCAGGACTGCAATCAAAAACCATTGGTATCGTTTACAGTGATTCAGATTCTACCTAGTATATTGCAATTATTCTGTTGTTTCACATACACAACTTCCTTGAGACAAAGGACCCTGGCTGTTTTTTCATGTCATCATTCACATGCAATGAGGTGGATACTGGGTTAATTACCTGAATTATATTTAAATTACAAGACTGTAGGTAACAGCAAAGCTACTTTTCCTTGGAGGAAGGCAGCAGGCTACTCTATTTTCTAGCCCGAGTCAGAAGTTTCTCTTGGTTGTTGGTGACCAACAGGAGTAGGATGACAAGAAAGCTTGGCATCGAGGTCAGGGACAGGTGACTGTGGCCAAATAATATAATGTAGGTGGATTTGATTATGTTTTTCCCTTGCAAACTTCTCAGCTGTTGTGCAGCTTTCTGGAATTTTGAATTGCATGCCCCTCTAACGAGGTACTACAATGGCATGGGTTCACACCTCTTCAGATATGTCCCCACACCCACCTTAAGTCCATTCTGCTCTTGGACTCATGGGGACACAAATTTGACTGGAAAAATGGTGAAAATAAAATAAGAAACCCTAAAAGAATGAAAGCTTAAAAGTGATCTCCATCCTTTTTGTCCTTGCCTGAGTATTTCTGGACCTCTAATGAGGGGATTCCATTTTCTCTACAACTTCTGGTCTTTGGCAATTGCTTCCTTCAAGACACACCAATAAACATGTACAAATGCTTCTAACCCTCATAGGGATACAGAATGAGATAGGTGGCCACTTGACTTGAGCAGAAGGCTTTCTTTTCACAAATCAGAAATTCCATCCTATATATTCCTATTCCCCCAAACAACTGGCAAGGGGATCGTCAGAATGAGCTATTGCGAAAAGCCCCCTTCGTCTTCACAGTTTCATTGCGATAGAGCCCCAGACCAGAATTGCAAAGTAGTTTGAGAATCTTGGAATATAAAACATGGCACAGAACACAGAGGAAGATTTCATCTTATTTATAGAAAGGTAGTTGATCGGGGAGGGGGCAAGGGAAAGAGTGGCTGGGGGTCATCATTATTCATTTCGTGAGTACCACCAAAGTGAGACCATCCTTCTGGAATTCACTGCAGGGACACTGAATCCTCCTCCTAAGCAAATATGTGATGAGTTGATAAAAAAAAGAAAAAAAGAAAAAGGTCCTGAACTCTTGACTACAGATATAATACAGTGAATACAGAAAATCAAAAGCATGCTTTCTATCTGACTCAAAATAAAGGTGCACTTAAACTTGTAAAAGACAACATTTTTATTTGAATGATATGACAGAACTGTCACAGGAGTGTTACCTGCTATAAAGAAAGCCTAAGAATTATTACCTTTATTAGAACAGTGACACTGAGCTTTCGCCATACATTTCTAACTTCTGTCCCTCTACAGAGACAATTTTCTTTTCTTAAATAAACTGTCATGCTAGTGTTAATATATTGTTGGCTCTCTCATGCTCTGAGAATACTGCTGATATAAAACATGTATATGTTAGATTGGTAATAGTATCTTTAGTGTAGCTGACTAGAACAAATGTGTTTCCCTCATGGCTGTGCTAATGTGATAAAGGAAAATTGGCTGTTCATCAGCTTTTGGCTGGGTAAAGACAGTAGAGATGGAACCACATTCTTTTTTATGCATTAATACCATCGAGAACTTTTCACGAGTTATATTTCATGTGCCTGCATGTTGCGCAAAGATGTTGTAAAACATGAGATAATGCTACAAATAACAAAGTAGAAAAGCCTGTATCTTTTATAATGATAACAGTCAAACACCAAATGACAGTAACAGGCTGTAAAAAATGGGATGCAAAAAAAAAAAAAAGAAAAGAAAAGAAACAACCATGAAGCCCCACTAACCAGCAGAGAGGTATCTATCCTGATCCATAAGGAGTTGGAGTGTGATTTTAGGTCTTTATGTTAAAGCTTTGCTTTATAAATAAACTATAATGCTAGGTCAATGGATTCAAGAATGAACAAGGCTTAAATGAAAGCAGTTTGGTTAGGACGGAGAAAAGCCACATGTAACTTTTTTGCAGAACTGATATTCACTAGTCTATATGTTAAATTCCAGGGTTTATTTAATTTTTTTGAGAGTATGGGATTTCTAAAAGAGATTTTTAAGGCAGTTACTCACAAATAGTTACTTTCATTAATTTTTATGAGGCCTTTTGATAGAATAGCATGTTGAGTGCTATGGTTTGATGTATAATTACACTACAGTGTGAACATCTATCTGTTCGGCTTCAAGACACTAACTTTCTCATTTTCTTTCTCCTGTCTTCACTTGAGCCTTTTGTTTGCCATTTTAGTCCCTTTACTAAGTACAGTACAAGTGATTCTTTTTGTGTTTAAATTAATAGTACTTGAATGAAACTATTTGTAGAAAGCAAAGCTGATATCAGAACAGCTGATGAGCTTATTCAGACATATAGTCAGTGAAGATTGTTTGGATTCTATGTGTGAAAGTCCACATAAAAATTTGATTGAGTTAGCTCTTCAGAGATGATGTCATATAAACAGAAAGTCTGTAACTTTTTTTTTTTTAAAGATTATTCATACAAGAACTGGGATACAGGCCAGAGGTATGGGGGGGTGGTGAGAGGATCCACCAGAGACAGAGCGGGGAGCAGAACAGGCAGATTGACTGAAACACACTGCTGAGGGGGAGCAGCGGGCGAGGCAGGAGAGGTCTGCTGCGCCATGTGGGTCCCCTCCCTGGCTGGGGATAGAACTCACGCTGCTGAGCTGTGGATGCTTCACAGTGCGGCAGCTCAACCTGCTGTGCCACCAGGGAGGCTGAGTCTGTAACTTTCTAGGGTGCAACCCAGCGATCCAACTACAAGCCTTGGGACTATTCTAGCCACCTGTTTTTATAAATAGTTTTACTGGAGAACATCCATTCTCATTCACATCTGATTCTACTGTGGATGCTTTGGCTGCTGTTCTGTTAACAGCATTGGTGTTGAGTAGCTGTGACCTCTCCTGTTTGGACTACAAAGTCAAATCATTTGGTTTATAAATTAAAACAAAAATTCTCTGGCTGTTACAGAAACTTTACTAACCTTTGGCATAGAGTTGTTATGTGGCCTAATTAATGCATCTGGAATGTGATTGGTAAATTTTTATGTAATTCTATTTGGGGGCTGTACAGATGAAAATTGCCAACTGAATAATAACACCTAAGAATGTGAAAGTTTGCAATAAGTGTTTCATAATTTTCATTTCTCACTTTTGTGTTTATATCTATTTGCGGATATGGTTAAACAAATTTAACTAGTAATTAAAGAAACAACCTATTCTTAACAGTTTTTTTTAAAGATTTATTTATTTATGCATACAAGCACTGGGGTACAGGCCAGAGATGTGGGGGGGTGAGAGGATTCACCACAGAGAGTGGGGAGCAGAACAGGCAGATCAACAGAAGTACACTGCTGAGGGGAGCAGCGGGCACAGCAGGAGAGGTCTACTGCACCATGTGGGTCCCCCCCCTGGCCAGCAGCAGGGATTGAACTCGTGCTACAGTGGCTGCAGTTTGCTTCATAGTGCGTTGCTTAACCCACTGCGCCACCAGGGAGGCCCATTAACAATTTTTTTTAAGACATGGCAGATACAGATGATAAATGTATGGCATAGAGTTATGTATACCTGTGAATACCCTGGTATATATTATCACAGCATAAAATGACAGTGGTTAGTTGTATATCTAGATATATAAGCACATAGATATATCACTGAACCATTAAACTCTGTTCAGCCTTGCCAACTGGAGAAAGGGGAGACTCAGGGAGAGACTGCTGTAATATAGTTATTATAAACTAAAAGGTTATGCAGTTAAAATAATAATGGTGGTAATTTCTTACAGGTACATCAGACAAAAATCAGTTTCTTCATCAATGGTTTGGAGAAGGATAATACATATTTTGATGCCAGAACTCTAAGTGGTCCAATTACAGATTTGGCCTCTGGTCCTTTGCAAATAGGACAGAATTTAAATGGTAAGATTTTGAATTCAGAGAATTGTTTATTGTTCAATTTCATTGTTTGTAGAAGTGCACAAAAAATATCACTTTAAAACATCTGGGTGTATTTGTTTACTAGTATTGCTTAAACAAATCTGCATTAACTGGGATGGTAGCTTAGTACCATGGAAAATTATCTTCCTTGGTTCTGATGTCAGAAGTCGCTGGTGCCAGAAGTCACCTCATGCACTCTAGTTTTTGTTTCTTCTGGAGGCTCTAGGAGAATAGGTCCTATTCATGTCTGGTGGCTTCTAACTGCTTAAACTTTGCACTTGCCTCTCTTTCCACATTGCCTTCTCTCACCCCCACCCCCTTTTGCTTATAGAATATTTTTGGTTAGGTAGGGGGCCCACACTAATTCAGTAAACTGTCCTGCTGAGATTCGACATCAGTAAAGTCCCTCTTTTCAAATAAGATCAGAGTGCACAAGTTCCAGTTAGAAGTAACCCTTTATAGGGCCTCCCTGGTGGCGCAGTGGGTTAAGCAACGCACTATGAAGCAAACCGCAGCCACTGCAGCCACTGCAGCACGAGTTCGATCCCTGCTGCCGGCCA